>ML785167.1:238008-285831 GCA_009831015.1 Picea engelmannii
ATAAATGTGAGTTTGGTGAAAAAAGAATTTGTATCATTGTCGATAGAATCCATTCCGTTGAAAAGTCGGGCATGTCGAGTATACACGCAACTAGGAGGCGGTGTGCAGTATGATAGCTGGAAGCCATTTTTACGAACTGGTCAAGAGAACAAGCAACATAGTTGTGGCAGGATTTTTCCATGCACGACACTGAACAGTATTAAATAATGGGCACGGCCTGAGAACCAGCTGAAAGTGCAGCATCATGCATCATGTAAGGAGGCCACAATAATGTATGACTACTACGACTTGAATTATGAGTTACGTTATCTATAAAATAGTGGTTCAGAATTGAGACAAGCGTTTTGTATTATGGAGAAGTAGAGAAGAATTCAAAATGAGTAGGAAGCAGCCACAGACTAGTCCAATGAGTGAATACGTCAGTCGCTTTATGTATCAATAACGCTTGAACCACGTGGGGAAAAAGGAGAACTAACATGTTAAAGAACGACGGGCATCGTTTCTGTAAACAACGAGGAAAAACAGATTCCGTAGAAAATGAGTGTCCTATTTTAGATGCTCATTACTATTCTTATGAGAGTGGGAAAATCAATATGGCCGAGGAGAATCACAACTCACACCCTATACCTTGAGAGTGGAAGGTAGCTATTCGTGGTTTCCAATTATTATGCCGAAGGCGTCCCATTATGGGAAACCGGGTGCCAAATTAATGGTTCTTTTAATTATGAAGTCTGATTTCTTCATCGTCTCCTTCAAATCTAACTTTCAGATTTAATGGTTTAAAATTTCCTCTGTTACAAATCTTTCGGTTAGTCATTACTAGAGAGCTGTTCGTTATAACCTCAATAGCTTATGACTGTACACTGTCAGTTCTGTATTGTCTGTTTCGTTTATAGTTTTGTCATGGTATCAGAAAGCGAGAGGTAAGACTCTTCACAGAGTCTGGAGAGAAGTCCGCTAAAGGAGCGCTAGGCACGAGGAGGAAGATTTGCATAAGAAGATTCAAGACGAAGAGTTTTAAGAATTCGTGGAATCCCTTCTTTAGGAGGAAAATGAAGAAGTAGCAGAGTAGAAGCTACAACAACAGTTAGATCGGCCGCATGAATGGATCTGGGCTGTCAGATCAAACCCATATAGGACTAGGAGCGCGCAAGGAGCCGAACAGATCTCAGCGGTTAGATCTGGGTACGAGCGACAACAACCGTCATATCAAGCAAAGATTAAGTCACGACCGTCACATCTCATTGAAGGCATCGACGACAGAGAGCAATTGCGGAAATCACAAGAGAAATTAAAGAGTGAAAATTCAGACTCTGCAATCCCTCAGGATCGTTCATCTTGCTAGATCAACAGATAAACATTGGATATCGATCCCACTACGGACGAGCATCTTCGCATTGTGGAGATCGGGAAGGAAATTAACGTGCGAAAAAGTTTAATCTCTGCAACCAATCTTGTCCGTCCATCCAGGCAGAGGACGCGTGTCAGCAGATCCTACAGTCCAAAGGTATAGCACTTCATAAGACCTTGGTCAAGAAGGTGTCTAGGTTCCCGAAGTCCCAGAGAGTCGAAGTAACTCTGGAACGTTGGATCCAGGAAACACGTGTCCGTATTCGGCGATCTCGTACTTCGTAGGATTAGAGCATAGGCGCTGAGGGCTACGAGTCGCTCGAAGCTCCGAAGGGCAGAGCGCAACCAGAGTGTTGGTGTAAAGGGCACATGGAAACAGATTAGAAGAGGTCCGGAGCACCAACACTCTGGAAGAACTAAGGTGTGCTGAGTCGAGAACCCCCGAAGCTCCGGAGAGCCGGAGTAAATCCATGTCGTTGATCACGCTGGACACGTGGAAGCCAGCCGAAAGTTCGACGATCTGACACTCCGAGAGAAATGTGAAGCAATGACAGAAAGATCCCCAAAGGTCGAAGCACCAAAGTGGATCATGACCACTCGTCTCAAAAGACATTTGAACTATTGGATCACGCATACGTCACTCTGAAGATTCGACACTCCGGAGATTAGGCAATTCGGCGAATTTGTGTCATTGAGCAGACAGGAAGAAAACTCCCGAAGGCCGGAGTTCCAGAGAAGATATTTTTCATTTGTTTGTCGAGGTCTGAGGGTCGTTGGACTTGTGTCTTGTGAATCAGAGTGGTGGAAGGCTCTGAAGCTCGATGTACCGAAGTAATTGTGGGTCGTTGATCTTAGCTCAACGAGGGTCATTGAAATTTGCTCTTGTTCAGGACTTCATCCATTCGACTATTCGGAGGAAGTGAGGTCTTAACATATTGAAATGCCTGGAGCCCGGAGCCCTAGAGCACCTGGTTCTTTCCCTTGATCATATGAGGGTTTAACGTTAATTTTTTTTCGTTAAAAAGAAGCCCCAGAGTGCCTGGTTTTCACCATTAAAGGGATACAGTCGATAAAGAACGTAGGTTGGAGCTATGACTCTGTAAGATCTTGTGCTCAAATAGTCAAATCCAGAAAGATCGATACCACGAAATAAGAAATTTCTTGTAGATCGAATTTTTTAAAGGGGCTAAGAGCTCGAACTTCACTGGTGTGTTTGGACCCTCGAGGACATAGTTTTAGGCGCAGGAAACAGGAAGAGGACATGTTTTCTTGCATCAAGCAATATCAGAGGTATTTCTTTATCCCTGAGAAAAATCACGAACACTACTAACAACTTTTTTTCTATTCTAATTTTTTTTTACAAAAATGGCCACCTCTAACCATTTATGACCAACACAAGGGCCAATTCTTCTTGGAAAGAACTATGAATTTTGGTCTCTCAGAATGAGATCCTTCTTACAAGCATAGGATTGTTGGAATCCAGTGGATCTTGGCTATGTGGAACGAGATCAAACAAATCTAACTGCTATGAACAATCAAGAGAGAACTGCTAAGGCGTAACAAAGGAAAAGAGAGAATAAGTCCAAATTATGGATTCAAAACTCAGTGGATGATCCAATTTTCTAAAAAATCACAGGTGTTGTTACCTAAAAACAGGCCTGAGACATTCTCACTACAAACTACCATGGAAATGACAAGGTCAAAATAGTTAAGATGCAGACCTTGAGGACACATTTTGAGAATTTAAAAATAACAGAGTCTTAAAATGTTGATCAATTTATGACCAGAGTCATGGAAATTGTAAACCAGATCAGATTGACTGGTGAAGCCATCCTTGATCAAAGGATTGTTGAGAAATTCCTCAAAAGTCTTCCAAAGAAATTTGAGATGGTTGTTATAGCCATCCTTGAATCCAAGGATCTATCTAATTTTTTAACAGATGAACTCATGGGTTATCTCTTGTCACATGAGACTAGACTGCATCTAGAAAATGAGTCAATAGTCAATTCCTTCAAGACTCAATTCTCTTTCAGAAGAGGGAAAGGCAGAGGCAGAGGCAAAGGCAGAGGTCACAAAGGAAGAGGGATCTGTCCAAGAAACTGTCACTTAGGTGAAGGTCCAACACATCAAAATTAGAATCAAAATTTCTAGCCTCAAAGAGTCAGAGGGAAGAGATCCAATGACAAAGAAAGCATACAATGCTATTACTGCAAAAAGTATGGGCACTATGAATCTGAATGCAAGAAGAAGCAAGTAGATCAACACTCAAGAAGAGAACATGTCTCAAATCATGAAGGAGACACCTCAGATGGGATGTTTCTCTCATGTCACAAAATTGAAGAACAACCCAAGGACCTCTTGTTGTTGGACAGTGGATGCAACAATCACATGACATGTAACAAATATTTACTTTCTTGCATTGATTCTTCTATTTCATATGATATTACACTTGGAGACATAGATGATTTTAGGGGCTAAAGTTCGCAAATGGGCTAATTTTCCATGGTTTTACCCAAAAAAAGATTCATCGATTTCCTTTTTTTCTAAAAAAGATTAGCCCAAATTCCATGGAATAAAATTATTTTACATTAAAAATAGCCAAAATTTTATAGAAACTATATAAAATCCTTAAAATTTGAATATTTTTACAAAACTATAGCCAATCATTTTACATTTCGGATATTAAGGACTACTAAGATTAGCCCATGTTTCTAAATTTTAATATAAATTTCCATCCTTAAAATCATCCCTGCTTGGAGATGACTCTTTAGTCAAAGTTCAAGGCAAAGGAACTGTACCTATTCTCTCTAAACAATATGTAAAGAAAGACATAAATCATGTCTATCACGTTCCTGATCTGAAACACAATCTGTTAAGTGTAGGACAACTAGTTGAAAATGGATATAAGGTATTTTTTGGAGTATGATGTAGGATATATGACAAACCTCCCAACAGAAAATTGATTTATCAAATCCACATGACTAGGAATATAATGTTTCCCCTGACCCTTAGAACTGCAAATCTAACCCAATCTTATGCACAAAGTGCATCCACCCCCAATGAAACTATGATTTGGCATGTAATATTTGGACATCTTCCCTTTCAGAGTCTAAGCCTTCTGCAGAAGCACTCCATGGTCAAAGGTCTACCTATATTCAAAGAGAAAAATCCCTCGTGTGAGTCTTTCATTGTTGGAAAACATAAGAGAACAAGCTTTCCACAGTCCTCAACTCAAGCCAAAAAACACTTAGAGATGGTTCACACTAACCTATGTGGACCAATGCAAACAAAGTCAATAGGTGGTAGCTTTTATTTTCTAACATTTATTGATGAATTTAGCAGGAAAATGTAGATGTATTTCCTCAGACACAAGTCTGAAACCTTTGCAAAGTTCAAGGAGTGCAAGGATGAAACTAAAAAATAGAGTGGGAAATATCTGAAGGTTCTCAGGTATACTCCACAACAAAATGGAGTGGATAAGAGGAAAACCAAACTATAATGAACATGGAAATGACCCTTCTCAGAGATAAATGTATGTCAAATCTATTTTGGGCTGAAGATGTAGCATGTTCAGTTTATCCTCTGAATAGATCCCCAACCACCAGTGTCATGATGAAGGTCCCTCAAGAAGAATGGAGGGGGACAAAACTGAATGTTACTCATCTTAGGACCTTTGGATGCATTGCATTCACTCACATACCTTCTGAATTGAGGAACAAACTTGATGATTGAAGTGAGAAATGCATTATTGTTGGCTACAGTGAGACATCCAAAGCCTATAAACTCTACAATCTGATTCCAAAGAAACTCATTCTCAGCAGAGATGTCAAATTTCTTGAAAATCAGTTATGGAGTGACTCTGAAAATCGCCCTATGGACATTCAAAATCCATTGCTGCCATTTCCTTAAAACACAGAAAATTCAAGACAACAAACACATCAACATGTCCTTCCAGGTACAAGGATAGCCTGAAATTTCTCAGGACAATTATTCTTCAAGCAGAAATTCATCCTCTGAAATTCAAAATCAACGAACTCGAATCTTGAGAGAGATCCATCAACAGTTGGATGATATTGATCAACATAATATTTTTTCATTAATTTCATGTCAACCTACATCTTTTAAAGAGACAACTAAAGAGTCACATTGGGTTCAAGGCATGAACCAAGAAATTGACTCTATTGAGAAGAACAAGACATGGGATCTTGTTGATCTGCCCAAACATAAGACAAGTATTGGTGTTTTTGGAACACGCACAATTTTGAACTTTTGAGCTTTATATTTTTCACTGCTTAGAAATAAAATTTTACCCAAAAATAGAAAAAGCTTAGAAAATTTCCTATTAATTTTAAATCATTCATTGCTTGTTATTTAGCAATAAAGCACTTACAATATCTATCGTCGATGAGTTTCCATAATTTAATCAAATGATCCTAATGATCTTCGAAGTTTTGGAGTCGCCTAAGTTTTAAAGAGTAAGTCTCTAATGGTCACTTCGGAGCTCCGTGCTTTGGATGTTCCAACAAGTCTAAATAGTAAAAACCCCAAAGCTCTGAAACTCGAAGATAACAGCGTGAAATAAATCCTAAAGAAATCACGAACATGAGTCATAGGACACATGTCTTTTAAATCTTTCATGGGATGACACGTGGCACTTATTTTTGACATTTCTGTTGGACAATTCACACATTTTCGAGTGACACATGGCACCTCTCTTTTCTTGACACGTCATCTAGAATGACGACATCTCTGCCACGTCACTCCGAGAGATGGCCCTTCAGGATTTTAACAAAGAGTGAGTTCACAAATCACCAAAGTTTCGAAATTCCGAAGTATTGGACATTTCAAAGAGTAAAAAGGAGTTAATAAAACATTTAATAATGGAAGTTAATCGCGATTAAGAGTTAATTAATTACTTCGTAGTTTCAGATTTCAGAAAGTTTCCCTTGTGTTGTATTCAAAACCTATGAAGTCCAAACTTCCAAAATACTTAAAGTTAAACATGATTAATTAAGATTTAAAAGCGATTATTCATAGATTAACTCCTCCATGGATTCAGAATTCGGGAGGTTTCCACCCTGTCACATCCAAAACTCCTGAACACGAACCGTCAAAGTATTGATGGAATTTATGATCGATTAAGGATAATGATTTCAAACGGGGATTGCAGATCACCATGTAGTCAATTCCATTAACGTTAATAAATTCTTCGTCAATAAGGATATACGAAGATCAATAAACTTTTTTTGAATAAAAGCACTTTGAATTTCAAAGTCATTTTTACCATTTGAAATTAGCAATTTTTATCCAATGAAGAACTCATAGAATTATCCTGTAATAGGTAATCTTATTATGTTTCCTTGAAGATTATGGCACCGTGAAAAATGGAAAATAATCTTGTTACAACGAGTGAGGATTCAAACCTGAATCCAAACATTCTATCAGACACAAGTCCGTGAGTCGCGGACACCATTAAAACTTGGACGTAGGTCTTCGATGTATTAGAGCATGAAATCATCAACTATCCAGAGGAATCTGCCGAAGAAGACGAAGAATCTTATCCTACCAATATTAGACATGTAGCACAGTTGGAGCTACATAAGATAGGTGCATGACCGATAATCATGCCTTACAACGATATGATAAGCTGGGCCTTGGAACATGTTGACATCCAGACCAGGAGCATCGTCAACCACCAGCAGGCCGTCCTTGGCTCTTTTCGACCATAACACCTACAAGTAGAGTACAAACATTCCCCTACTCCTAAATACACTTACAATGTCGCATTCCTACTAGAGTTTGAGAGGAAAGAATGCACCTAATACGCCAGGAGCGACCATGATATAATAAAAACCTGGTGGGGGCATCTTGAGAAATTCAGAGTCGACGCTCATGGTACGTATGCCACAACATCTTTAGACGCTCATATGTTGTATGTAGCCATGATTCTCTGTCTCTTGTTCGGGAGGAAGATCCCTACACATTTATCGGTTGAGTGGGTGGCCATCATGTATGAGGTTTCTGAGGGTTACACTTTCAATTGGGCCAAAATGTTGTTGGATAATTTGGCCAAGGAAATCGTTGATTATAAATCAACAAAATAAAAAAGGAATCCTGCCCCATTTTACATGTCGACATATGTTATGGATGACATTTGTTTCATGACCCCTTTTCCCCTGATGAATTGGAGTTGGACCCCGACCAATTCTGAACATATTTATTTTTATCACTCGAAGTTATGGGAGGAGAAATCCAAGTATTTATTTTATGAAATCCGTCAAAATGTCGTAGTACCTTTTAACATAGCCATTTATGGTCACCCACCTCCCCAGATTTCAGAGAGGATTATGGGGAACCTAGGAAATCTTGTAGATTGGTTCATTGAGAATAATTTCTCCTATATCAAAGTATTTGGTTGTTCGGTTCCTCCTCATGGTCTCCCACAATTTTTACCCAACAGGCTGGTGTGCAAAGAAGTGGCATACCAAACAGTGGCAGGAGGTATCGACAAGGAGATGAAAGCAGCTTAGAAAAAGGTTTGGCCGACTTTCCCCATTCAAGTTGGCATGTTCACATTGTTAGGTTTTGGTCACTCCAAAGTTGAGGCCGCGACCCTAGAGGATGTCAAATTAGTTGACATCGAATTCAAGAATCATGATCCACACAATATAGTGGAAAACCATATGGCTCAGTTTAACATGAAGCGGTACATACATGAGAATTCCCCTTATAACAAAATGTTCAGGGGAGTTAAATCTTATGAGGAAGTCCAAAGCATATTCCAAAACCTACCCCCAGACCAAAAAATCGGTTTCCTCAGCTTTCAGAAACACAGGCAGAACAATTTATCAAAGATACTCTAGGGAGAGTCAATAGCCATGCCTCTTTCATAGGAAGATAGGCCTACAGTATCTGAGCCAAGTTCCTCCACTAAACACAAATCTGAAGAGGTCCTGAAAATACTAGAGGTATTATTTTAGAAGATAACAACGTCACTGTCAAGACTGAATGACACACAAGTGGTAGCGTGGTTCAAAGACTTCATGAATCCGAGAGAAATTGTCCCTCATTCAACACCAACAACTTATGTTGGCACCCCAAATACAACTAGACAACAACATTCCACCTAAATTGCTTCTCCCATCGCATCATTAACCCCTCTAC
Source organism: Picea engelmannii (assembly GCA_009831015.1). NCBI lineage: Eukaryota > Viridiplantae > Streptophyta > Pinopsida > Pinales > Pinaceae > Picea > Picea engelmannii. The sequence continues at coordinate 246,523 of ML785167.1, forward strand.
AAACCAGCTTCGAAAATCCTAATTCCAAACTCACTTTCCTAGGTGATCTTACTCCTATCTTTCCCGAAGACATGCCTCCCTCATATTTTGTTTTCAGCAAGAAACGAAAGGCTACCGTGAAAAGACAATGTCACCACAAAGATGGAGTAATCACTAAAAGACAAAGACTGGTTTATAACGGGAATGACCATGATGGTCCAGAGTTTGCAAAAGAAGTTGCAGGTTCGTTAGGTGCTTTTTCCATTGCCAATCAATGGCCAGTGGACAATTTGACTAAACAATTAAGACATAAGTGCCTCTTGGTGAAACACTTACAATATATATATATATACTACAGAGTAGACTATCAAAAGCAGGATGAACCAAGATTTTGAGAAAATTAGGGCTAGTGATCAACAACAAATTAAACAGATACAGGATAACCTTGAGCTGCTCCACCAGAGTTCACAAACCAACCAAGATCTGGTCACTCAGTGTGATGAGTTAATATATCAACTGCGGGCAAGATTGACCCTAACAAAGGACATAACGATAGATATTTCGGCCTTCAAAACTCAAGCATCAAAAATCAATGAGAGGCTGGAATTTTCCCAACAAGAACTTGATCTAAAAGTAGATGCCATCCATAAATGCTATCAGGTAGTATACCTTTCCCTAAAGGATATCTATGTCAAGGAAAAAGAGGTCTCCACAACTCGGTCTAAGTTTCAATAAGTTCTCATATGGATGTAGTGAGATATTGCCCCCGTTTTTCGTATTCTATCTCATTCTGAACAAGTAAGAGGCGAAATGGCCCTAAAAGTTTGGGAAACAAATCTGGAAGAAGGAAAGAAACTTTCCAGAGAGGTGAAAGAGGCTTGTATAGAGGCATTGTAATCATTAAAAAAAAATTGATTGAGTTTGAGGGGAATAATATCTTAGAGGCCCTGGGGAAAATTGAGATAGAAATGAACCAGCAAAGCTCCAGAAAGAAAAAGGAAGCTTATTAGGTAGCCATCCAAGAGACGATCCAGATTGATCTTCTTAAAATCAATTAGTGGTTGGTTAATCCAAGTTCGTTGTTTCAATCCACAGTCCAAGAAGTGAACAAGATCCAGGAAAAGATGCCCCAAATATAGAATAAATTGTTTTCCTTCGAAGTAAATGAACGGATTGAGCCTTCAAGGTTCGTGATAGCATTGATGGATAGATGCACCCAATGCATTGAACTAGTAAAAGAAATCATAGCTGGAAGAAAATTAGAAAACATGCACAATGTCCACCCCCTCCACCCTCTCTATCTTTAACCCTCCAACAATCACTTACCTCGTCTATCCCTACCACCCACATTCTAGCCTCCACTCATCCCACCTCATCATCAGACACTTGTTCCCTCATCATTATTTCATGGACAATTACTCTTCCCTATAGTTGTTATCCATCCCTTGACAAGCCAATGCTGAGCTATTCATATAATATTCCCCCTATGTCCTCAATTACAGTTCCTTGCCCCACTGAACAAACCCAAAGGGAAAAATGGCAACGAGATCAAATGGCCAAGACAGTAAGCCAATGATTTTGGTAACCCTACTGGACATGTGCATGTAGCTCAAAGACTAAAGGAAAATGAGCGCTTATAACAACATACAAAGAGACAGAGGAAAGTGCCAACGAAACTCATCGATATTTACACGTTGTTATTTTATTCAGATGTATTCTAATTTTAGTTAAATATTGTAAGAGGTCCAATGGTTTTAGTTGTGACAGATTTGGTATAAATACATAGATTTAAGATCTATTCAGGGTTGATTCTTGTTGAATGTAATAGAGAAACTCCCTTTTGAGTATTAATACAAGGGTAGACAGAGATTCTAAGTTTCGTTCAATTTGATTTATGTGTCCCCTATGTGTTTCCATTTCTCTAAATTTCTTTCTATACTTCTTGAAGAGTGATTGATTGCAATTTAGTTTTACATCTACTGCAATCATATTATACCAAGAGTTCATTCAGTAAACAATTTTTCCTCTGTTATTACTGTGAGTAAAAAAAGACCTGTGATTTGTGTGAATTACTGCATTTTATATCGTGTTCAAGGGTGTGTCTTCTACTTTTATTCTACTGCAAACAAGGTGAGACTTATCTGTAATTCATACCTGACTTTGGTTAACAGTTTTGTAAATATTTCTACATCATTTGACATTATAATTGCGACTCAGATAACAAGATACAACCTATGTACTGTCTTATTATTAATTTCATTTAAAGATCATTTCTTAAAAAGCTAAAGGTAGAAAAGGCACTCATAAAAATATTTCATTTAAAACCTTTGATGCCTAACATTATTCTTTGAGCCTCAGAATCAATCTCAGGAACAACATCTTTTTGGCACTATTGTCGAGGACAGAGAAACGAAATCAATTTTCCCTGGGAGAATGACAAGGTAGGTTTTGATATTTGATGGTGAACAAAGATTGAATATGTGAATAAGGCTTACATCATATTTCACCTGGAGACTCCACCGTAGACAAAACTGGCATTCGGTCGAAAGAATACCAGGAAAAACCCAGAGGAAAAGTAAACTACGCCCGTTTCGGATCTTGAAAAGTTGGTAAAACCAAAGGGATATCTTAGACAAAATTTTGCATCGGTAGGTAAGGTTCATCAACCTTGAATTATGCAAGTTGTTGTTAAAATTCCCACTGGAGAACTAACCCCTAAAGAAAGTTTTAGACAAGTTGATTCTGTTGAAGCATCAACAAGTAAACCTGAGATTAAGCTTGAAACTCCAGAGGTAATTGTTTCTGAAGTCAAGTTTGAGATTGACCAAACCATCCCTATTTCTTTGATAGATAATTTTACCAGTGAGAAAAAAGGATCCATTTCGATCCCCACTATCATCAATACTCAGTCAATTCTTTCCTTTTCTGAAGTAAAAAATTATGTTTCCCGAAATTCTGAAGATTATTTTCTATACCCAGATTCCTCCCCTATTGCTTCTCCTATCTATACATCAGGTAAACCTGAGGAGCCGAGCTCAAGTTTTCCTTTTCCCCCTCATCTGGAACTTTCGTATTCTCACTATATTTTTCCTGAACTTCATTCAGAACCTCCCGAAGCAATCAAAATATCAGTAGTTTGGTCTTTTGAAGTTTTTGAAAATCTCCTTTTTAGTCCCCGAATTTCGTCTCCTATACTTTCAATGGCCGGTGCTGGAGGGGCTGGTGCTCTTGGTGTTGGAGGCGCAGGGACTGATGGACAAGATCAAACCCCTAATACATTTGCAAAGGTATCTTCTAGATATGCTCCCTTAGTCCTTCCTGCTGGCCTGCATGATTTACCCTAAAATTACATGAAGAACCTCCCCAAATTCATGGGAGAAGGAGATCTAACAACAAAACAACATATAGTGTTTTTCGATCTGTTTATTGATATCATTGGCATTGAGCATGGGGATGTGTACTCAATATTGTTAGTACAGACTTTTGAAGGACAAGTAAGAACTTGGTTTAGAGGACTCCTAGTAGGTTCTATACAATCATATGATGATCTAGAAAATGCCTTCCTTAGACAATGGGATGAGAAAAATGATTATCTTTATTACTTAACCAAATTTGGAGCCTTGAGAAAGAAGACTTATGAATCAGTCCTAGAATTTATCCAAAGATTTAATAAGCTTTATCACAAAGTCCCAACCGAAGTCAAACCCTCTCAACCAACTGCAAAAGTCACTTTTGTAGGGGCTTTTGATTCTGATTTCTCTCTACTTTTGAGAGAAAGGAGATCCACTACGTTAGCAGGAATGCAGGATGATAATATAGAAATTGAGTCCAATATGATGGCATCTGGGAAGTTGAAAAATAAGGTTGATATGGGAGCCAGAGAACCCGAGCGTTTTAAAGAACATGCGAGACCCTCTGGATCTAGAAAGTCCACAGAGGAAAAAATGGATGAGATGGCCAAAATTATTAAAGATTTATGAAACAAAATTTCCAGGATGGAAATAGAGAAAGCTAATCCTGATACACATGTTAGGAATCAATTCAGGAGAAACCCTAATCCTCATATACAACAAAGACAAATAAAAAATGAGGATCAAAAGATTCAAGCTCCGTTTAAGACTGATAATTTCATGCAGAGAGATGAAGGCCAAGATTATGAGGAATTAGAGGAAGACCTAAACAACCTCAACAATGATGATATTGAGCCTCACCTGACCCAACAGGATTATGAGAAATCCTTAGACCTGGAATCTTTGTTTAATAATGATGAAAACATCAACAATATGGGGGATTCTACATACAAAGGTCTCACTGACTCGATAATGGCTGAATTTCAACATAAATATGATTTAAGGACAAGAGAAAAAAGTTCTACAAATATTCCATCAATTTTTTTTTATCACAAAACAAAGAAAATGAGGAAACAGTTACTAAACCATCAACGACAATGCAAGTTGCCCGAACAAAGCAAGTTGAAACAAAATAAGTGCAAACTAACAAGCCATAAAATACATTAGTCGAAGTTCAGACCAGGGAAATCGAAAAACCAATCGTGAGTTTTAATTTAGAGAATGAAATTAATAAAATTAAGATTCCAATACCTCTAGTTGAGCTTGCTAGGAACCCAATCTATAAAAAGAAAATCACTAAAGCATTAAAATTTTCTGATGCTGAATGCCAAGATGATGTTATCAATTTGCAGGATGAAAAACCTACAATCATGTTTGGACCACACTTTGAAAACAATAAGGACTCTGTTGCTCCTTTATATATTACACTAACTGTGCATGATCATTTACTTCATAATTGCATGTTAGACTCAGGAGCCTCGCATAATTTAATGCCTAAGATTATCATGGAAAAGTTAAGACTTGAAATCACCAGACCTTATCAAGATTTATACTTGTTTGACTCTAGAAAGGTTAAGTGTCTGGGTATGATTAAAGATTTAGTGGTAAATCTTGCTCAGATTCCTGTGAAAATTATCCTTATGGATGTGGTTGTTGCTGACGTTCCTCCCAAGTATGGTATGATTCTATCCAGATCTTGGGGTGCCAAGTTAGGAGGATCAGTTCAACTAGACGTGACCTACACTACACTTCCAATTTTTTGTGGACAATTCACTCGACTATACAGAGAAACTAGACTGGCATATACCATAAGTGATCCTCAAAATCCTAATAACTACCCAGTCTATGTTGTTCATCAGGACTTAGGAAACTGTATATTATCTGTAGATGATGAATTTGAAGAACGTATAGAGGAAGTAAATCAAAAAACAAAAATTTCAAAGAAAACTCTAAATGTTAGAGCAGGAATGTGGAAAATGTTCTTCGATGGTGCCTCATCCTACGAAGGAACAAGGGCTAGAGTGTTAATTGTGACGCCAGGGGATGAGTACGTTATTTCCTTCTCTTACATATTACAATGGGACGTTGATTACACCAATATTGTCTATGAGTATGAAGATTTAGTATTAGGATTAGAAGCTGCAAGGAAATTAAGAATTGAACATCTCATAGTTTATGGTGATGCAGAAGTCATTGTAAAACAAATAAAGCAACCGTATCAAGTTAAGAATTCGATATTGAGATCGTATAGAAATTGTTCCTGGGATCTGATAGAGAACTTCTTGTTGTCCTTTAATATTCACTCTATCCCTAGAATGAAAAATAAGCAAGAAGACTCTTTGGCCAAAGCTGTTGTGACCTTCAGACCACCTACTGTTTTGAAACTGAAGTATCACATCGAGATGAGACATAGACCCTTGATTCCGAACAATGTTCAAAATTGGAAAGTGTTTGAAGATGATGAACAAATCGAACAGTTCATGGAAATGGTTGATGATTTTTCTAAGACTCACATAGATCAAGAAAATCAGAATGATCTTGCTTGGATTATGCAGGAAGGAGAGAACCCAGAGAAGTTCCAAGACAAAATTGAAAATCATCGCATGCTTTTACTTAAAAACAATCAAATTCCCAGAGGCCTGATCCCCTTAGAAAGGTTGTTTGACCAAGATGATATACCTTTAAAGTCCACTTTGCGACCTCAACCCGAAGAAGTTGAAGACTGTAATGTAGGAACTAACGAAGATCCCAAAATGGTCAAAATACCAAAATATCTTCCGGCCCAAATAAAGAGTAAATACGATGAGTTACTTAAACAATATAAAGACGTTTTTGCATGGTCTTATGATGATTTAAAAACTTATGATACCTCTGTTATTGAACATAAGATTCCCTTAAAACATGGTATTAAACCTTTTAGGAAGAAGCTTAGACAAATGAACCCAATTCTTCTGTCGGTAATAGAAAGAGAGGTTAAGTAACTCCTCGATGAAAAAATCATTGTTCCCCTCAGATACTCTGAATGGGTGGCCAATTTGGTCCCTGTTATAAAGAAGAATGATGAAATAAGACTCTGCATTGATTTTAGGAACTTGAATCAGTCTTCTCTTAAAGATAAATACCTGCTCCCAAAGATGGACCACGTTTTAGAAAAGGTAGTGGGAGAACACAAAATTTTTATGATTGATGGTTTCTCAGGATATAATCAAATCACTTTTCATGAAGATGATAGAGAAAAGACTGCATTTACCACTCCATGGGGAACCTTTATGTATGATAAAATGCCTTTTGGTTTGATGAATGCAGGAGCGACTTTCCAGAGAGCGATGGATATTACGTTCGTCGGTGAGAGAGACAAATTTTTTGTTATTTATCTAGATGATCTGACATTGTTTTCCAATTCTGATGCCGAACATTTAACGCACCTCAGGAAAACTTTTGAGAAATGCAAGAAATTTGGTTTGTCTCTTAACCCCAAAAAGTCACACTTTTCTATGCAAGAAGGAAAACTTTTAGGCCATATAGTTTCAAAAGATGGAATCAAGGTTGATCCTAAGCGAGTTGAGGCTATTGACTTGATAAATATTCCTAGGAATAGAAAATAAATTCAATCCTTCTTAGGAAAGATCAATTTTTTGAGAAGATTTATTCCTAACTTTGTTGAAATAATCAAAATGATTACAGATATGTTAAAAAAATAAAACAAAGTAAAGTGGACTGCAGAAGCCAAAGCGTCTTTCGAGCGTGTTAAGAAAGATATAGGGGAAGCACCAGTGCTACCAAGTCCGGACTATACAAAGGAATTCTTAATCTTCTCTTTCGCTTCTGAACATACTGTTGTGACAACAATCCTTCAAAAGAATGAAGAAGGATTCGAACATCCAATAGCCTTCTTCAGAAAAATCCTCAGGGATGCAGAGATAAGATATGATATACTTGAAAAACAAGCTTATGCAATGGTGAAGGCTCTCAAGGCTTTCAGAACATATGTTCTGCACTCCAAAATAATTGCTTATGTGCCAACAAATGCAATTAAAAACATCTTAGTTCAACTCGACAGTGATGGAAGAAGATGTATATGGTTGGGTAAAATCCAAGAGTTTGACCTAGACGTGAAATCAACCAAGTTAGTGAAAGGTCAAGGTCTAGCTAGGCTGTTAGCTGAATCAAATTTCAGAGCACTTAGAATAAATAACTTCGAATCACATGATTCTCTCCTGGATATAGATTAAATTGACAATCAAGCACCTATAATTCAGATTGAAGATAAGTTTTCTTCCTCTTCTTGGTATCATGATGTTGTTTCATACCTCCTTACTCTTCAATGCCCAAATGACATGACTCCTTCTAAAACAAGGAATTTAAAACTACATGAAATTATGTATTGCATTGTTGATGGAAAGATATACTGGAAAGATCCTATGGGTTTCTTATTATGTTGCCTGACAGAATCTGAAATAGAAGGCATCATTGATGAATTTCATGAAGGAGTGTGTGGAGGACATCATTCCTGGAGAGAAACAAATTACACGATTCTAAGGGCAGTATATTATTGGCCAAATTTATTTACCGATGTGAATGCAAGGGTCAGAGCTTGCAATTCATGTCAAATATTCATTGCTAAACAAAATCTCCCTTCCTTACCTTTAATCCCAGTAAAATTTGAAGCTCATTTCCAACAATGGGGCCTATATTTTATCGGAGAAATCCATCCGCAATCAAGTCCTCAACATAGATGGATTCTAATCGATATCGACTAATTTACGAAATGGGTTGAAGCCATTACAACTCGGAATGCTACAGATTTAGTAGTAATAAATTTTTTGGAAGAAAACATCCTATCAAGATTTGGTTGTCCTCGAAAAATAATCACTGAGAATGCCTAGGCTTTTAAGTCTATGGAAATGATTAATTTCTGTCAGAAATACAATATTTTTTTAGGTCATTCTACAACCTATTATCCTCAGGGAAATGGGTTGTCTGAGTCATTTAATAATATCTTGATGACTATAATAAAAAAAAAATTGACAGAAAATAAAAAAGCTTGGCATATTCACTTAAAGTATGCCTTATGGGCGAACCGAATCGGCACCAAGAAATCGATAGGTATGTCTCCTTTCCAATTGGTTTACATTATTGACATTATCCTTCCTATCAATCTTTCTCTTCCTGTGATGAAACTCTACAGGATGCAAACGAAGAGCCAAACGACATTACGAGAAGAATGAATCAAATCATCGAAGTTCAACAGAACAGAGTAGAAGTGGATGATAAGCTTCAAAAGTACCAAGGCAATATGAAATCCCTTTTTCGATAAAAAAACCAAAGATAGGGAGTTTCTTCCTGGCGATTTAGTTTTAAAATGGGTGGTTAGAAAGGAATATGCATGAAAACATGGAAAATTTGATCATCTCTGGTTCAGAACATTCAAAATTATAGCTACTAAGGGAAAAAACTCGTTCTCACTGGAAAATATTGATGGAGAAATCCTCGATGCTCCTATCAACGGGCGTTACTTAAAACATTTCATGCAGTAGTCATATTTCATATTTCTATTGTATATATCAGGTTGGATTGACATTGACTATTTTAATTTTCAATTTTTCTTTCCTTTTTGTAAATTATCTGAGTCATTTGACCATTGGCTATAAATATTTCCAATAAATTTATGATTGCTTGACATCATTAAAATGAAAAATAAAAACATTGTCATCTCTATTCTACATGATTTTCTAACATTTTGCATTTTATCCCTTTTGTAGAATATATCTTGTTGAATAGAAGATGAGGCTGAATACAAATTTGACACTCATTTTTCAAGCACTTGATTTCTCTAAAAACAGGTGATAAAATAATAATCGGCCATGTTGAAATTTCAAAAGGAAAAGGAGGTATGAATTCCTACTCTTCTAGTTCAAACAAAATTTTAAGAAAATTCTTTTGAAATGTATGCGAAGGAAGTTTCACTCAAGATAATATTATCATATGAACTAAACATCAGAGAGGTATAAAATTATAACTTAAAGTGTCATACTGATAAATTCTAAAGCCATCTCTGAAATAAAAATAAAATAAAAAAATAAATAGGATTGAAGGAAGTCTGAACTAAATAAACAAACTTGTGTGAGATTGGGATTCTTGTGTCAGGTCCTCTGAATCCTCAGTTTGGTTATTTCTACCTATCCCCAAGTTCTTATCCATTTCAGATTTTCTTTATCCTTTCTTAGTCTTCATAGAAAGAAAGAAACTCACCTTGACTCTGAGAACTAAAAAACATATTTTCAAGACAAGATTAGGTGAAAAGTTTTATGTTCCTTTGATTTTAACTAAAAAAGTATGTCTAGGATAATCTTGATCATTTTATCTCTTCTATCGGACTTTAAACTGAATAATTCGCTCAAGGTTGATCCATGAAATATTAAATATTCCAATAGAGTTTTTCCTATAGGCGAAGGTGTATTGAAAATTGGAATAAAATTAGTTTCTGAGTATTCTTAAAATTGTTGATAGACCTTCGTTTCAAAAATTTCTAACAGGTATCATCCCTTGTATGATTGCATACAGATTGATTTCCTTCACTTCAAAATGTTAAAATATAAGACAGATGGTGAAAGGAAATTCATAATTTGATTGCCCCCATCTTGTCCAAAAGAGATGATGAAATGGAATTCATATAATTCTTGCTCTCATCTCGACAAATTACAAAAGTGCTAATTGAAGTGGTGGAATGAAATTCAATGGCAGAATTAGATAACTTCACCAGGGTACTGAATATGCTCGCTGGCAGTGAAGAAATATCTACGATATCTATAAGGCTTCCATATATATATCCATATATCATACTCTTTCATCTAGTTCTCTTTTCGGTGGCATTTACATCTTGAACCAACTAGGGAATCCCTAAATAAATCATTACATTTGCTTAACCTTGATGCAAACAAAGTCGGTCAAAGTCTGATATTTTAGCTAAAGCTATTTTGACCATCTTAAACAATTCTAAAATAAGTTTTGAGAAAAGGAAATTTTAAATAGCCTAACTTAAGGTCAATCATTAAGTATGTTTTGAAGGTTTGTGAGATTTGGTTAATTTCATTTTTTCTATGAATGATTAATTCTTAAAATAAAACTAGAAAATGTTTTTCGAAAAGAAATAATGAATCCATTTACCCAATAAAGGAACTTGGTCTATTGTTCTGTAGTGTACCCTTTTACTACCGAGGTTCTAAACCTCTCAGTTACCATTCTATACATGGAATTTTTAAGAAATAATTCATACTGGAATTATTACCACATGCATTTAACACAATTAAACACACTTAATTCTCAAAGTAAAATATATAAGTTACTGCTCCAATTAAGAAAGCCATAGAAATCAACAGTAACTCATTTACATAGCATAAAACATGATCCATAATAGCACCGTCATGCCGAATGTGATAAAACATGATTCAGATACTTATCTTTTAACAGTTGTAGAATTCACCAACCAAGTGCAGGCCTTCCACGAACCTCCCAGCCTTAGACCACACTGTTCATCAGCTCAACAGTAGGTCACCCCCGAGCTGGGACCGAGCTCCACCCCAAGGAAAGGAATCCTAGGCTAGGCTGAGGTTACAGGGAAGATGGCACATACACAACCACCAGGAAGAAAGCTCTCCCAGGAATCTCCCACGCTCACTGCCCATAGACCCTCATTCCCCACATGCCTGTTCCACCCCAGGAGAATGCACCTTCTTTGTCACCTAGACAGTGATTCGACTGCCAGTCTCCCTTACCTTGGGTTCCAGGAACAGACCGGACCGGAAGTCTCCGGGCTCTATGGCAGCTACAGGGTTCCTTCCAAGAGTTCTCTTCTCCCTCTACGCACTCTCTCACTTAGAGGAGTCGCTCACAGGCCAACAAGTCTCACGCAGTCCAGTACTGCGTGGTCACAACAACCCACGGGAAACACATACAATTGCTTCCCAAAATGATTCAGCAGTCACAGGATAATCTCACGAAATGATTTCGGAACAGGCTCCACGCACAGGCTAGCTCAGCGTTTCCCCAACAACCAAGGATTCTTCCACTCGAGTTCAACACAGGGTTCCTGTTTAGCAAAAGCACTTATGGGTTTGCCTAGAATAGACACAGACTCACAGCTCGGGATAGGGTGTACCCGATTTCTTCAGGATAACACAAGATTTACGGCTTTCCGAGATGAACTAGCATATCTGGAAGAGGTTGTACCGGTTCTACCCTCAGATGTTTGGGTCCGAATGGAGAGAAGATCCCCTCCCACGATTCAGTTCAATGCTTATATTTGCATGCACCAGGGTTGACACTTGTCACCCTGAGAACTGCATGCGTTCCATCCGTACACCTTCCTCCCACCACTTGGGAATCATGGGTCCTTCCAAAGGACTTAGGATAAAATAATATGCACATGGATTTTTAGGAAATAATATTAAAATATTATTCCAGGCCTAAGCCCCCTAGGCTTAGCCCCTAGGCTCCATACTTAGCCCCTTTTCCCACCTTTCAGCCCCTAATTCCTTGCCCACTCTGTGGACGCTCAGTCCCCCATCACTCATTCATTGTGGTCGGTTTTCATTGGCGGTGTTTATATTTTATTAATTGATCTGCATACATACAAGTACATCAGCAGGCTCCTGGCCTTCAACACTTAGGCTCCCTGGCCTAACAAACTTATAAGCCTTCTATCTTATACAAAACTTGGCTCACCAGCATATAAAACACATTTACAATTCATTGCATATATCATGATCTGTAACGGGGCTCGGCCTTGGGGACACTACAATACCCCTCCCCTTATTTTTGCACTGTCCTCAGTGCAACTTACACTGTCTTTGCAAGTCTTTCAAAATTTTCAAAAAGATGCAGGTACTCTGCCCGCATTACTTCTTCATGCTCCCATGTCGCATCCTCAGGACCGTACCAGGTCCACTGGACCTTTACAAGCCCTATAGTTCGATTCCGGAGCTGCTTGTTTTTCCTGTCCAATATGCATACAGGATGCACTTGCAGGACACCTTCTGGTTCCACCTGAATCACAGTCCAATCGATAACATGATTAGCATGAGGTACGTATTTCTTAAGTAGTGAAACATGAAACACATTATGTACAGTCATAGATGCAGGTAATGCAAGCATGTATGCAACTGGCCCAATCCTTTCCAGGATCTCAAATGGCCCACAAAATCTTGCTGCCAACTTGGCGCAACTTCCCAATTTCAGGGAACTCCTGTTAGCTTTCACTTTCAGGAAAACATGGTCACCCACTTTGAATTATTTATGGGTTTTGTTACTATCAGCGTAAATTTTCTGCCTGTCCTGGGCAGTTTTCAAATTCTGTTTGATTTTTATCATCTGATCTTCCATCTCTTTGAGTAGTTCAGGTCCAACTACTACTCTGTCAGCTGGATTATCCCATCTCACTGGAGTGTTTCACTTTCTTCCATAAAGTGCTTCAAATGGGATCATCTTCAGAGATGTATGGTACCCATTATTGTAAGCGAATTCTACCAAATGCAGGTAGTCTTCCCACCTTGATGGTTTATCCATCACATACATTCTCATCATGTCTTCTATTACTCTGTTTACTCTCTCTGTCTATCCATTAGACTCGGGATGATATGCTGTACTGAAGTTCAGATTTGTTTTGAATCCCTTGAACAGTCCTTTCCATAAATTCGAAGTGCATTTCGGGTCCCTATCAGACACAATTTTCTTAGGAATTCCATGCAAGCGTGCGACTTCTTTTAAAAAGATATCAGCAACATCTGTTGCTTTGTGGGTGGTTTTTAGTGGAATAAAATGGGCAGCTGTAGTAAGCTTGTCCACCACCACCATGATTGAATCATGCTGCTTGCTTGTCCTGGGAAATCCTGTGATAAAATCCATTGTTACCACATCCCATTTCCACTCAGGAATAGGTAAAGGCTGCAACAACCCTGCTGGGTGTCTGTGCTCAGCCTTGACCTTCTGGCATTCCATACATCTGGCGATGTATTCAGCAATTTCCTTCTTCATACCTGGCCAAAAGTAATGGATTTTGACTGCTGCTACAGTCTTCTGATATCTGGGATGACCAGCATAAGTCACATTATGCATTTCTTTTGGAATTGCCAGCTTCAATTCTTGGTCATTAGGTACATATAATCTGTTTTTATACAGAAGTAAACTATCATTTCCCAAGGCATAACTTTCCTTGGTTTGCGGTTTCTCACACTGCTGTAGCTTTGCTACAAGTCTTTTGCACTGCAAATCAGCGCTTGCAGCCTCCACAATTATGTCTTTCAACTCAGTTCTGTACATGCTAATGGCTGTAGCATGTAATTCATGCACCTTTCCGCTGAGTGCATCAGCTACTTTATTGTCTTTTCCTTTGATATGCCTGATATCAAAGTCATATTCGCATAGAAATTCCATCCATCTAATTTGCCTGGCATTTAAAGTTGGCTGATCAAATAAATACTTCAGACCATTGTGGTCTGTTCTTAACTCAAATTTATTTCCCATGAGGTAATGTCTCCATTTCCTCAATGCATGGACAACTACTGCCAGCTCTAAATCATGAGTGGCATAATTCTTTTCATTCTCTTTCATCTTTCGGGATTCATAACAAATTACAGATCCCTCTTGGCTGAGAACTCCTCCCAACCCTTCCTTACACACATCCATGCACACTACGTAATCCTTACTTGGATCAACAATATTTAGGATTGGAGCACTAGTGAGCAGCTGCTTCAATTGTTGAAAGATGCTCTCACATTGTTCAGTCCACTGGAAATTCCTCTCCTTCCTTTGCAAGGAAGTGATAGCATGAGCTATCCTTGAAAATCCGGCTATGAACCTCCTATAATAACCTGCCAGACCCATAAAGGATCTAACTTCTGTCACATTTCTTGGAGCTGGCCACTCTTGAATGGCCTGTACCTTCTTAGGATCCACATCGATCCCCTCTTCAGAAATAATATGTCCCAAGTAATGGATCTGCCTTTGGTAAAAAGAGCACTTGATCAGTTTTGCGTACAACTGGTGTTCTCTCAACACCTGCAGCACCATTCTCAAGTGTTGCTCATGTTCTTCCTCTGTCTTGGAATACACCAAGATATCATCCAAAAATACTATGACGAACTTGTCCAAATAATTTCTGAACACTCCATTCATTAAGCACATAAAGACATCAGGCACGTTGGACAGTCCAAACGGCACCACAGTGAACTCATAATGACCGTACCTTGTTCTGAAGGCAGTCTTGCTGATGTCTTCATCTTTTATCCTCACTTGATGATATCCAGTTCGAAGATCTATTTTCAAAAATACTTTTGCATCCTTTAACTGATAAAAAAGATCATCAATCCTTGGCAGAGGATATTTGTTCTTGACAGTGACTTTATTCAACTGCTGAAAGTCAATGCATAGCCTCAGTGTTCCATCTTTCTTCTTCACAAATAGGACTGGGGCTCCCCACGGTGACACACTGGGACGAATGTAGCCTTTCTTTAATAGCTCTTCGAGCTGCAGTTGCAACTCTTTCAGCTCTGGTGTGCTCATTCTATAAGGATCTTTCGAAACTGGAGCTGCTCCAGGCATAAAATTTATATAAAAATCGATGTCCCTCTTCGGAGGTAGTCCAGGCACCTCCTGAAACACGTCCTCAAACTCTTTGAGTACCCTGTGGTCTTCCATATTCGAGACCACATTTTGGAATACTTCTTCCACCTGGGCTGCAAATAATTGACAGCCTTTCCGGTAACATTTCTTCAGTTGCATGGCTGAGATTTCTCTAACAACCACGGATCTGGGAATTCCTTGGACTGTTACCTGATTTCCCTCTTCATCCAGACATGTGAATCTCTTGTTACGACAATCTAGAAGGGCATGGTGATGGTCCAACCAGTCCATGCCAATTAAGCAATCATATGAGACTAAAGGCAGAATGTTCAATTCATCCTTAGTGCTCATTCCTTTCATGTCCACTGAATAGGACTTAACCAATTCAGTGACCTTCCTCTTGGTCCCTATGTCTAACTGCACTAACCAAGACTTCTCATGTTTTCTCTTCGTTAGATGCAAACTTTCCACCACCCTGGGATCTACATAACTATGGCTAGCCCCTGAATCAATCAAAATAACAAGTGGTCGGTTATTGATCATACCTTCCACTTCAATCATGTGTGATTGAAATTCTTCTTGCTTGTTGTCTAGGGCTGCGTAGATCCTCGGCATTCTACTGCCCATATCCTCCACTGTTTCAGCTTGCTGAACAGTATGGACAGTTCTTGCTTTGTCTTTTCTGTGGGGGCAGTCTCTGTACCTATGATTCCCTTTACAGCCCGAACACTCCATGGGTGGAGGCCTTGACATCTATTCACTCCCTTCAACTTTCCTGGGATCTTTAAAAGATGACTGTCCCCAAGGACTGTTTCTGAAAAAGGAAGGCTTGCTTCCCTTCTGCCTCTGTTCTTTCTTAAACCTCTTTTGGTTATCCCAAGCCTTCCGAAAGGTAGGCTTTTCTCTCTGCTATTCGTATAGGCATTTCACCCTTCTTATGGTTTCTTCCATGGTCTTAGGATCATGGTATTGAATATTGTCACCAATGGAAGGTGGCAATCCACTCAGATACCTCTGAATTTCGACAGCCTCATCCTTGATGAATGGAACATACTTCAACAGTTCCAAAAAACTTTGTTCATACTCATCAATGGTCATGCTGCCTAGCTTGAGTTCGAAGAACTCCTTCTTATTTCTGTCATAGTATCTTTTAGTCAGGTATTTCTTCTCGAAATACCTCTTAAACTCCTTCCATGTGACCTCTTTCTCTCTGATGTGCTGCACCTGCACAAGCTGATCCCACCACATGGACGCTTTTCCTTTCAGCTGGTACATTGCAATTCTACCTTCTGCATGGGCAGAATAATTTTGCAGTTGGAAGTATTTCTTCATGCCCAACAACCATGTCTCGACATCTTCCTCCTTCTTATGTTCTCCATCGAATGTTGGAGGTTTAATTTTGTTCATCTCTCCTTTCAATTCCTCCTTTCCAGATTTTTGATGTTTTCGGGTAGGGGACGGGCTCGAGCTACTATGTGTCTCCCTGTCTGAATGTTTTTGGGAGTGACTGTGATGTCGGATACCACTCCTCGATCTCCTTCTACCCTCAGGGGTTTTGACACTTCTTGATCTGCTTGTGTCACTCCCCTTTTCCAATTTCTTTTCTATTTTTTCCAGGCTCTTCATTATTTTTAAATTGAATTCACCCTGCCGATCCTTGACTTTCATGAGCTTTCGGCTATCATCTAGGCGAGCCTGGGCATCTTTCTACAATCTTTCGATGAGTTTCATCATATGTTCTTCCTTACCCTTCTCTTTTCTGTGCCCATTGGAGTTTGATCCTTCGACTCCCAGGTTAACATCCTTTCCTTCCTGTTCATCTTCTATTTCAGGGGTAAACTGCACTTTTCCCCACTCCATACTCGACGTTGATTAACTGGGTTTCTGGCCTTCGCTGAACTCTACACATGCACTCTCTGTGCAATTAAATTTGAAACTTGTCAGGCCATTAAACCTTCACGAACAATCTACAATATTTACAAGCCAGTTCGAACAAAATAAAAGACTTTCGTTTTAAATAAGTTTCTTGAACTGGAAGTATTATGTATTTCTCCTATTTCTTTGCATCTGAGGCAATTTCCAAACAGTTCTGGCACTCGTCAGTCTTCTGTAATCTTAATACGCAGACGACTCGAATTTGTCGAGCCTTCATCTCTTGACAATTCTTCATTATTCATAAACAATCCAATTTATGAAAATGTTTTCAATTTCACGAATTTTCTGAGCTCTGTTCGGCTCTGCAATTTCTGGGACTTCGAAACTTTGGAATCTCGGTCCATGAAGATCCGACAGTTAGATATTCGTAACCAGAGTCACCCTTTTGCAACTTGCAATCTCGCGAGTTCGTGAGTCGAAGACCCTCGACTCATTTCCTCTAACCACCGATACCTGAGATGCGACATGGGTATGGCTACCTCTTCGCTAGCGTCTGCTACACATGAACGTAGCCTAGGTCTAAGTCTAAGTGTTAGCACTCTTCTCTACTCGCACCTTCACGAGTTTCAATGTCGAGCTCCCATGCTCTTATCTCGCGAATTCCCGAAATCACGAGTTACTTTATTCTCCGGGCCCACAGCACAACTGTCGCCCTTCACCACTGTGGCATGTGGTATGTTCATGAGGGTCCACGTCACTTTCAACGACATCATTAGGTCCCACCTCTCTCGATTCTCTTTACATCCCACTGGAACGTGGTATTTTGCCATGTGTCCACATCCATTCCTAGAAAAATCCGATGGTCAGATCTTTCACAGATCTACGACGTAGATCCTTTCGGGGTTTTGGGCTTCTAACCGCCAATGCGTCAAATCTTTGATACGATTTTATCGCGCTTTCGCTACTCGCGACCTCGCGCCTTCGGGACTTAAAGTACCCTATACTTGGGCGCTCACTCTGCGAACTTTCGAGTTCGCGAGATTTCTCGATCTCTGCCACCTGTCTTCCTCAGATGGACGGTTCCTAGTCCTCTCGCCACTTTGTTGTTTCGTCTCCTCGCACCTCGCGACCCTTGACACCAAATTCTTGGCTCTTCTACTTACGAGCTCCCGAGATGCGATGTGCCACCTGTCCGCCTGCCGACTCCTGTGGCCCCACACCGTTCTCATGTGCCGGTATCCCGATATGACATCAGCTAGGCCCCACAACATAGATCTCTCGCCTCTTCGTCACTCATGAAGTCAAATGACTTCCTCTTCCAACCTCTGGTGCTCGAGTGCCTGATGTGGGTAATCTCGTGACCTGCGTTCGCTCCCAAACGAACGGTCCAGATCAAGTCTCACTAGTTTGAAGATTTTGCCCCTAGATACTAAGGTTTAACCTTCAGGCATCTCCCGAAAGATCCAACGACTGTCGAGTTTTCCAACTGAGATCTGACGGCTCAGACGGTTTCTAACTTAACTCAGGATTTTGCGTATCGCGATTTCCACTCTCCTATGCAATATCCAAAGGATTTAAACCTTGTGCACCTTCTCCATATCTGACGATTACAAGGGTTCACCTTCCCTCCCAAACAGATCCTACGGTTCTAACACCATTGGTGTAGAGACCTGTCTTCCTGTGGCCATAGACCATACCAGTTGCGGTTTCACAACACCGCTACACCTCCTGAGCTTACAAACGCGGTCAAGCAACTACTTGACACACTGGAACAAACCAACGTCCGAAATTGACCATTCCAGGCCCAATTTCTCTTCACATTTTCGGTCCAAAGATCGCTCCACTGGCCATTCTAGGCTCAGTGTCGAAAACTTGGCTTTGATACCAATTTGTAGTGTACCCTTTCACTACCGAGGTTTCTAAACCTCTCAGTTACCATTCTATACATGGAATTTTTAAGAAATAATTCATACTGGAATTATTACCATATGCATTTAACACAATTAAACACACTTAATTCTCAGAGTAAAATATATAAGTTAATGCTACAATTAAGCAAGCCATAGCAATCAACAGTAACTCATTTACACAACGGAAACATGATCCATAACAGCACAGTCATGCCGAATGTGATAAAACATGATTCAGATACTTATCTTTTAACAGATGTAGAATTCACTGACCAAGTGTAGGCCTTCCATGAACCTCCCAGCCTTAGACCACACTGTTCATTATCTCAACAGTAGGTCACCCCCGAGATGGGGCCGAGCTCCACCCCAAGGCAAGGAATCCTAGGCTAGGCTGAGGTTACAGGGAAGATGGCACATACAAAACCACTAGGAAGAAAGCTCTCCCAGGAATCTCCCACGCTCACTGCCCACAGACCCTCATTCCCCACATGCCTGTTCCACCCCAGGAGAGTGCACCTCCTCTGTCACCTAGACAGTCCTTCGGCTGCCAGTCTCCCTTACCTTGGGTTCCAGGAACAGACCGGACCGGAAGTCTTCGGGCTCTATGGCAGCTACAGGGTTCCTTCCAAGAGTTCTCTTCTCCCTCTGCGCACTCTCTCACCTGGAGGAGTCACTCACAGGCCAACAAGCCTCATGCAGTCCAGTACTGCATGGTCACAACAACCCATGGGAAACACAGACAATTGCTTCCCAAAACGATTCAGCAGTCACAGGATAATCTCACGGAATGATTTCGGAACAGGCTCCACACACAGGCTAGCTCAGCATTTTCCCAACAACCAAGGATTCTTCCACTCGATTTCAACACAGGGTTCCTGTTCAGCAAATGCGCTTTCGGGTTTGCCTAGAACAGACACAGACTCACATCTCGGGACAGGGTGTACCCGGTTTCTTCAGGACAACACAGGCTTTACGGATTTTTGAGATGAACCAGCGTATATGGCAGAGGTCGTACCGGTTCTACCCTCAGATGTTTGGGTCTGAATGGAGAGAAGATCCCCTCCCACAGTTCAGTTCGACGCTTATATTTGCATGCACCAGGGTTGACACTTGTCACCCTGGGAACTGCATGCGTTCCATCCGTACGCCTTCCTCCCACCACTTGGGAATCACGGGTCCTTCCAAAGGACTTAGGATAAAATAATATGCACATGGATTTTTAGGAAATAATATTAAAATATTATTCCAGGCCTAAGCCCCCTAGGATTATCCCCTAGGCTCCATACTCAGCCCCTTTTCCCACCTTTCAGCCCCTAATTCCTTGCCCACTCTGTGGACGCTGAATCCCCCATCACTCATTCATCGTGGTCGGTATGCACTGGCGGTGTTTATATTTTATTAATTGATCTGCATACATACAAGTACATCAGCAGGCTCCTGGCCTTCAACACTTAGGCTCCCTGGCCTAACAAACTTATAAGCCTTCTAGCTTATACAAAACTTGGCTCACCAGCCTATAAAACACATTTACAATTCATTGCATATATCATGATCTGTAACGGGGCTCGGCCTTGGGGACACTACATGTTCTTTCACGCCTCACAAGGGAGCCACGATCCCTAGATGGAGACTATGTTGGAACATGCACAATTTTGAACTTTTGAGCTTTATATTTTTCACCACTTAGAAATAAAATTTTACCCAAAAAGAGAAAAAAATTAGAAAATTGCCTTTTGATTTTAAATCATTCATTGGTTTTTACTTAGCAATAAAGCACTTACAATATCTACCATCGATGATTTTCCTTAATTTATTGAAACGATCCTAATGATCTCTAAATTTTTAGAGCCGCTTGAGTTTTAAAGAGTAAGTCTCTAACGGTCTCTTCGGAGCTCCCTGCTTCAGATGTTCCAACAAGTCTAAACATTAAAAACCCCGAAGCTATGAAACCCAAAGATAACAACGCGAAATATATCCTAAAGAACTCACGAACACGAGTCATAGGAAACATGTCTTTTAAATCTTTCATGGGCTGACACGTGGTACTTATTTTTGACATTTCCGTTGGACGATTCACACATTTTCGAGTGACATGTGGCACCTCTCTTTTCTTGACACATCATCCAGAATGACGTCATCTCTGCCACATCACTCTGGGAGATGGCCCTTTGGGATTTTAACAAAGAGTGAGTTCACAAATCACTGAAGTTTCAAAATGCCGAAGTATTGGACATATGAAAGAGTAAAAATGAGTTAATAAAAAATTTAATAATAGAAGTTAATCGCGATTAAGAGTTAATTAATTAGTTCGCAGTTTCGGATTTCAGAAAGTTTCCCTTTTGTTGTATTCAAAACCTACAAAGTCCGAACTTCCGAAATACTTAAAGTTAAACACGATTAATTAATATTTAAAAGATATTATTCAGATATTAAATCCTCTGCGGATTTAGAATTTGGGAGGTTTCCACCCTGTCGCATCCAAAACTCCCAAACGTGAACTGTCGAAGTATTGATGGAATTTATGATCGATTAGGGATAATGATTTCAAGCGAGGATTGTAGATCGCCAGGTAGTCAATTTGATTAAGGTTAATAAATTATTTGTCAGTAAGGTTATACAAAGATCAATAAACGTTTTTTGAATAAAAGCACTTCGAATTTCAAAGTCATTTTTACGATTCGAAATTAGCATTTTTTATCCAGTAAAGAACTCACAGACTTCTCCTATAACATGTAAGCTTATTATGTTTCCTTGAATATTATGGCGCCGTTAAAAATGTCAAAGAAACTTTATGCAACGGGTGAGGATTCAAACCTGAATACAGACGTTCTATCAGACACAACTCCGTGATTCGTGAACACCATTAAAACTTGGACACAGGTCTTCGATGTCTTAGAGCATGAAATAATCAATTGTCCATAGGACTATGCCGAAGAATATGATGACTCTTATACAACCAATATTAGACATGTAGCACACTTGGATATGCATAAGATAGTTGCACGACCTAGAATCATTCCTTACAATGATATGATAATCTTGGCCTTGGAACATGTTGACATCCAGACCAGGAGCATCGTCAACCACTAGCAGGTCACCGTCGACTCTTTTCGACCAGAGTACCTGCAAGTAATGTACAAAATTTCCCCTACTCCTAAATACACTTACAATGTCACATTCCTTCTAGAGTTTGAGAGGAAATAATGCACCCAATATGCCAGGAGCAACCATGATATAATCAAAACCTGGTGGGGGCATTTGGAGAAATTCAAAGTCAATGCTCATGGTACGTATGCCACAACATCTTTAGATGCTCATATGTTGTATGTAGCCATGATGCTCCGTCGCCTGTTCAGGAGGAATATCCCTACACATTTCTTGGTTGAGTGGGTAACCATCATGAACGAGGTAGACGAGGGTTACATTTTCAATTGGGCCAAAATGTTGTAGGATATTTTGGCCAAGGAAATCATTGATTATAAATCAACAAAATCAAAAGGGCAGCCTACCCCTTTATACATGTCGGCATATGTTATGGATGCCATTTGTTTCATGACCCCTTTTCTCCTTATGAGCTGGAGTTGGAACCCGACTAGTTCTGAACCTATTCATTTTTATCACTCCAAGTTATGGGAGGAGAAAGCCAAGGACTTCTTTTATGAAATATATCATATCACAATGTTGTAGTACATTTTCACATATCCATTTATGGTCACCCGGCTCCCCGTATTTCAGAGAAGATTATGGGGAACCTAGGTAAGCTTGTAGATTGGTTCATTGAGGAGAATTTCTCCTATATCAAACTATTTGGCTATTCGGTTCCTCCTCATGATCTCCTACATTTTTTACCCGACATGATGGTGTGCAGAGAAGTGGCATACCAAACAATGGCAGGAGGTATCAACAAGGAGCTGAAAACAACTCAAAAAAAGGTTTGGCCGACTTTCCCCATTCAAGTTGGCATGTTCACATTGTTAGATTTCGGTCACTCCAAGGTCGAGGTCGCGGCCCTGGAGGATGTCAAATTAGTTGACATCAAATTCAAGAAGAATTATCCACACAAGATAGTGGAAAACCATCTGGCTCAGTTTAACATGAAGCGGTACATACATGAGAATTTCCTTATGATGAATTGTTCAGGGGAGTTAAATCTTATGAGGAAGTCCAAACAATATTCCAAACCCTACCCTTAGACCAACAAGCTGGTTTCCTCAAATTTCATAAACACAGGTGAAATAGTTTACCAGATATACTGTAGGGAGAGTCAATAGCCACGCCTCCTTCACTGGAAGCTAGGCCTATAGGATATGATCCAAGTTCCTCCACTAAACAAAAAGATGAAAAGGTCCTGAAAATCCCAGAGGTATTATTTCAGGAAATAAGAACATCACTATCAGGACTGGATGATCAACAGGTGTTAGCGCGGTTTGAAGCCTTCATGAATCCAGGACAAATTGTCCCTCATTCAACACCAACAACTTCTGCTAACACCCTGAATAAAACAAGACAACAACATTCCACTGAAATTGTTTCTCCCATCGCATCATTAACCCCTTTACAAAACATCTTTGAAAATCCTAATTCCAAACTTACTTTCGTAGGTGATATTACTCCTATCTTTCCTGGAGAGATGCCTCCCTCAGATTTAATTTTCAGTAAGAAACAAAAGGCTATCATGAAAATAGAATCTCACCACAAAGATGGACTAATCACTAAAAGGAAAATACTAGTGTATGATAGGAATGAACATGATGGTCCATAGTTTGCAAACGAAGTTGCAGGTTCGTTAGGTGCTTTTGCAACTGCCAATCAATGGTCAGTTGACAAGTTGACTGAACAACTGTTACATAAGTGCCTCTTGGTGGAACACTTACAAAATTAGATATATACTACAGAGTAGACTATCAAAAGAAGGATGAACCAGGATTTTGAGCAAATCAGGGCTAGTGATCGATAACAAATTAAACAACTACAGGATAACCTTGAGTCGATCCACCAGATTTCACAAACCAACCAATATCTAGTCACTCAGTGTGACGAGTTAATAAATAAGCTATAGGCTAGATTTACCCTAACAAAGGACACAACGATAGATATTTTGGCCTTCAAAACTCAAGCATCAAAAATCAATGAGAGGCTGGAAGTTGCCCAACAAGAACTTTATCTGAAAGTAGATGCCATCCAGAAATGCTATGAGGTAGTAGACCTTTCCCTAAAGGATATCTATGTCAAGGAAAAAGAGGCCTTCTCAGCCTGGTCTAAGTTTCAAGAAGTTTTCATATGGATGCAAAGCGATAATGCCCTTGGTTTTCCTTTTCTCACTCATTCTGAACAAGTAAGAGGCGAAACAAATCTAGAATAAGGAAAGAAACTTTCCAGAGAGGTGAAAGAGGATTATCTAGAGGCATTGTCATCATTAAACAAAAATCTGATTGAGTTTGAGGGGAATAATATCTCAGAGGCCTTGGGGAAACTTAAGATAGAATTGAACCAACAAAGCTCCAGAAAGAACAAGGAATCTACTCATGCAACCATCCAAGAGACGAGACAGATTGGCCTTCTTAAAATCAATGAGAGTTTGGTTAATCCAATTTCATTGTTTCAAGCCACAGTCCAAGAAGTGAATAATATCCAGGAAAAGATGCCCCAAATACTAAGAAATTGTTTTCCTTCGAAGTAAATGAACGAATTAAGCCTTTAAGGTTCGTGATAGCATTGATGGATAGATGCACCCAATGCATTGAATTGGGAAAAACAAGCATAGCTGGAAGAAAATGAGAAAACATGCACAATGTCCACTCCCTCCACCCTCTCTACCTTTCACCCTCCAACAATCACTTACCTCATCTATCCCTACCACCCACATTCTATCCTCCACTCATCCCACCTCAGCATCAGACACTTGTTCCCTCATCAATATTTCATGGACAATTACTCTTCCCTGTAACCGTTATCCATCCCTTGACGAGCTAACGCTGAGATAGTCATATAATATTTCCCCCTATATCTTCAATTGAAATTCCTTTCCCCACTGAACACACCCAAAGGGACAGATAGGAACGAGATCAAATGGCCAAGACAATAAGCCAATGATTGTGGTAACCTTAATGGAAATGTGTATCCATCTCAAAGACTAAAGGAAAATGAGTGCTTCTACCAATAGACAAAGAGACAGAGGAAAGTGCCAATGAAACTCATTGATAGTTACAAATTTTGTATAAATAGATAGATTTAATATCTATTCAGGGCTCCTTCTTATCAAATGTAATAGAAAAACTCCTTTTTGACTATTAATACCAGCGCAGACAAAGATTCTAAGTTTTGTTCAATTTGAGTTATGTGTTCCCTACGTGTTTCCATTTCTCTGGATTTCTTTCTATAATTCTTGAAGAGTGATTGATTGCAATTTAGTATTACATCTACTGCGATCATATTATACCAGGATTTCATTCAGTAAACAATTTTTCCTCTGTTATTACTGTGAGTAAAACAAGACTTGTGATCTGTGTGAATTACTTCATTTTATATCTTGTTCAATGGTGTGTTTTCTACTTTTCTTCTACTGCAAACAAGGTGAGACTTATTTGTAATTGATACATGACTTTGTTTAATAGTTTTATAAATATGTCTACATCATTTGACATTATAATTGTGACTCGGATAATGAGATATAACCTCTATACTGTCTTATTATTAATTTCATTTAAAGATCATTTCTTAAAAAACTGAAGGTAGAAAAGGCACTCATAAAAATATTTCATTTAAAACCTTTGATGCCTGACATTATTCTTTGATCCTTGAAATCAATCTCAGGAACAACGGGTGTCAAGTGGGTTTACAAGACTAAAATCATTAAAAAGGGGTAGATTGAAAAACACAAAGAAAGACTTATTGCCAAAGGATTCTCGCAACAACGAGGCATTGATTATGGTGAAACTTTTGCTCCAATAGAAAAGTTGGACACTGTAAGGACTCTCTTATCCATAGCATCTCAACACAAATGGCAAGTATACTAGATGGATGTCAAGTCAACGTTTCTGAATGGTGTATTAGAAGAAGAGGTCTATGTGGATTAGCCACCTAGATTTGAAGTCAAAGAGCATCCATCCAAAGTGTATCGGCTGAACAAAGCCTTATATGGATTAAAGAAAGCTGCAAGATCTCAGTACAACATAATTGATACTTACCTGATCAAGAGTGGTTTCAGCAGAAGCAAAAATGAGCCAACTCTATACACCAAAATAGATTAGCAAGGTCAAATTCAGATTGTCTGTCTTTATGTTGATGATGTAATAAACCTCAAATTTATCATAGAAAAAAAAAATTCCCTTGGTACATTTATCCTCTAAATAACCGAAGCTTACCATCTTGTAAGATGGGTGCTTACATATCCCTTTTGGCTTGGAGTGACCCTTTGTCATATTAATTTAACACATAATAGAGGTTCCAACGACAAGTAGGCATTTTTCCTAACTCCTATATCTTACTATATAGATATTATTACTTAGATGTATTCACCCATGTGCTAGGATTTTAATTTGTGTTTCCCTATTAAGGAAGTCAGGCTGAATTGGACTTTGCACGCAAATATTTATAACCCTGATATTAATTGCTTGTACTCATACCTAGCTGGGTCGACACTAGACATCCAAAAACGTACCAGGAATGAGCTGTTGTTATTAAAAGTGATTTAAGAGTGGATAAAAATGCGTTTTCTCTGATGGGTTCGTTTTAGTTTTGATACGACTTGTGTTTTACCATAATGAACTAAACCCCGACTCGTCTCGCATCGGTCACTGTGTAACTAACTAACTACCCCCTCGTCCTGTTGGTGTAAAGGAATGAGCACTTCAAAGACAAGGTATAGCGACCAATTATTTACATTGGACAGTCATGGTTATACTGTTGTTTAACTTCGTATCTTAGACATTTAAGGGATGCAGGTGTATCTATCAGGAGGAGTAAGGAGGAGTTAAAACTCTGTCTTGGAATTAATTAGGCCTCAGTCCCAACACCTCGTCCTCCTGGTCCTCCCAATCCTAATGTTCCAACCAAGCCCTAGCACATGGTTTGTACCTCTTGGATGGTCAAGGGTGGTACTCATCCCTCTTAGGTTTTTGGCAGTCTCATTCCTGCTTTTGTGATTCCGAAGAGGAGGGTTCTGTACTACGCATTGTTTCACCGGGGAAGTGTTACCGCCTCTGCGACCATCATTGGTGAAGTTAGTGGCAACATCCTTCTACCTGGTAAGATTCTATGGAAATTTTGTATCCTAAGTTCAAAACCAGAGGGTTCAGGGTGTGTGTTAAAACTCTTTACTTCCTGTATTAGGTTTAGAGTTTATGCAATTTCTCCCTTCATTCTAATGTAGACTGTGGATGAAGCTATTACCGAGAGTCCCTGATCTATTACACCATGATCCTAAAGCCCTGTTCTGCGCCCTTTGTTTGTGTCCTGTGGGATTCTTCAAGTTCTATTGTTTCACTCTGAGTTTGGTAACTGTTTCGGAAGTCACAACTGTGTAGCACAGAAGGGTTTATTCATACATCGTATGGAGATAAAATGGTCTACTGTAACTGTCCTCCTCTATGATTGATGCATTTTATTTGTAGTAAAGTGGTGGCCTTTTGGTAATTTGTCTCTTACTGAGTTGGGGTACTTTTCTGAGAACGTCTAATGTTCACATGTATGATGTCGTTCCTTACGTTCTTCATTTTTGCTAGTACAGAGTTTTTGATTATAATAGATTGAACTTCTTGATTCGTAGTGTTATTTCCTCTGTTAATTGTTTGTTTAATTTTGTGCGAAAGGGGTATCTTTGTATTAATGGTGGGACTCTGTTTTTTTACGAGGTACCCACCAAAAGTTCCAGGCATCATTCTTCCCCTGCCAGGGTCACATTACAAAACCTGGCACGACCATTGGAGACTGTGGTGTTTTTTAAAGTTAAGTAGTCTCGCATCGTTGTTGATCTCAAACTTATACATTCGATTTTATAATTTCAAGTTTAACACTTTGCTAATGTTTCCCGTGATGGCCGAATGCAGGGATGCTCACTCCTTGGCACAGGTGTCGGCCTCTGCTCAACGTTACAAAGGTACTCGTGTTCCATAAAAGAAAAGGGCTCTCATCTCGCTTCTTAAATCAAGCCTGGAAGTCACGATTCTATTCGTAGTTTTTCTGCTGTGAGAAGTAACATCACTTATTCACCGCTTTCCTATGTTGGATGTCTGAGGGGGGGTGGTTAAATCCCGTTTTGTTTTTTTGTTGTTAAAGATCCCTTTAAAGCTATAAAAGTATACATATATACATTCATGGTTGAGCTTGTTGTAGGAAAGGACCGATAGCCCAAATACTAAAATGGTGGAAAACTCTAAGTATCACTTGTTTGGGAAATTCTTATATCTGTTAAGCATAGTAATGGAGGAACAGTAATAACTAAATTGGAAAAAAGGGCTTATCTTCGGCGTTCTGTACATTACTTCTGTCATTTAAATGTATTCGGAAAAACTTCAATAGTTATAATGGCCATCATTAGTGAATTTTTGTCTTTTTGATAGATTGTATCCTCCGAATTGATTGCACTACTCTGAGTTTTTTTTGAAAATCTTTCCGTAAAATATGAAGCAATTGTTTAATAGTTATTTTAAATGGAAATGACACAACCCTAAAATTCTTGTATTCTTTCTGCACACAAAATAAGTAAGAAGTGTCAACGTTAATGATGTATCGACAAAATCATTAATTCGCTTCCCTGTAGTATGATGCTAACATGATTAAATTGTCCCGTTTAGGATAGTCTTACTCCCTAGATTCTGTTCACTCTCCTATGCTTCATCGTTCTAGACTATATAAATGAATTATGTTTTCCTTTTTGAATTAAATTACAGAATTGAATATATGCATATATCGGTTCTATTCGTTCATAGATACATATTCGATTCTGTTTAAAGTTTGAACATACAGATGGATATAATAACTCTGTTCGTGCATTGATACATATTTGACTATGTTTAAAGTTTGAAACATATATATATATATATATATATATATATATATATATATAATAGCTATGTTCATTTATTGATACATATTCGACTCTGTTTAAAGTTTGAAAACATATCCCCGGATGGGGTGTCAGAGCGAGAGGCATGGAAAAATCTGGGCAATGGCAATGGGCAGCGTGGCATGAGGCCACGTGATGGACTTGTGCCACATCCCATCACCCTACCCCGCGTTTAAATGCGTTTTATTGTGATGCAAGGGAGAATTTACGCTTCAGTCCTTTCCTCCTCGGCACGAATTTGAATGGCTTCGTTCATTATGTATGGGACTCACCTCGGTATGCTGGTTGCAGAGCTCTCTCATGTGCAGTGCAGAACTCCCTCTGTTCTTTTTCACCGGAGCAACGTGATTCAGAGCATAATCCTTCGCCGAGGGGTATTAATCTTCTTGGGCGATAACACAGAGTTTTCCATGACTCGTCCTAGGGGTAGACCGAGGCGAGGCTCCCCCTGGAAGCCTCGCAGACCCTCAATCACGTCCTCTGATTCGACTTCCGCCGAATCTTCCCCTAGCCAGCACTCTAAGCCCATCCCTGTCTCTCTGCGTGCCCCACAGTTCAACGACATGGCCATCATTTCTCGCATGCCAATTTCAATTCTGCAGTTGTCCCACCACCCCTCAGCGCAGCCGTCCACCTCCATGCCTCCCCGCGACCCTCTGAGCAACTTGGACGAGGGACCACCTCTTTACAACCAGCCCAATCGAGCAGGTCCTTATCTCCATGAGTCCGTTGACAGGGTGCAGTTCACAGAAAGTATGTCAGCCTTGTATGATCTAGTTTTTGAGCTACGACACGAGGTATCAGATCTACAGTACCGCATACAAGCAACGGAAGAAAAGGTGGCAAGATTTCTGCAAATCATATCCTCTATGCATGAAGCCTTATTCTCAGATCCTGTCGATACCAACATAATGGAGAACCCCGAGGCCGATAAAGAGGAAACTCCGGACAAGGTTCAGCATCCAACGGAATTAGGCCGGGCGCAGGAGGAGCGAACGAACGACAACGAGGAACCTGCATGCAAAGATGAAGCTGGCGAGCATTGGGACTATGGAGTTACGCATATCGAGGAGGAGCCTTGGCCAGGTGACCTTCCAACCACATGGCCTACTTACCAGCCATGTGTCTAATTTTAGCATATGAATGTATACTTAGAATCTAGGCCTAAAAGACAATCAATAAGTTTTCTCTTGTCGTTATTTTGGCTTATGACTGGTGTGATCAAGGAACTAAACAAGCTGGCTGGACTGGTTTCCCCAAGATGGGGCAGTCTAGTAAATGCAGCCTGGTCATAGTTGTATTTTGGAACTCTGTCTCAGACTTTTGCAAGATCTCAATATAATATAACCTCTTATTTACAGAAAAAAAAAAAGTTTGAAAACATATATATGCATATATTAGCTCCGTTCGTTCACTGATACATATTCGATTTTGTTTTAAAAAAATTGAAAACATATATACGCATATATTAGCTCTGTTCGTTCACTGATACATATTCGATTATGTTTAAAAATTTGATTTATGGAAATAAATCTACAATTAAATCCTATAGTCTCTTTCATTGAATTCCAAATAGCCATTGTCTAGGATATTGCATGTATACCATCATTAAGGACCCCACTATAGCAACAACCAATTCATCCAACAAAGGAGGAATACTGAACATTTAGGTATAGGAAAAGACTTACAACAGTTATATTATCATTAAAATAGATACTAGGACTCTTTTTTGTATAGCTATAACATGTACAGTATATCCAATATAAAATCATTCAGACAGATAGAGTTTAGAGTAACATATCTGAAATAAACTTGTGGAGAAAACAAATGGAACAGGCACGTTCCTCCCAACCGTAGAACCAAGAAACCACGATTACTTGCCCGATTTACCCTCTAGCCTGACCATGAGTCCATAAGGGAGAACTTGGAAAATCCCTCTACAACACTGTCCTTCAAATTCAGTCACTTTTCTCTTGCCTCACACCCTTTCAATGTTCATAACAACAAGTGAAAAAGAAAAAAGATAGACTCCTTCCCCAAGCATACTTAGCAGCGTCCTCCTCACATATGCTTATTTGTAACTTGCCTAGGTCTTTTCCCTTCCTTGGAATTTTCATAGCTTCCTAAATCCCTGATTTTTAGGGGCTTCCAATGGCCAAATCACTAATTTTCCACTTGTAAAAATTAGCCCAGGGGTAGTTCCAACATTCCCCACTCATGGAGTCATGGTCAGCTGCTTTTAATATGGCTGTTCCATTTGTCTTCCTGCAATCAATATAAAATATTCTGTTTTTAAACAAGTGTCATTGTCAAAATAGTTAGTTGGGTCAAATCCAATAGTCAGAATAATTTATTACAATTAACAAATTCGAAATTTGGATTTCCCATAAATGGCAAAAATTTTCCAAATTTGAATTTACCAAAAATGGAATAATTTCCCAGAAATTTAAATTTCCAAAATATTTTATTTTGGGGGATGTCACATCCTTTCCCCCTTCAATAAAAGACTATCCTCAGTGTTCGTTCCTTTCTTGGAACACGATTGGATGAGATTTCCGCAAATCTCCCTCCAATTCCCAAGTGGCCTCCTCAAGACTAAAGTGCTTCCATTGCACCTTTACCTGAGCGATGACTCTATTCAGAAGCACTATTTCTCTCCGGTCCAGAATGTGCAGGGGTTCCACCTGGAATTCGCCTTCGGGTTCCACCTGTACCAAGTTCCAATCAATCATATGAGTAGGGTCGTGAACATATTTTTTCAATAAAGAAACATGAAATACATTATTAATTCTTAGATTCGTTGGCAGTGCAAGTTGATATGCCACGAGTCCAATTCGAGCTAGTATCTCAAAGGACCCACAAAATCTGGGTGCCATCTTGGCACATTTTCCTAGCTTTAATGAGATTTTTCGAGCTTTGACCTTCAAATATACATGGTCTCCCACTTGAAACTCTAAGTGTCTTCTTTTCATATCTTCATAGCTCTTCTGTCTGTCCTGTGCTTCCTTCAAGTTCTGTTGTACCTTTCTTACCATATTCTCCATTTCTTGGAGCATCTCTAGTCCAACCATGAGTCTGTCAGCTAGGTTATCCCAACTAATTGGAGTCGTACAGTTCCTGTCGTACAATACTTCAAAAGGGCTCAACTTTGATGAAGTTTGGTACCCATTGTTATACTCAAATTCTACCAAGTGTATATAATCCTCCCACTTGTTTGGTTTTGTTCTTACATACATGCATAGAATATCCTCTATGATTTGGTTTTTCCTTTCGGTGTATCCATCCGTTTGTGGATGATAGCTTGTATTGAAATTCAAGTTGGTATTGAGCCCTGCAAATAATTCCTTCCAAAAGGCGGATGTGAATTTTACGTCTCTATCTGAAATCACCATTTTAGGAATACCATGCAGTCTAAAGATTTCTTTCATGAATATTTTAGCAATATTTATAACTTTAAAAGTAGACTTTATAGGAATAAAGTGTTCAAACTTACTGAGTTTATCGATTACAACCATGATAAGGTCATTATGTTTCTGATTTTTAGGCAAACCTGTTATAAAGTCGAGTGATATAGTCTCCCATTTCCATTATGGTACTAGTAATGGCTGTAAGAGGCTAGCTGGATGCTGGTGCTCAGCCTTAACCTGCTGACAATCTTGGCACCTAGCCAAGTATTCTGTTGTTTTTCCCTTCATATTGGGCCAATAAAATAGTTTCCTAAGTGCTGTTATTGTTTTCTGGTAACCTGGGTGGTCAGAATACGGCTTCTTATGCACTTCGTCCAAGATTGTTAATTTTAACCCTACTGAATCTGGTATGTAAATTCTGTTTTTAAATTGTAGCAGTCCCTTCTCGTCGATACTTAGATCTGGTTTATCTGAGTTTGCAGTATTGTTTGGTAATTCTTCCATCATTTTAGTATAGTTTTCGTCATCAATACCTGTCGTCCTTATTCTTTCTTCCAGATCACTTTCTGCTCTGCTAGTTGTCATCTCAGATAACCCATGGATTCTTCTACTTAAAGCATCTACTTATTTGTTTTCCTTGCCTTTGATATGTCTGACCTCGAAGTCAAATTCTATTAAGAAGGATAACCACCTTGATTGCCTTGCGTTAAGATCTGGTTGGTTAAACAGATATTTCACCCCAATGTTGTCCGTTAATAATAGGAATCTTCTGCCCATTATGTAGTGTCACCACATCTTTAAGGCGTGTATTATTGCTACCAATTCTAAGTCATGAGTGACGTAATTTCGCTCGTGTTATTTTAGTTTCTGAGACTCATAACAAAAAACATGTCCTTCCTGAGTTAGGACACCACCTAGCCCTTCTTTACTTGCATCGACACATACGGTGAAGTCTTTATCTGGGTCTGCTACTTTCAATATGGGTGTCATTGTCAATAATTCCTTTAGTTTGTTGAAGCTGTCTTAACATTTCTCTAACTAGTTAAACCTAGTTCCTTTCTTTTGTAATGATGTGATAGGGTAGGCTATCTTGGAAAATCCTTCTATAAACCTACGGTAGTATCCAATGATTCCCATGAATGACCATATATCCACTACATCTTTAGGTATCGGCCATTCCATAATGGTTCTCATCTTTTCCAGGTCTACGACAATGCCCTCTGCTGAAATTACATGTCGAAGGTATTGTATTTCTTTCTGATAGAAGTCACACTTGTCGAAATTAGCGTACAGTTTGTGCTTCCTTAATGTTTGCATAACTATTCTTTAGTGTTCCTCATGTCCCTCCTCCGTCTTTGAATAGACCATGATATCGTCCATGAATACTATCACAAACTTGTCCAAGTATTCACTGAAAATACTGTTCATTAGGCACATAAACATGGCTGGGGCATTAGTGAGTCCAAAAGGTATGACTACAAACTCGTAGTGTCCATATCTTGTCTGAAATGTTGTTTTGTTTATGTCCTCATCTTTTATCTGAACTTGATGATAACCAGATCATAAATCCAATTTTGAAAAGATCTTGGCCCCCCCTACTTGATCGAACAGATCATTTATCCTTGGTAAGGGGTATTTATTCTTGATAGTCATTTTTTTCAATTGTCTATAATTGATACATAATCTTAGAGTACCGTCCTTCTTCTTCACAAAGAGGACTGGTGCTCCCCAAGGTGAGACACTTGGTCTGATATACTCTTTGTCCAACAATTCCTGTAATTGTATTTTTAATTCTGTCAGTTCTAGTAGACTCATCTGGTAAGGTGCCTTTGAGATAGGGGAAGAACCGGGTAACAGATCTATGGAGAAGTCTATTTCCCTTCTAGGGGGTAATTCTGGTATCTCATCCACAAACATGTCTTTGAAATCACGTAGGACAACAAAGTCTTCCAACTTTGGATTATCCTTCTTTTCTGCTAGATTCATCACTTGGATGGCATATACTTGACATCCTTTTCTCACACATTTCTTTAGTTGCATCGCTGAAATTTGTCTAATTGATACTGGTTTTGGCATACCTTGGGCTGTCCTGGTGGTGCCGGAATCATCTTTATAGCTAAGTATCTTTGTATAACAATTCAATATTTCTTTGTGTCGTTCCAACCAGTCCATCCCAATAATCATATCGTAAGATCCTAATGGTATGATGTTCAGATTGGTCCTTATAGTTTGACCATCTAGGTTGAACTCAAAATCCAAAATATAGTCAATTACTTTCCTTTTTGTACCTGTCGCTAGTTGCACAAGCCATGATTTTGCATGCTTCAGTCTCTTAAGTTTATTTGACTCTACTACCTTCGGAGTAATATAACTTAATGTTGCTCCGGGGTCAATTAAAAAATAAATTCAAGTGTCATAGATTTTACGTTCGACTTCTACCACTGAGGACTAGTGGTCATCTTGTCGTCCGTCGATGGCTGGATTTATCCGATGTAGGCTCCTACCCACGTCTCGCACTATCGAGGCTTCTTGTAGGTTATGAACAACAATTTTGTTTGTTGAACTCAAATGTGGGAAGTTCCTCCTGAGATGAGGCTCTCCATATTCCCAACACTTTAATGGCTTGCGGGAGTTGTCCCCAAACCTCTTCGCTCCCAGGTTTACCAGTTTTCTGCTGCCTTGTGTATTCGGAGGATTGGAGTGAAAATCCTTTCTCGGAAAACTCTTCGCTGTATTTCGATAAGGAGCTGGCTGGTACCCCTTCTTCCCCTGGTTCATTCGATCTTGTTTCTTGTCCTTCTAGGCTTTGGGAAACTCTTCCCATTGTTTATACTGGTCGTAGCACATCCGCGCTTTTCTGAATACTTCACTTAAGGATTTGGGGTTGTCAAACTCAATTCTGTCCTTGTAGGACTGCGGTAGATAGCTTAGAAATCACTGAATTTTTACTTTATCCTCCTGGATGTATGGTACGAACCTTAGTAGATCCAAAAATTTATTTATAAGGTCCTCCATCGTCATCTGTCCGAGTCGTAACTCGTAAAATTCCTTCATCTTCCTTTCATAATAATTTTCAGAAAGGTATTGTTTCTTGAAATACTTCTTAAAGTCAGACCATTCCAACTGTTTCTCCTTTATACCTTGGCCAATTTCAGATCTTGCCACCAGATACTGGCCTTCCCTTTCAGATTGTAGATGGCCATCTTGACCTTCATGTTGCTGGAATAGTTGTAGATTTGGAAATACTTTTTGATGTCCAATAGCCATGCCTCTGCTTCTTCTCCTGTCCTGGATTCCCCATCAAAGATAGTGGGTTTAATCTTTTTAAATTCTCCTTCAAGGTGGTCTACTTGTTTTTTTTTTCTGTCAGTTTTAGTTCTGTCCTCAGCTGGAGGTGTTCCTTCAGACGAACTGTCTCCTTTTTCTGTTTCTGGCCCTGAGTTCTTGGAGGCTCTGTTGCTGACTTCTTCATCGTTATTACTATCTTTTGGGATTTCTTGGTCACTATACTGTGCAACAGGACTTCGTTTATCTCCTTTTGTTCTTGTTGTGCCTTCTTCAATTTCTCATTGTTGGCTTTAAAGATCTGTAGCTCAACAATCAGGTTCCCCATTGTTTCCAACACTTCTGTGGGTGAGATTCTGTCACTATTCTGCCTTGTATCTCTAGGCGGTCTTTACTGTGGATTTTCTTCCATCCTGTTTTCTGCATTGTCTTGAGCTGCCATACTTATTCACCAAAACAGAGAAAGTTTTATGTTTTTGACCACACAATTTATTAGTTTTTATCTAAAAAAAAATATATACTA
The DNA here is from genome assembly GCA_009831015.1 of Picea engelmannii. NCBI lineage: Eukaryota > Viridiplantae > Streptophyta > Pinopsida > Pinales > Pinaceae > Picea > Picea engelmannii. Next base: position 282,537 of record ML785167.1, read on the forward strand.
AGCACTACAATGGTCCTGTTCAGGCCCAGTGTTGTAACTTTCGCTCTGATACCAGATGTAATAAACCTCAAATTTATCATAGATTTTTTTTTTCGCTTGGTACATTTATCCTCTAAATAACTGAAGCTTACCATCTCATAAGATGGGTGCTTACATATCCCTTTTGGCTTGGAGTGACCCTTTGTCATATTAATTTAACACATAATAGAGGGTTCCAACGACAAATAGGCATTTTTCCTAACTCTTATATCTTACTATATAGATATTATTACTTAGATGTATTCACCCATGCGCTAGGATTTGAATTTTTGTTTCCCTATTAAGGAAGTCGAACTGAATTGGACTTTGCACGCAAATATTTATAACCCTAATATTAATTGCTTGTACTCATACCTAGCTGGGTCGACACTAGACATCCAAAAACATACCAGTAATGAGTTGTTGTTATTAAAGGTGATTTAAGAGTGGATAACAATGCGTTTTCTCTGATGGTTTCATTTTAGTTATGATACGACTTGTTTTTTCCCATAACGAACTGAACCCCAACTCGTCTCACATCGGTCACTGCGTAACTAACTAACTACCCCCTCATCCTGTTGGTGTAAAGGAAGGAGCACTTCAAAGACAAGGTATAGCGACTGATTATTTACACTGGATAGTCATGGTTATACTATTGTTTAACTTCGTATCTTTGACATTTAAGGGAGGTAGGTGTATCTGTCAGGAGGAGTTAAAACTCTATCCTGGAATTAATTAGGCCTCAGTCCCGATGCCTCATCCTCCTGTTCCTCCCAATCCCGATGCGCCAACCAAGCCCTAGCACATGGTTTGTACCTCCCGGACGGTCAAGGGTGGTACTCGTCCCTCTTAGGTTTTTGGCAGCATCATTCCTACTTTTGTGATTCCGAAGAGGAGGGTTCCGTAATACGCATTGTTTCACCGAGGAAGTGTTACCGCCTCTACGACCATCATTGGTGAAGTCAGCGGCAACATCCGTCTACCTGGTAAGATTCTATGGAACTTTCGTATCCTAAGTTCGAAACCAGAGGTTTCAGGGTGTTGTTGGTCTCCGGTTTTGATCATGTTTTTTGCCTATATTATATTCCACAGACCTCCATTTATATACCCAGTACCACCCTTTTGGCCTTGTTTTGACATAATTGACATCTCCCTACCATTAAATGGGGTTACTTAAGGTATATTTTCATTTCAAGCTATTTTTATGCACTTTGATGCTTTAAATTGATATTGGAACTAATGTCACTTGGGTTAGGTACCACTTCTATTTTTGGAACAGGATGTCGATACCAGGTACCAACTCGTACCCGTGGAGATCCCAATGGAGCCGTTCAAGATCTGTGCGTTATGGTACGAATGGGAGACAGAGAGATTCGCATGACAACTGGAGTCATCGCTCACAGGGTGCTTGAAGGCATAATGATAAAACTGGGTCGTTAATTCTTCATCGTTCACACTTCGTGACACTACGTGTCACGAAGATGTGAAGTACGTTTTAAAACTTGATTCCAAGCTATTTTCGGATCGGGGGATCCGTTTGTTTTATGTATCTTTGTTTTAGACTGTTATAAACAAGAGGATTTATATATAAACCCACGATCACTCCTGAGAACGGGTTGGGTTATGTTATGTTATATCGTGAACATATATTTCTGAATACAAACAGTTGTTGCGTTATGTTACTCGACTGATATACGATTTGAGTATTTCTTTCCTGAGTTAATGAAACGTGAAGTTTACACCATGTTTGCATGGAATGATATAGTCGGTGCTGGTTATTACTCCCAGCGTTTGTGCCGTTTGGTTGGGCCCGCCAGACCGGTGCAAGCCGCTGCTTTATTCTGCCATAGATTTAGTTGTTTCAGTGTGTTAGTATTTGCTTACATGAATGGTATATCTGGAGCTCATAGTGTGCCATAGATTTAGTTGTTTCAAGATTGTGTTTATTTATTCTTCAACCGAATCATTCCAGCATATTGATATCCCTTACGTTGATGAGTATTAAAACGCATGACTGATTCCTGTAGGGTTTAGAGTATGAATGTGGTTTGTTTGGCTTCTCATTTTCAATTCGAATATCACCTAGAGATTGAGTGAACTCTGCTTTGTTAGATAGTTAGTTACCCTGCTTAATCAGAACAGTTAGATTACAATTAAATCAAAGGAAGCTTCTGGTACCAGTAGGTAGGGTTGTACTCTATTTTCCTGTAGACAGATTTAGATTGATTTTGATGACCAAATTAAATGCATTTCCAAAAATACTCTTTTTTTCATGGCTTGAATCGAAATGGTGATGATAGATGATTAAAAGTAGTGGTGGAATAATCTTGTGAAATCATACTTCTGCATGGAAATAGAAGTACCAGCATTCAAACATAGGATTGTTTTCGGTTAGTGACTTAAATAGGAAATGCTAAGCTTCAGGATAATCATTAGGATTCAAGTTCTTGGAATAAGTTTGTGTGTTCTGCTAAGGATAGAATTCAGATAGTGATTAGAGCCTTACCTGCACATACAGTGTAGCAGCTCAAAGTTTACCAACCCTGGTTTGACAATTTAGTGTTTCAGGTCATTCAAATCTTCAATTTAGCAGCCTGACATTTTTGGCACCATTGCCGGGGAGCTGTTTAAAAGGTAAGAAGATAATTGTCTTGATTAGTTTTAGAATGCACTTAGTTTGGTGTGGTATGTTAGCAGGTTGATAATAAGAGGAGCTGTGGAAACAAAAGGGGTGAAAACTGACATATCAGTTATCAAAGGTACTCTGAAACTCAATCTTAGTTCTTTCATTTCATTTAGCATGACTTCATGAGAAATAGAGATCCTAGAGGTAGATTTAGGAAAAATATAAAACCACAAAAAGAAGAAGATACCTCCACCCAAAAAGCAATAGAAACTGAGAATGAAATTCTGGCTTAGGAGACTGTAGAACAAATCCTAGAACCAGGGAACACCATACATCAACAAACTCAAAATCTTGGTGATCCAGCCTTGGATGATACAGTTGATCCAGAGAAAATACAAGCCCTTCTCAGGAACCCTAACTCTGTAATTTCACAGAAAACAACTACAGCTGTAAGAAAAAAGGCCATAGGATCCTCTAAAGGACCAATAGGAGATAACACTTCTGATAGAAAGAATCCAGAAAGGTGGGATTTCACACCCTCACCAAAGAAGGATAAGATTGTTTATACAATTCTTGGGAATCCTTTTACCATGGGAGAAAGAGGGAGAGACCTACATGGAGAACTTCATATTGAAAATGAAGGTGAAGAAC
>ML785167.1:301752-327277 GCA_009831015.1 Picea engelmannii
ACAATTACCGAATTGGTTAATCCTCAATGGGGATTAACCTAATAATAAAAATAATAATAATGACATGATTAATCCACAATGGGGATTTAATCCAATAACAAAATAATAAGAATGCTCTTCGCAGTTACATTTTTTCAACAAAAATTCCATGCAATAGAAGTTTGAGATGAAAGATCTTGGAATAATAAAATATTTTTTGGGGATTGAGGTTTACCAATCAACCAAAGGGATTTGTGTTTGTCAACAAAAGTATGCAGCAGAAATCTTCAAAAGATTATGCATGGAATACTGCAATCCAACATAAAATCTTATACCCCTAGGAACAAAATTGAGCAAGCAATATGAAGGCCCTACAATGGATTATACATTGTACAAAATTTTAGTATGCAATTTTTTGTATCTTACAGCAACTAGGCCTGATATTATGTATGCATCCGACTTTGTTTCCAGGTTCATGGAATCTCCCAAAGATTCTCACTGGAATATGGAGAAAAGGATCTTGAGATATGTTGTTGGCACACTCAATTTTGGTTTATGGTACACTCAGTATGAAGATAATCATATTTCTGGTTACACTGACAGTGATTTTACAGGTAACCTAGTTGATCAGAAAAGCACCTAAGGGTATGATTTTCACCTAGGCACAAATCTGATTTCTTGGGAATGAAAGAAGCAACCCATTGTCTCAATATCTTCTGCAGAGGCAAACTATGTTGTTTCTACCTCAACTTTCAGTCAAGTTGTGTGGCTGCGAAGACTATTGAATGACATGTCACATATAGAAAAGAGGCCAACTCCTATCTTCTGTGACAATACTTCAACAATTTCTTTATCAAAAAAACATGTTTTTCATAAGAAAAGAAAGCACATTGACACTCACTTTCATTTCATAAGAGAGCTAGTCAATAATGGTGAAATCACGCTTCAATTTTGTGGTTCACGAGATCAGCTCGCATACATATTTACAAAGCCATTGGGCAAAACCATTTTTTATTTTTAGAGACAAAACTTGGGCATTATCAGTGCCGATGTTTGTAACTGTTGAGTTTAAGAGGGAGTGTTAGTTATAACCTCAACAACCTACAATTGTACACTACCAGTTGTTCTGGCCAGCTGTAACAGTCGTTAGGATTTGGTTCCGACTTCTTGACTTCTTGGTTTTGTTTTCTCTTTATATATTTAGACCATCAACTCATACAATTGCTCTCTGCATTTTCCTATTCTAGATCTATCTCTTCTGTATTGTCTGTTTTGTTTATAGTTTTGTCAAGAGACAACATCTAACATTAATGGAGACCTATTTTCAAGTGTTTCCCCTCACTTCATTTTCCACTTCTTCCATCGTTTACTCCCATATTCCATGAGCACTTGTGCTATTGTTTTCATTTCCCCCCCATTGTCGACCCTGACTGGAAATGTTTTGAACATTTTGGTCCAATGGCTTCCATTTCTCCCACTTTCTGATGGTTTCTTTTTCTCCATTCTTTACCTGTGGCGCTACTTGCTCTTAATCGAAAGCGCATTCCACTGTGATTTTTTATGGTAATGGAAGATCTTTCTCCCATTGAAGATCATTTGACCTTTAAATACCTCTCCATACGTTGGGTGATCAAATCCAAGTATAGATCAATTTGAAGTATGGACAATAAGTATGTTCAGGGTTTAGGGAACACTGAATTCTATGAGATCCACGACACTACAACAAAATCAATAATTAAAATTTCATCACACCTATGATATTTTTTCTTTAATCATTAATTGAGTCATTTTTCTATAATTAAAATTTCATCACACCTATGATATTTTGTATCTAATCATTAATAGATTCATCACACCTATGATCTTTTGTATTTAATCATTAATAGAGTCATTTTTCTATAAGTAGAAGTAGCTTGACCATGTTATTTTTCAATATGCATGTTTGCTAATCTAATAAGAAGTTATAGGGTCCATATATATTATAGATTATTATGATTTAATATACTAATTTTATAGTTCATATAGGATTTGTAAAGAAGAATTACAAAAAAAAAAATTAGGGTGTTGGATATTTTTATTTTTTTTAATTTGATTAAGCTATTTTAAGAGTATATAATATTAATGTAATTTTATTATAATTAAATTATTTATTACGCCGAAAGGCGTACACCTATTGACAATGGGCACATTTAATAGGTTTTTAGTGCTTAATCAGTTTTGTATGGACAAGATTAAATATTGATGGAATATTCTTAGTCGTCTCAATAAATCAATGGTTGTGATTTCAACCACTAACTTCCTCACTATTATAAAGCCATCCGTTTACATGTTTATTTTTTTACTTTTACTTGATCATATTTTAAATTTACTATGATGGCTAACTGATTGCCACGTCCCAATGATTAACAAAAATTAAAGTTTTGTTAGAGAGTGGAGAGATGTGAACCTGGAACACAACCATTTAATATTTACCAATTTACCTAATTCTTTCATTTTATGACAACGTGGTTTCATTTTTTGGGCCATATGGATATGGAGACTTGCGTGGTTTCATTTTTTGGGCCATATGGAGACTTGCGTCCTTCTCTAGGCGATAGAAGGAGAAGCTGATGTAGCCCTAGCGATGATAATAGGCGAAGACAGTTCCCTAGCCCAGATTACAGATGCGATAGGTACTTCCAGTAGAAATGAGAAGCAGGTACTTCCAGTAGAAGCGAGAACATGTCCTATGATTTCCTCCAGAATTTCCCCTCAATTCGCCGATCAGACCAAAATCATACAGTAGCACAGCACCAAGCGACTAGAACATTTGTGTAAGATTTCATGAAGCTGGGATTCATTATTTTATTTTTACAGGAATCACTGTACAATTCTTCTTTAATGTTATACCCGAGAGATTTTACAGTTTGGGTTGTTCCATTAAGAATTTAAATGAATTTCTGTCATTTTATGAACATAAATTGGAACCCGAGCTACTGTTACAGTTTGGGTTGTTCTCATTTAAGACTGGAATTTGAGAACAGTCACTGGGTTATATGTCAAAAAATCTGTTGTGATTGTTCTAATTTAAAATCTTGCGACTGTTCCAAAATCTTGGATAGCGTGAATGTTTTTTGATAGCCCCATATATAAAATATGTTGCCCTCACATTTTTGGGTTGTTCCAATATGTTTTTATGGCTGGGATGGGTATTATCATTTCAATAAATTTATGAAATTTGAACGTAAGAAGGAAACCAGTGTTACAACATCGTTTAAATATTATTATTATAATTACACCCAAAGGCATATACCTATTGACAATGGGCAAAATTAATCACCTTTTAATCTAAAATTTTAATCCGATGGCTAACAATTGAAGATGCTGGCATATTCGTAGTCGTCCTCCCAAATCAATGAATGTGATTTATTCTTCATAACTTTCTTGTATTTTTGAATGCATCAGTTAACCTGTTTACTTTTTTAACATTTACCTAATCATATTAAGAAATTACTGTAGCACTATATGATTTCCACGTTTAAATGATTAACCTTTGGGATTACCACATTTGGATTTTCTCAGCTGTAGGCACATTTCATTTTCTGAGCGTTTCATTTCTGACTTTCCTCAACTATCCACTTGTTTCATTTGCATTTTCTAGCTGTGGGCACGTTTCATTTTCTAGTTGTCTGTGCATTTCATATTATGGCTGTGGGCATCTTTCATTTTCCAGTTGTTCGTGCATTTCATATTCTGGCTGTGGGCATGTTTCATTTTCCAGTTGGAAGCGAGTTTTTTCGTGGAGGAAGAGGAAGCGGAATTTCTCTTGGCAGACGAGGAAGCGGATTTTTTAGTGGAGGATGATAAAACTGAAGCATGGAGGATTTGGGATCTGTGAGAATCATACCAGGAATGTTCGTGGAGATCGGATAAGACTTCGTAGGCGCCTAGGATTTCTAGGAACTGCCCGGTTGCCTCCTCCATCGAAACGCCACTCAGAACGGCTTTGTCGGGGTCAAGTTTCAGCGCCAACTTTCTGTACGCTGCAAGGATTTTTTCGTCTGGTGCGATGATCTCGATGCCCAGGATTTTGTATAGGCATCTATCGGGCCCTCTCGCTGCAACCATTTTTGTTTGGAAATTACAGGAGTACATTGAAGACTCTAGTTTTCAATTGAATTTTGATTTTGGTTGATTTTTCACTAACAACTATCCCTGAGAGGAGTTTAGAGCCACGACAATGTGAATCTGAACTGCGCAAAGAAACAAAAAATTAAGTATTAGTTCTATATATATATACTAGCACATCCACTCAAAATCGTGGCTGATTAACACCGAAAAGTGATGCCAAAGCTTCCTCCCGCAATTGGAATGATGAAATGCGCGGACAACTGGGATGTGAAGTGAGAAGAAGCTTTGGCATTGCCTTTAGACGTTCATCAACCATGGTTTTGAGTGGTTGTGCTAGTATTATTATAATCAGAATGATAAAATAGCATTTTATTTTATTAATAAATAAAATAAATAATCATAATACCTTAGTTCATAATAATAAATATTAATCATAATAAATAAGTAGACCTTAGTTCATTGAAATAATCAACAGTGTATAGCAAAGGATAACTTAAATTTGTAAGTAGTTATTTTTAAAAATGTTAATAAATAGCTATTTTTAAAAATGTTAAAAATGTTAATAAATAGTTATTTAAGAAGTACAAAAGGATAAGTGCATTGATTTAAAAGGACAAATTAAATTATCATGTATATGAGGATTAGAATTTAGGGCATGCAACTAATAGTGACAATCCATATTTATAAAAGATTAATAGTCATTATCCATTTTTAGTGCTTAATTAGTTTTGTATGGACAAGATTAAATATTGATGGAATATTTTTAGTAGTCCCACTAAATCAATAGTTGTGATTTCAACCACTAACCAAAATTAAGATTGGTTTGGTAATTTCTTACCATGTGCACTTTTATTTTATGACCACCTTTTATTTTAGGGCTTCATTTTCTAGGTCAACCAAAACCTTTCGGCGTTCACCAACCACGAGTTTGTGGCTATGCTAGTTAAGATTATATAATATAAAAAAGTTAATCATGAGTTGACTATAGTAAATTAAATAAAAAAAAGGTCAACCATAGTAGACTAAATTTAACCATAGTCAATTTTGGTCAACCATGTTCGACCATCTAAAACCATTGTCAACCATAATAAAATATAAATAAACCATAAAAAACTATTGTCAACCAAATTTAACCATAGTAAAACATGGTCAACCGTAGTCAACATGCTCACCCATGGTAAACCACAATCAAATCAACCATAGTAGACCATGGTTGATAGAAGACAATTGTAGTCAAACATAGTCACACATAATCAACCATGGCTAAATTCAACTATGGTTAACCAAATTCAACCATAATAGACCATGTTTGATGGAAGGAAATTATAGTCAAACATAGTCACACCATGGCTAAATTCAACCATAACAAACCATAGTCTAATTTGGTCAACCATGGTGAACCATACTAAAATATCATAGATATTTCAATATTAAATATATTGATATTTTAATTCACAAATCTACTAATCCTCCCCATTGACGTCTATTGCCAACTAACATAACCACATAATGAAAAAGTGATTTATATACATCCACTCCATTAGTTTTGGAAGATGGAATATGACATTGACCTGGTTGTGATAGTAGATAAATATAGTAGAAATTTGAAAAAAACATAAATCTTTTGATTTATAATTGTTGAGGTATTAAAAAGATATAGGAGAAAAATTAAAGGTCTATTTATTTTATTTTTTAAATAGAGATTTTTAATTTATAAAATTAGATTTATGGACTAGTGCAAGTTAAATCTCCCTCTCATGACACATTAATTGTAACGGAAATTGAAAAAAACACAATTTCTTAACTATGACGAATTATTAGTGGTATATGTACAACTTATTAGAATATGGTGTAAAAAGATGAAACATAGGAAATTGAATAGTAATTCATAATATACAACTTCATTTATGGAAAACTTGTATAACTTGTATAAGTCAGAAAAGTTTGCATTCTTCTAACATTGGTATATGCATTCTTCTAACATTGGTAGGTCTCTGTACCTACATGAATAAAACCTAGGTGAGGATGATAACATTCCATCCCACAACCACTGAGGCTATAGACCCAACTGATAAGTCTCAATATGTACTTTTGTACCATACAATTTGTTTTCCAGATAGGAAATAAAGAGTTAGGCTAGGAATAACAAGACAATGTGTTTTAGAATTATGATATATGTACAAATAAAAATCAACAAAAATTAGAAAGATATATTTTTTAATAAAATGGAATACATTTAAAATTTGCATACAAATGTCTATAAGTGTGTACAATTTCATTAACAATGATTATGTGGATAATATTTAAAATTGTGGTTTAAAAGTTTGTCATTTTGAAACTAAAACCAAAGAAAGAAACTCATCCAACACATAGAGAAAAAAGGACACTCCAACCGTTTTTTTAAATTTATAGGAACACATACACATTAATAATACGAATGCATTCTTATTACATATATTCATAACTTTGAAAAATTTCCATCATCTTTAACATCGTGACCTATTTTAGGACCTATGTTTCATAAGAAAAGGTTTAACATTATAACCTATTATCCTCTCTTGGTCATAGTCCTATTAGGCACGTCCTCTTTGTGCTGAATTTCCTAATGGTACCCAAAATACCACTTGGGGGTCAAAAACCCAATAGAAAGGGCATGTGTCATGGTTGGAGGCCTTATTCATAGTGCTTTAGGATTAAAAAGATGTTTTTCTTGCATAAGGCTCTTGTTTTCCTTTTTGACCATGTTCAAGGCCCCTAGACCCATCACTAATTCCCATAACCAATTAATGGAAACAATATCACATATCCTACTTAGAGGATTCATGTGTTGGTATGAGGACTCATTCAAGGCTCTTGAAATCAAGAAGATTCAACAATATCCCGAGCCACTTTTTTTTCCTTCATCAACCATGTTCAAGGTTACATGACCCACAAGGCCTTCACCCAGTGTACCTTTGACATAGCATGTACATTCATGGGATATTAAATGATACCCATAATTTCACTAAATATTAATAAATACCTCTCAAAATCCTTTTGTTAAACCCCCCTCCCACTACATATTTCCAATAAAAAAACACTATTTTTACTAGATATACCTAATTTTTATTAGATACCCCTTTTTATAACCTCCATTAACTATAAAACCCCTTGTACCTTTCATCCCTCCCCCCAATACCTATATTATATAGACTTAATTTTTCACAATTTAAAAACCCCTTTAATTGATGAACGTGATAAAATATTGGTAAACAAGATGAAGTCCCCATGACATGACCCATAATTGGCGTGCAAAATATCCTAATGGTATCCATATCCAACCTTGATGCCAAACACCCCCTAGATAAGGTTTTTGTTGTGGTTGTAGGTTTTGTTCATGGTGATTGGACTCGATAAGCAACATCTATGGCCTAAGGCCCAAGTGGTTTACTCCCCCTAACTATAGTGCTAGAGATCTATAAGACCTTCATTTAGTGCTTAGTACCCTTGTTTCCCCCTAATCATGTTTAGACATCAAAGATCATTTCTAGTGCAAAGAACCTACTCATGTCTTCCATATCCCACTTGGATATTAAAGAACACCAACCATGGCCTGGAAAATGATTCATGGTGTGGGATTGAGATATATTCTCATTCAATGCATGTGTTGTGGTTTAATCTTGGCATGGGTATCCATTTAGTAGGAAAAATGTAATATACAAGGTCTTGTGTAGTTGTCCAAGGATGCACTTAGTACTATAGCCATAGAATACTTGTGGTTAGTAGGCATTGTTCATGTAAATTGAGCTTGAAAAGTGTCATTTAGGCCATAAGGCCCATTATTCTCCTCCCATGTCTTTGGGTAGATTCCTAAAAACATTTTTTTGTGCATATATAGCATAGTGATGGTGCCCATATAACCCTTGAAAGTTATTGTTAACCAAGACTGGTGATATGTGGAGGTTTGAGAACTAATCCATGGTGCTTGAGCCTCATAATCAAATTTTAGGTCTATAGGCTCTTGTTTCCCTCCCTTTCCTATGGTCATAAATGTGAAACCCATTGTTATAGAAAAATTTGCCTCACCCCATGCAATATTGCACATAAGAACATTTTCCATTCCCCCATGCAGACTTTTAATCCCTTTTTGCAAATCCCAGAGCTAAAAATACATTTTTTCCACATATACACACCTTGCCTACTATACAACATGCATATATGGAGGTTGCACCACTACAACCCGCGTACATCGAGAAATGTTACCAAAAATGAAAAATGGTGTCGGGTTTCCATGTCACGACAGGAGATCAATGATCCTTGGCCTTCCATATACTGGAAATGTTTCGACTCGGCCCTTCAGTTCCAATTGAAGGATTAAAATGGGACAAATATGAGCTATGGAAACGAGGAGAAATAATTCAACTTTGAGAGAAAAGTTACTCTGGAGGAATTATTCACTTCACATTGAGTCTACATCCCTTTATCCTTTAAGTCTAAACATAGTGTTTAGTCCCCAAGCTCTTCCCTTATTGAGTGAGAACTCCATTGTATCTCTTACATGACTTTGCCTTTGGTGGAGGATTGAAGTGGTGGAGGCCCAAATGGAAGGAACTTAGTTTATCAGTTCCAAACCGTGCCGACACAAAAGTTTGTAACTTATTCACTTCTGCTGATTATATATTAATAGAAATACTCTTTTCTTGTCCAATTGATATCTTGAAAATATTTGAATTATTATTCCATGGGTGTATTTGTTATGAATTCTAATGGATTATGCTACTGAATGTGCTAACATAATATATTATCACCATATGCTTTCTTTACTTGGTTTTTGAGGACTAGTTGTAGGTATATTGCTTTGGGACAAGTGCTCAACGATGGACTTCATCGAACGTCTGGATGAGGTAGGCTTTTTATCTTGTCCTGCTAGAATATTTTTTTATATAGCATACTTGAGAATAGAGTTGATTTTTGCAGTCATTTTTGTCTGTTGTGGTTTTCCCCTAGCCACGGAGAGATTTTCCTCGTAACAGAATTGGCGACCATACTGGGGATTGAATCTTCTTTCTTGGGGTTTGAAGTGTTTTTCTCCTTAGATTTATCTTGTTCATATTGCGTTTCTTGTTGTATCATTGCTTGAAATCCTATGTTCACTCTGGGTCTGAGTCTTTCATCCTTCTCCTTAGCCTAGCTATGTTTTTGACACATATACGTGGGTTTTTCCTTGACAATCACATATATACTCGTGCCTTCCTTCTACAAGCTGTGTGCATACACGCTTTTCTCTTGAATAGTCGCATAGATCAACCTCTTTTGCTTGTTTGTTGGGTTTGGTGGTTGGTGGTGTTGGGCTCATGATTTGGTTGTCTTATGATGCTGATTGAATCCTTTTTGTACTGGTATTATATGTGTATTTAACCATTTTGAAGAAGTTTTTGAAGGCTTTTATATCAATTCATCATAGCTTTATACCAGGAATGTGAAATTAATGTTTTACGATGGTTTTGAGTTAAATTCAATTTGATTTAATGTCTAAGAGAATATAATGCATGATTTGTGTGTCACATGAGGAGTTCACCATGTAATTTTCCATCCGATAGCTCGTTCGACACTCCATCCAACACCTGATATGGTACTTCATCCAACACTATGTTCGGCACTGCATCCAACACTTGGAGCATTGGTGAGTTGGCGATTTTTATATCGACGACCTGTGCTAGGCGAATTAGCGACCTGTGATGGTAGAATCGATGACCTAGGTTTTGTTCCCCCTCGTGGCCTCCAACTACTGAGATCTTGACATCTCAAATTAAGTAGTTGTGCTAATCGTTGAGTGGCTCGTTCAATTTCTAGAAGCTAAAGGATGTTAGCACACATTTAATGGAATTTACCATTTATAGAGGAGGTCAACCCTTCCAGTGGTCGACCTCTCAAATTGTAATCATTATAAATACCACAATAGTGGTTAGGAAAAATGTTAAGAATTGTTAGAATCTATTTTGTTGTGTAACTCATACATTTCTGCAAACTTGTGTTAGACTGCATTATTTAATTTAATGCCAGAACCGTGTTGATTTGGCTTGCGATTTTCTTTTGAGGAGTAGCCATGACCTGTTGGGGCGGCCACCAGTGGTCTAGGTGAATACTTAGATAGATAGATTGCATATTTCAGTTGTGTAGTTATCATTTATTTCATTTCCTATTACATGTGTTTTATCATTTTAAATACTGCGTGTTTGTTGTTCATCATTTAATCGTTTAATTCCCTTTTTGTAGGTTGCTTGTAGGAGATAGTTGTTAATATGTTGTGTATTTTATTTGTTAGTGAATGTCTTGCAAGATACTAACCTTGTTTGTGTGTTAAAATGCTAAATTGAATATTTTTACAAGTTAAAACAGAGTAGTTAGAACAAAGTATTAGTTAACACAGAGTACATAGTTTCTTTTACAAGTTTCGATGGATTAATAGTTGCGAGTTTTGTTAATTTAATTCTCAGTTTATTCATGCTTTCCTAAATCTGTTTTGCTTATCAATGTTGTTGTAGTATGCTAAGATAGAATTAGAATTTTGATTATGTTTCTATAAGTGTTTTAATTTGCAATCTGAGTTTTTAATAATGGATTTAGCTTAGTTTAATTTATGAAATTTCCGTTCTAGATTTGAATTGCAATTTTAATTAGAAGTTTGAGTTTGAATTAAGATTTTAGTTACGAGTTTATAATCTTGCAAATTTACTTGAGTTAGTATAAGAGTGCATTTGAATTGAGCATAATAGTGTTTTCTTATCATCGATGATTGATGCATGAATTGAGAGATCACATGGATTTTCAACATAGTTGATATTTCTTCTATGATGGCTAAGATTTGGTTAGATTTCTTGATTCATACTTCTCATTTCTCCATAGAAGTTAATATTGAATTTATTCCTCTTGATCTATCACTAATCGTTAGATGTCATCGTGATGTCATTAGGCATTGAAGACATAATCATCATCTTTGAAGTTTCGTGTTATTATAGATTAAGAATAGTTTTTGGTTAATCTTTGAGTACTGTCATAATGCTTTTAATTAAGTAGGTTAAGATTTCCTTTTGTAGATTAGAAATGCTTATGAGTTTTGTCTTAAGAATAGAGTTTACTTTCTGAATAGTTTTGATTAGTTTACTTGTTGAATGGTTTTGATAGGTTTACTTGCTGAATAAGTTTTACTAAATTAGTTGTTTGATTATTTATTTGCTTACTTGCTGATGCTCATTGATTTGAATAGATTGATTAGATTAATTTGTTGTTGTTGATTATTAAGTTGAATAGATTACTTGTTGTTGCTCATTATATTAAATGGGTTAACTTGTTCAAAGTAGGGTTTTCATTTGCTTCTTTAAGAACAATCCATCGATCCATTGTTTAAAAGTTGCTTAGGGTAAATAGTTCAAAGTTCTTAATAGGGTTTGCTCATTGATAGTATTTTCTTAAGTAGATTAACCATTATATAGACCATCTCCTTAGTTAGATCATACTTGCTCTAGCTTTTATGCCTTGGCACATATAGTGCTACAAATCTAAGTTTACTTACCCCGGGTTGACAATTTAATTGAGGGATTTAGTGCATATAGAACACCCATAATTTTTGGCGCCATTGTCGGAGAGTTGTTTTAAGGTAGGAAATAATTAGGAGATAGATCATTTCTGAACCCTAGCATTAGTTTGGTGGCAGGGGAAATTTAAGATGAGAGGTAAGAACCTCCGCATCTATTATAGCCGATTCCCCCAAACCCAATGGTAGTTTTTCTTTTTGTTTTCTTTCATGAACAAACCTAGGGAGCCAAAGGGAAGATACATTAAAACCAAATCAAACCTTTCAACCAAGGTTCCTTTCGATCTTTTCGGGGGAAGGAACATTCCACTCATAAACTCCGCAGACCGATACCAAAAAGTAGGAGCTAGCTCAACCCAAAGAGCTAAATCTGTCTCTAAAGAGACTAAAACATGGAGCACTATAGAACAAAAAAATTGAAGTATCAATAATAGTGGGACATGAGTCAAAACCACTCGAGCCTTCCATAGAACCAACCAACACAACCTTCATTTTTTTACCACCATCAAAAGATTCTAACTTTGTAGAAATCATAGACCCTGAACAAGTGAATACTTTGTTTGGTAGTTCAACCAACATAATTGTTTCCCAAATTGAAACAAAAAATTTCTCACCAATAATCTCTACCAACTCGAGTAGAGTCCTAGACATCCAAGCAGTAGGAAGACCTTCCCACCAAAGGGATACCTTTCTTAGAAAAGAACCTTGGGATATTTTTTTCTCTTCAAGGATAAAACCATTTAGGTACTCTCTTTTTGGAAATCAAACCAATATGGATGACCAAGAGGATCACAACATTGTAAGACACGAGGAGGGAGAAGAAGCTGGAAACCAAACCGATACCACCTTTGGGTTTCCAATTTTGGACACCACACTGAATGTCAATATAAAAAACATTCCCATCTCGACATTGCCCACATTTTATGGTAAAAGTAGTGAAGACCTGAATACCTTCCTATTTGAGTTCAACATCTTGTGTAGGATATACAACTACTTACAGGATGCCCAAAAACTAAAACTCTTTCCTGCCACCCTCAAGGATTCTTCACTAAGATGGTTCATGGGGTTGGCAAAATCTAGTATTAGGTCTTGGGAAGCCATGAAATATATATTCCTTAAGAAGTACCAAGATTACTACAAATCCAAGGATTCACATAATGATATTGTCAAAATCCAATAGTTAGAGGATGGGAATCTCAAAGATTATATGGAACGGTTTGCTTATATCTCACAGAAATCGAAGTACCATGACCTTCCAGATGATGCAATTCAGGATATTTTCCTTAAGGGGATTTCAGGGAATACCTAGAAATACTTAACCTGATGGAATCGGGTGAAATCTCCCATAAACCATTTTCTGAAATCTTTGAAATGTGTAAGAACTACTCGAGGAGTAGAGACAAAACATGGAATAATGTTCAAGATCCTTATAGTAGAAACTTAAAACCAATTAATTCAGGTGGTATCAGAAGAGTAGAGATAGGGAACCTCTTAGAGAGATTCAAAACAGATATCTTAATCACAATAGGTTCCCATTTGGACACCCTAAAAATTAAAAAGAAACAGGAGGAGGAAAATGCAGCAATGAGCATATTTTTCCCAAGATGCAGGAGGAAGCATTCCTCAAGGGAATGCCCATTACATAACATTTGAGTTTGTGGCTTCTACATGGAGGACCACTCAAATGAAAAATGTCCTTCATTGCATGGTTTGTTATCCATTTATAGGAATGGGGATCCTCGGGAGTCCTCTTATGCACCTAGGAGGCCATGGCAGCCTAGGAATCAACCTACATACCCGTATCTATAGACTCAAGTTACACCCTATTATCAACAACCACAACAGTGGAACTCACCGAGTTGGAAAAACGAGTCTACGTAGTATCACCATCCTTGGCTTCAAGGATGGAGAGGAGGGAATAAGAAAGGAAACCCTCAAGATCCACCTATCACTATGTCCAACCATCCTTACCCTCAGTTTCCACTGAACATCCCACAACTTCTGCTAAGTTTTGTTCCACCACCTTTACCTCCTATTCCACAACAACTACAACAATATCAGAATGCAAGCTCCCCAGGATTGAGATTATTACCAGCACAACTAGTGCCCAATCCCAATAATAATCCCACTCAACGTCTTCACAATGTTGAGATGTAGGCCTTCCTGACATATGTTATTTCTCTTGTTCCATTGTAGGAGTTTCAGCTAAGGTCGGGAAAAGTTCTAGACACGCAGAGGCCTTCAGTAATCATCTGAGAAGAAGAAGAATAGGAAAACCCCACACAACCCATGGATGACACTAGGTGGGAAGTTGTTATTATTCCTAAGGACCAAAAACCTAAGCTTCCCCAAAATGAACCTTCACAAATTACGAAGGCCCTTCCTTATATAGAAAGATTAGTAATCGAGAAACCTACCACCCAACCAAAATTTGACATCTTGAATGAATTGAAGAATATTTGTGTCAAAATTCCCTTGCTACAATCTATTAAGGACATTCCAATGTACAACAAGGTGGTCAAATAATTGTGTATTAAGAAGGCAGGAAGGAAGTAGAAGGATCCTCCAACAATACATTTGATAGGAGAACTTTTTGAGTACATATTAGAGCAGCCTAAGGTTGCAAAATATGGGAACCCAAGAAACCCCGTAGTGACCATAACCATTTATGAGGTTTCCATTGGGAACACTCTCATATACCTGGGGGCAACCATAAATGTTATGTTTGTTACTACCTTGGAGGAATTACAACTAAAACCTCTTCTTAGACCTACCCCAACTATTTTGGAATTAACAGATAAGACAAGGGTTATACCTGAAGGAATTTTGGATGATATCATAGTTGCTTTAGCCTCATGGGAGTACCCAATAGACTTTATGGTCATGCACTCAAAGGATCCTACCAAAGGGAATCCCGTTCTTTTGGGAAGACCTTGGTTAGCCACAACCAAAGCATTTATTGGTTGTACAGAGGGGGAAATGACCATCTCGAATGGACTCTCTATACAAAATCTCACCATATATCCACCCGCTCAACCTATCATGGAGAATCTATGGTGGATTGAATGTCCATATGAGAATGAGGACTGGGAAGAGCTCATATTTCCAAGTGATCATTCCTGGGCACTTCAGGAGAACACAATGGAAAATGTGCTAAACCAATTTATTTCTGCTATCACATGTGTTGTTTTTCCACAATCTTTTCCCCAATTTGAGTACATGTTTGGGGGAGAATTTTAGGAACAGTTGGACCCATCGATTTTTCTTCTACATATTTTATCTTCAAGATAAACGAGTCGGCCACATCTTATACCATGCCCTATGAAATTAGTCCAAGAAAATTTCTACATATAAATTCCGAACTAGATGCAGACCAACAAAAGCAGTTAGTAAGTGTCCTTAAAGAACAATTAGGGTCATTCTCCTGGGAATACACTGACATGAGGGGTATACACCCTGACACATGCATTCATCATATATATACCTAGGGGGAATTAACACCTGTTAGGAAACCCTAGAGAAGGATGAACCCAACACTCAAAGATATAGTAAAAGAGGAGATCCAAAAGTTATTAAATGTTGGATTTATTTATCCCATGTCTGATAGTAAATGGGTATCCCCTCTTGTAGTGGTTCCAAAGAAAGTAACCGGGAAATGGAATTTTTTTTTTGATTTCCGAGAGCTTAACAAGGCCACTCTGAAGGATTATTTTCCTCTTCCTTTCATTGACCAAGTCTTGGATACCCTGTCAGGAAAAAAATATTTCTCCTTTTTAGATGGATATAGCAGGTACAATCAAATTCTCATAGAACCCGAGGACGAGGACATGACTACCTTCACATGTCCTTGGGGCACCTATGCCTATAGGGTCTTACCATTTGGATTATGTAATTCTCCTGCCACATTTCAACGAGCAATACTAGGGATATTTGGTGATATTATTCATGAATGTGTGGAGGTATACATGGATGAATTCACAGTATATGGAAATACTTACCAGGAAGCCTTAGATAACTTAGAAAAAGTCCTTATCAGATGCCAACAAATGAACTTGTCTTTAAGTCATGAAAAATGTAAAATGTTGTTGACTTAAGGAGTGGTTTTAGGAAATCATGTTTCATCTGAAGGGATTAAAGTCAATCCTGCTAAGATTGAGGTCATCATCATACTTCCACACCCCAAGACTCAGAAAGAGGTGAGAAGATTTCTTGGACATGCCGGATAATACCGACGGTTTATTGAAAATTTCACAAAGATTGTTGCACCCATGTTTGGATTGTTATTAAAGGATATTGATTTTCTTTATATTGAGCAGTGTCAAACTGCCTTTGAAACTTTGAAAGATAAATTTTCTATGGCACCAGTTCTTAGGAGGACCAATTGGGCTCTCCCATTTCACATATCCACTGATTCCTCTGACACTACAATAGTAGGAGTATTAGGGAAGAAAGAAGACCAACAATCCTATGCCATTTATTTTGTGAGCAAGAACTTGTCCCCTGTCGAGTTAAACTATACAGTCAGCGAAAAGGAATTCTTGGCAATAGTTCAGGCTATCAATAAGTTTCTCCACTACATCATAGGTTACGAAGTATTTGTACATACAAATCACTCTGCTATTAGATTTCTCATGAATAAACCCATAACTAATGGCTGAGTGACTAGGTGGATCCCGCTATTACAAGAGTTTAATATCACCGTTCTTGACTGACCTGGAAAGGAAAATTTAGTAGCTGATTTTCTTTCACACATAAAAAATGAGGATGAATATGATATTCCCGTAGATGATAGTTTCCCATATGAGAACCTTTTTTCCCTTTCTGTAAATACCCCATGCTTTGCAGACATGGCAAACTACTTGGCTACTAGGATGTTACCATCTCATTTGTCACCTCATGAAAAACGTAGAATTATTACACAAAGTGCCAATTACTCTTGGGTTGTCCATGACCTTTTTCCTATTAGCCCAGACTTGATTATTCGTAGATGTGTCTGAGAAGATGAGATACCATAAATTCTACGAAGTTTTCATGATGGACCATGTGGTGGCCATTTTTTTGTCAAACGTACAACATATAAGGTGTTACATTTAGGTTACTATTGGCCTAGAATTTTTAAGGATGTTTCCAAGTGTGTGAGAAGTTGTGATAGTTGTCAAAGGATAGGAAGACCCATCTCAGCTAACGAAATGCCCTTATGTGCCCAAGTTATGATAGAACCCTTTGAGAAATGAGCCCTTGACTTTGTAGGACCAATTTCACCCATGTTTCGTAAGAAAAATTATATTTTTGTTTGTACAGATTATGTCAGCAAGTGGGTAGAGGCAAAATCCCTATTCAGGGATACAAAAAAATCCATTTTCGAATTCATTTATGAAGAAATATTTAACTTCTTTGGTGTGCCTCATGAAATTGTTACAGACCAAGGCACTCAATTCACTTCCAAGCTGATGAGAGAACTAATGGAGAAATATGGGATCAAGCACTACAAGTCTTCTCCATACCACCCACAAGTTAATGTTCAGGTAGAGTCCACAAACAAAATTATGGAAGCTATATTAACCAAGACTATTCAATTGCATCATTGGGATTGGGCTGATAGGCTTCTAGAGGCTTTGTGGGCATATCAGACCACCTGGAGAAACACCATTGGGCATACCCCTTATGAGCTAGTGTATGGGAAACAATTACTTATACCAATATAATTCCAAGTAAGGACCTTCCGTATTGCCGCATAATTGGGATTAAAATTATATGAGGCTTAGAAATAGTGAGCCCTATAGTTAAACGAGTTGGATGAGATCAGGAAAAATGTTATGCAATGAACAATATTAGTCCAAAACTAGAGGAGCAAGTGGCATGACAAGTTTATTAAGAAGAAACACTTACAACCTGGTGATTGGGATTTGTTGTTTGACTCCCGATTTAAAAACTTTAAAGGAAAAATTACCACTTGGTGGTTGGGTCCTTACGAGGTAGTCACCATGTATGACAATGGGGCTGTGAAAATTAAAACAATTGACGATGGACAAGTCTCCTTCGTAGTAAATGGAAACTAACTCAAACTTTATCACAAACCCATTTCCAAAGAAGATTTTCTACATTTCAAGTCAACTAACAAGGCATTGGCCTTAGTAGATGGGGAAGTCCCCCCTTGTTCTTGCATGTTTTTCTGATTTTTCGACTGCACATATGTAAATAATTTTGAAATATGTTGATAGACAATTCTAGATATTTCTGTAGGTATTTATTTCACTGGGAGTAGAGAGTTTCAAGGAGATATAAAGGAGGTATTTTCCTTCAAAATATTTCTATATTTGAACCTCGTTGTCTGTTAAGCATCAATTGAATAATGATTTGTTGTAATTAGCCACATTTTTGCAAAAAATTCCATCTTCTTTTTCTCAAGGAATCTTTAATAGTATCTAATCTTAAACCTTCACCACTAGATATAAGGAAGTTATACCTTAACCATCAAACTTAGAGGTTACTCATACAGTTTTCCCAAGAACCCTGAGTAAGTGAGTAAAGTATCTTTATTAAAGAGTAACAAGGAGGTCTGATTAGCGGTTAGCCATGGAAACATCACAATAACTAAAAACAAAGAAAGTGATTTGAGCCTAAAGATACCTTTCTGTTCTTTCCCAATGGTACCATCCACTATACACTAAAAATGATTGATTATATTATATCTTTAGATAGACCACGCCTACTCAAGTACCCCTTGCATCAAGACAATCTATAAGGAATATATAAAGGAAAGTCATCCTCTAACATAAATACCATCCCAATCTAAAAAAGAAAATAAAAATGAATTTTTTTCCAGCGTTGTCCCCCCATCTTCTTGCACAAAGAAATCTTATATTAAAATCTTAAAATATGGAGCGCTAGTCTTTGAGGGTGTAAGAGGCTAACCTGTCAAGATACTGAACAGGTCTACTGGCAGCGGGTAACGGCCTGTGGTATGAATAGGTAAACCCGTCAGAGTACTGAACAAGATTGCTCGGAGCGGGGAATTCTACCTAGCGAGGATGATAATCTGACAAAAAAATAATAAATTCCTAAATCTTAAACTTGTCCTAATGCACGACATTACTTGTAGACAAATATGACACAAAGTATGTATGGTTAAGCTAAGGTTAATGAACTCCATAAATTTTCTATTGGGAACTAACTTTGAGACTATCTTGAAACTCTCTCGCCTGCCTCTTCTTAACTATATGTAGGATATCCTTTCCTATAGGCGGGGCCATATTCTAACCATCTCGTCAGACCGATATGTGAAATTTATCTCTACACTTAACAAGTTGTAAATCTTCAGCTATTGGGAGAATTGACTGGTTTCCTATATTTTTTATTGTGAGGTGTCACAATACTTAGGAGTGGGGGAGGGGTTTCATGAGCTCACAAATGACAACACTTCCTATCTATAATCCATGAGAAGAAGAAGAATAATCTTTGTAAAAATTTATGTATATTGTTCTCATGATACAGGCTATTATATCAGCAGTGATTTTTTATTGAAATGATCATTGTGTGTTATAAACCTTCTGTATATTTCTTCGACAGACCACTTAACTGGTTTTTCTCTACAGACTTTTCATTTCAGACTATGATTACATGCCTTATAATATGCGAGATAGAGGAACAAATTGTTATGATGTGTGAGCACGATGGAAAAACAAGTAATAATGAAACACTCTTATCCTATTCATTGTGACTGTCAAAATTGTTTACGACTGAGTGCTATGGATAAAACATCCATTACAAGATGAACAAATTTCATTTCTCATAGGAGTACCATATGGAGTGCCATATGGAGTGTCATATGGAGTGCCATTTGAAATACCATATGAGGTGACATATGGATGACTGGATGACACACCATATGAAGGATCATATGAAGTGCATACACACAATAAATGACAACGATTTCAGGTAACCAGGGATCGTTTTGGATTAATTTGGTTGTTCAATTGCATGATGAGATAGTTAAATGGAATTTGATAGTCAAATGATACAACTTTTAAACACATTTTTATGATCAAATGTCCAAGTTGAAGACTTGTACATTGATCTAAATCCTTCATCATTACGATTGCCTCCAAAAGATACTCTTCAAATTCGAAATCGACGCGCTTATACTCACACATGGCGACTTGTGTGTGATGAATTCATCAACGAATTTAACCGTTTCCACCTTGGGCGCATTCAAAATTGGAGGGTTATCTTAAATTGTTATCTCATTCGTGCATTGTGCTCATCCTCTGCCCAATTGCGCTCATCCTCTTCCCAATTGCGCTCGTCCTCTGTCCAATTCTGCTCCTCTGTTTATTCTCCACACTGTCACCTTGCCCAAATGATATGAGCCGTCCTCCTATGTTGACCTCTTTGCTATGCCCGAGTTCGCACAGTGTAGGGAGGTATTCCTTCGCATAGGGTGGGGACCATTCTTGGCCCATCTGTAGGGCCACAATGACGATGTTTCTCTACAATTCTCCCTCAGATTCGATGGAAGGATGGAATGTGTGGGGTATATGAAGAGTCAATTTCCTCAACCACAAAGCTTCCAAGAGTTGGAGATTGTTGGTTCAAACACCACCAGTTGCCACAGTCAAGCTACAACAAGGTTTTCAGGCCTGAGTTTTAGAATGTTTCTGGAGCTAAGAGATACTCCAAGGAGTGGATTAAAGATGAGCTAATTAACCCTCTGATTGTCATCACCAGAATTATCACTTGTGAAGGTAGATATTATGTTTTTAAAGCCTACCATTTTCGATTATTAGCTCATTTCCAATTCAATAAGCCATTGAATTTTCCTTTTTACTTCTTGAAAAGTCTTGAGAATATGTCTTCCCAAGTACGAAAGAATGTGGCCAATCCCCATAACATCCTATTTGTAATATTCAAAATATAAAAAGTATGCAGAACATAAATAAAATGCTAGAAATGGAAGATGAACAACAATATAACCATAATAACACCACAATAATACTAAAATGATAATAGAATAACACCAGAAAGAGCACTTCGATTACTGAGAGAAATGTTCACGGGCCTCTTCGAGGGGGGAACCTCCAGTCGAGAAGATCTCTATTACAATAATATCCAAGATAGGGTTCTCATACCCTCGACTCCTATTTATAGTAAATATATCTATCAATAGAACCATCTAGAGGAAGATCCTTCTAGAAGCGGAAGCTTCTATTAGGTCTTCTTACATTTGACTTATTCTACTTTATTGCAAGGCCTTATTAATATTGACCTTTATTACATCGGAATACATTGTTCTACCTATGTGAGGGGTTAGGTCCCTAACATGTCCTCCCCCTTAAAAACAACTCTGTATTCAAGGCTTGAGATGTGGAAATTGTTGCAGAATGGTAGCTGGTTCCCAAGTGGCATCTGTTGGAGTTGTATCTTTCCACTGGACTAACACTTCCTTGATGGTTCGTTGATGCAGGCGACGCTCACGCTAGTCCAAAACTTCTTGTGGTTGTAGCCAAATGGAACTTTTTTTTTCCAAGTCAAGAAGGTTGGTTTGAGTTTGGCACTTAGTTCCAATCACCTTCTTCAAGCATGAAACATGAAAAAAAATATGTATCTTAGAATGATTAGGAAAATATAACTGATAGGCCACCTATCCCATACGCTTGAGAACTATATCCATACCATAAAATTTGGGTGCCAGCTTCTGATAATGGTTGGACTTGAGGGAAGTTTTCTTGTAAGGTTTCATTCGAA
Organism: Picea engelmannii; assembly: GCA_009831015.1. Taxonomy (NCBI): domain Eukaryota; kingdom Viridiplantae; phylum Streptophyta; class Pinopsida; order Pinales; family Pinaceae; genus Picea; species Picea engelmannii. The sequence continues at coordinate 323,159 of ML785167.1, forward strand.
GAAACACTTGATCCACTTCTGCAAAAAGATGATCAGAGCGACCTTGATCTGCTTGTTGCTTCATGCGATTTTGGTCCATGACCAAATTCTTTTTGAGGGTACAGAGAATAGCCTCTCGAACTGTAAGTGTTTGGTCAACCGCCTGGACCTTGGAGACACCTGGTAAATATGAGAGAACTGACTGTGGATTTTTTCCATATACCGCTTCAAAATGAGTCATGCAGGTAGTTGTATGGTATGAAGTGTTGTACCACCATTCAGCTAGGGGTAACCATTGAGCCCACTGATTTTTATTTTCTGATGAAAAACACCTCAAATATGTTTCCAAACACTTGTTGACAACTTCTGTTTGACCATCCGTCTTGGGATGATAAGTTGTGTTGAGATGCAATTGGGTGCCTTGTAGCTTGAATAGTTCTTGCCAAAAATTGCTGGTGAAAGTTGGGTCGCAATCATAAACAATAGAATGTGGCATGCCATGAATCTTGAAGACCTGATCCATGAAACGTTGAGCCACTGTGGATGTTGTAAATGGGTGTTGAAGAGCACATAAATGAGCATACTTGGAAAGGCGATCAACTACCACCATGATGACTGATTTATTGCTCGATTTAGGTAAGCCTGTAATAAAATCCATAGAGATATCCCTCCAAATAGCAGGTGGAATCGGAAGCGGTTGTAGTGTGCCAGGATATTTGACTATTTCTCCGTTGTTGCATTGACACACATCACATTCGTCCACAAAATTACGAATGTCTTGTTTCATAACATCCTAGAAAAAAGAACGTTTGACCCTATCATAGGTTTTGGTAAACCCGGAGTGCCTAGCTGTGGGTGTAGCATGAAGCTCAGAAAGCACCATGGATTTAAGTTTTGACTATTTACTTAAATACAAACGACATTTGTATCGAAGATCATCATGGAGCCAAGAGTACCCTGGGGAAACTGGAGAATTGGATTGCAATTGTTGTATAAGAAGCAAACTTTTGGGATCATGTAGCCATTCCTGGCGAACGGCTTGGAGCCAATCTGGTGCAATGAAGGAGAGAGAAAAAAGGGAGCCTTCATCTTCATATTTCAGGAAAGTGCATCCGCCACCACATTGTTTTTGCCTTTCTTGTAAATGATCTCATAATCATATCCAAAGATCTTAGTCACCCATTTTTGTTACTCTGGGGAGGAAATGCATTGTTCCAAAAAATACTTGAGGCTTTGATGATCTGTCTTAATTTGGAAGTATTGCCCCAATAGATAAGGGTGCCACAAATCAACGACATGCATAATAGCCAACATTTCCTTTTCATAGGTTGATTTCCCCAAATTTCGTTTAGACAGTTGTTTGTTGGTAAATGCCAAAGGCTGACCCTCTTGCATAAGGATAGTGCCAATACCTTTCCCTGAAGCATCACATTCCAGGACAAAGGTCTTTGTGAAATCAGGAAGGGCCAGGGCTTGAGTGGTGCACATGGCCATCTTCCAGGTTTGAAAATCCTAAGCAGCTGTTGGAGTCCAAGTGAAAGAATTCTTTTTAGGGAGTGCGGTGAGAGGTGTCACAATCTTTCCATAATTCTTAACAAACTTGTGATAATAACCTGTTAAGCCCATAAATCCTTGCAATCTTTTGAGAGTCTTTGGGTGAGTCCAGTCTTGCCTAGCTTAAATCTTTTTAGGATCCACCCTGATGTCATTCTTTCCAACAAGATGACCCAAGTACTCGACTTATAAGGCGCCAAAAGCACATTTAGATTGTTTCAGGAAAAGTTGGTGATGAGAGAGTAGATGGAGAACGTGGTCCACATGAGCAAGATGGTATGTCCAAGTTTTTCTATAAATGAGGATATCATCAAAGAAAACTAAGACAAAATGACGGAGAAAAGGGCGAAAGACATGATTCATGAGGATTTGGAAGGTAGAGGGGGAATTACAGAAGCCAAAGGGCATGACCAAAAACTCATAGTGGCCCTCATGAGTTCTAAAGGTAGTCTTAGGAATGTCTGCCTCTTTCATACGAATCTGGTGGTAGCCAGAATGAAGATCAAGTTTAGTAAAGAATTGGGCACCACTCAATTCATCCAAGAGGTCATCAATGACAGGAATGGGAAATTTGTCTTTAATGGTGAGTTTTTTGAGGGCATGGAAGTCAGGACACATGTGCCAAGAACCTTCTTTCTTCAGGACCATGACCACAAGAGAAGAGTAGGGGCCCATACTAGGGCAGATAATGCCTGCGTTAAGAATTTCTTGAACCATTTTATTAATTTCATTTTTTTGGGAAATGGGGTGACGATAGGGACTGATATTGGGAGGGAGGATTCCTAGGATAAGGGGAATGGAATGATCATGAACACCACAGGAAGGTGGGAGTCCCCGGGGAGTGGAAAAGACCACTTGATGTTTAGAGAGGATGGATTGGAGGTATTGCGGCATAGAGGGTGTCTCAGTTTCCTGTATGGAATGGAGTTGGGAAATAACACTAGAATGACCTTTTTTGAGCATATTTTCCATGCGATGGGAACTAATGATCTCCGGTGAATTGGCGGTGATGCCTTGGAACTTATATATTTGACCCTCCTGGTCGAATTGCATTGTTAATTCCTTGAAATCCATGAGAATGGGACCCAAAGTCCTTATCCAGTCTGCACCCAACACAATGTCACAACTGCCCATGTCGATAGAAAACATATGATATTTCAGGTGGTAGTCACCAATTTGGAGACACACATTTTCATAATACCCTCCACATTTCATTGAGCCTCCATTGGCAATCATGATTTGGAAATTATTGACTGCATGGATATAGCAATGAGTTTCTTGGGAAATGTGGTGATTAATAAAATTATGGGTGCTGCCATTATCAACCAGAATGATGACCTTCCTATGCTTGATGTAACCAATTAGCTTGAGGGTTTGGGGAGCAGAGAAACTTGTGAGAGCATTTAGGGAAATGATCAGTTCTACTTCGGGAGGGTCTAAGGGAGGGGTTATGTACGTGGTTTCAGGTGACTTAGACACAAGGGGAGTTTCAACATCCTCTTCCAAAACATCCTTCGAGATGGCCATAAAAATATTTTGTTCCTTACACTTGTGGCCCGGAATATATTTTTCATCACAATTATAAAAAAGGCTTTTGAGTTGGTGTTCAAAAATTTCATCCCTGGTCAATTTTTGGATCTTTAGTGGAGCAGAGGGAGTAGTGGGATTTACTGGTTTAGTGTGAGGAATAAAGGAGGGTTTCTGGTTTTGAGAAGATACAACTTCTTGTGATTCTTTAGCTCTTTTAGTAGCCTCCACCCAACTCTGAGGCCGATCCATGAGGACATGGGCATGAATCTCATCCTTGAGGCCACTGCTAAAACATTCTCAGAAAAATCCATCAGACATGCCCTCTGTCCGAATATCTAGGCGCTCAAAAGTAGTTATAAAGTTTTCAACTATTCCAGATTGTTTCAACTTTTTCAAACATCCTAAATGGTTGGTGTCAGTGTCAAAGAATTCATAAAGCTCTGCCACAAAGAGTGTCCAGGCAATATACCCTTGATGGAGAGTTTTTCTCCATTTCCACCATTGCCAACGTTCTTGATCTAGATGGAGAACACCATACCGGAATTTGGCCAAGTCGTCTGTAATGCCATATAAAGAGAAATAATGTTCCATTAGGGTTACCCAACTAGTGGGATCTGAGCCATCAAATTTGGTGACATCCACCCGCGGAAGGCGTAGGTCATGCTGAAAGTGATGGGGCTGAGAATTATGGGAATGAGAGGAAGTTTTAGCTTCGGTATGTGGAGGTGAGTCAGATAAAGGGTTAAATCTGCAGGGATATGTAGCTTGGTGCAGGTCATCGAAACAATAGATTCAAGCTGGGTAGTCATGTCTTGTTTGAGTTCCTCGATTGAGGCGGCCATGGAGGACTGCATGGTTGTATTGATGACAGAAACATTGGCACTGAGTTGTTTCACTTCTTGTTGGGTCTCTGTGAAATTAGATTGAAAGGTATTGAGATGAGCTTCCAAATATTGGCTATGGGTATGGGACATGATGACGAGGGAATCGAAACAGGGCGGGTGGGGTCAAAACAATTTGCTAAAAAATGATATGTATGAATGTGATAAGGGTGAA
>ML785167.1:327330-341299 GCA_009831015.1 Picea engelmannii
ATCTGCGGAGTTATACTCCGGTCTGAAGAATACTGCAGTGATGAAATGCCCAAATGCTTAACCAAGAAGAAATGTGTAGTGATTTGGCAACCCGAACATAGTTGGGCGACAATAAATCTTGTCTGTTTTAATTTTAATTTTTTTTTTGTTTCCGTCCCCAAGGGTTAGGTATTCAAGGGTTCTACAGAAAAGGGGTTGCCCTGTGCTATAGCTCTATGATATATGTGTGGGGTTCAACAATAGTACTCTGCCCAATATCTCAGGGCACTAACTACGGAGGCTTGATCGTGCCCTTAGCCGTACTACCCGACTACCCAGGTACTAGAGAGTATCTTCCCAAGTGTTGTTCTCGGTGGCACTATAACAGCCAAGAGGCTAATCGGTTTATCTAAAGAGGGCTTCAGGAAATCTAGGCCGATCCGTACATAGGTGTTGTCTGATTCACTACCACTCTAAGGGGTACCAACAAGGGTTACAAGGGTGGCCAACATATGTGCGCTTAAGAACCACTTGTATTTCCTATGTGTATGAATCCCTCAACCGCGGGTTTATGAGCGTAATGACAGATCTTTGTGGCTTAAAGACGCCAGAATATGTCTCTACCCTAGAAAAAAATTAACCCACAATTTTCTGCCAAGGAAATCTCTCTGATACCACTTGTAATATTCCAGATATAAAAAGTATGCAGAACAAAAATAAAATGCTGGAAATGGCAGATGAACAACAATATAACAAGAATAACACCACAATAATACTGAAATGATAACATAATAACACGAGAAAGAGAACTTCGATTACTGAGAGCATTGTCCATGGGCCTCTTCAAGGGGGAAACCTCCAGTCGAGCAGAGCTCTATTACAATAATATCCAAGATAGGGTTCTCATACCCTCGACTCCTATTTATACTAAATATGTCTATCAATATAACCATCTAGAGGAAGATCCTTCTAGAAGCAAAAGCTTCTATTAGGTCTTCTTACATTCGACTTATTCTACTTTATTGCAAGGCCTTATTATTATTGACCTTTATTACATCGGAATACATTGTTCTACCTATGTGAGGGGTTAGGTCCCTAACGCTATTCCACCACGACCTCATCAAATTACTTGTCATAGTCGAGTTGGAAAAACAAGGGAAGACATGGGATGAGTTCATTTATCAATTTTCAAACCCCCATCTTAGAATCAAGACCAAAAAGAAGACACTTGATCTAGGGACTATTACTCCATCCAAACCCCATTCTCCAAAGAATCCAAACCCTCCTACTCAAGATATCCCTCTACCAAAAAAAAAGACCAAGAAACTTGTTGATACACCTACAACGTCATCGGGCAAGAAGACTAATAAGCCTATTGATAACTCTCTAATTCCCTCAACATCTATCGATCCTGCACCCAAAAAGTTATAAGAGGAAATTCAACAAGATTTCCCTATAGTCCCTACAAATAGGAGAGGAGCCAATCGATTCAAAAGAGGATCTTTTCAAAAAAGTACCCGGAATACAAGTGGGAAGTCTAATGTAAAACACCCAGGAACTCCATATCCGATCCAAGTGTCTTCCGATCTTGAAATCCCCCATAAAAGACTTAGGGATTTTTTTGCAGAAGAATTGGAGCCTGATAGAGAAGAAAAATCTGAACCCATTCCCCCTCATAAACCCTCTGTTACTCCTACCTCACAGATGCCTACACTAGATCTGAAAACTGATAGACTCTCTACATACTTCAAGGGATCCAATCCCTCCTCTAAGATATCTGATCATACTCCAACCATTGAAAAATTACAATAGGAAAATGTTCAGCTGCTGCAACAGTTGGAAGAGAGGACGACCATGGATAGACATCTTCACCATGGCAATGAAATATTACAAGAAAAGGTGAATTCCATCCAATGGTTGGTTGATCAAATGACCAATGACAATTGTAGCCTTCATGCACAATTGAAACACCGCAAGAGGGCCAAGACAAATCCTTCAGGGAAAGAAAATTCTAAAGCTAATCCATCCCCTTCTCAGCAAGTCTAGTCATATTGGGCAATTCATTTTTGTTTGCAGTGGGACTTGCAAAATCTTAGGTGTGGGGGTAATGTTGGGCTCGTGATTTGGTTGTTTTATGATGATGATTGAATCATTTTTGTATTGGTATTATATGTGTATTTAACCATTTTGAAGAAGTTTTTGAAGGATTTTATATCAATTCGTCACAACTTTATACCAGGTATGTGCAATTGATGTTTTATGATGGTTTTGAGTTAAATTTGATTTGATTTAATGTCTAAAATAATATAATCTTGGATCTGTGTGTCACAGGACAAATTCGCCATGTAATTTTCCATCCGATAGCTCATTCGACACTCCATCCAACACCCGATCCGGTACTTCATCCGACACTGCGTCTGACACTGCATCCAACACTGCATCCAACACTTGGAACGTAGGAGAGTTGGTGGTTGTTATATTGGCGACATGTGCAGGGTGAATCAATGACCTAGGTTTTGTTCCCCCTCGTGGCCTCCAACTACTGAGCTCTTGAAATCTTAGATTAAGAAGTTGTGCTAATCGTTGAGTGGCTCGTTCAGTTTCTAGAAGCTAAAGGATGTTAGCACGCATTTAATGGAATTTACCATTTTTAGAGGAGGTCGACCCTTCCAGTGGTCGACCTCTCGAATTGTAATCATTATAAATACCACAGTAGTGGTCAGACAAAGTGTTAAGAATTGTTAGAATCTATTTTTCTATGTAACTCAGACATTTCTACAAACTTGTGCTAGACTACGTTTTTTAATTTAATGCCAGAACCGTGTTGATTTGCCTCGCGATTTGTTGTTGAGGAGTAGCCATGACCTGCTGGGGGGGGAACCAGTGGTCTGGGTGAATACTTATATAGATAGATTGCATCTTTCAGTTGTGTAGTTATCATTTATTTCATTTCCCATTACATGTGTTTTATCATTTTAAATATTGTGTGTTTGTTGTTCATCATTTAATCGTTTAATTCCCTTTTTGCAAGTTGCTTGTAGGAGATAGTTGTTAATATGCTATGTCTTTTATTTGTTATTGAATGGCTTGCAAGCTACTAACCTGGTTTGTGTGTTAAAATGCTAAATTGAATTCTTCCAAGTTATAACAGAGTAGTTAGAACAAAGTATTAGTTAACACATAGTACAAAGTTTCTTTTACAAGTTTCGATGGATTAATAGTTGCGAGTTTTGTTAATTGAATTCTCAGTTTTAGACATGCTTTCCTAAATCTATTTTTCTATCAATCTTGTTGTAGTATGCTAAGATAGAAGTAGAATTTGGATTATTTTTCTATAAGAATTTTAATTTGCAATCTGAGTTTTTAATAATGGATTTAGCTTAGATTAATTTATGAAATTTCCATTCTAGATTTGAATTGCAATTTTAATTAGAAGTTTAGTTTTGAACTAAGATTTTAGATATGAGTTTATAATCTTTCAAATTTACTTGAGTTAGTATACGAGTGCATTTGAATTGATCCTAATAGTGTTTTATTATCATCGATGATTGATGCATGAATTGAGAGATCACATGGATTTTCAGGATAGTTGATATTTCTTCTATCATAGCTAAGATCTCGTTAGATTGTTTGATTCATACTTCTCATTTCTCCGTAGAAGTTAATATTTAATTTATTCCTCTTGATCTATCACTAATCGTTAGATTCCATCGTGATGTCATTAGGAACCGAAGACATAATCATCATCTTTGAAGTTTCTTGTTATTATAGATTAATAATAGTTTTTTATTAATCTTTGAGTATTGTCATGATGCTTTTAATTAAGTAGGTTAAGATTTCCTTTTGTATATTAGCAATGATTATGAGTTTTGTCTTAAGAATAGAGTTTACTTGCTGAATAGTTTTGATTAGTTTACTTGCTGAATGGTCTTGATAGGTTTACTTGCTGAATAAGTTTTACTAAATTAGTTGTTTGATTGCTTATTTTCTTACTTGCTGATGCTCAATGATTTGAATAGATTGATTAGATTAATTTTTGTTGTTTCTTATTAAGTTGAAGAGATTGAATATATTACTTGTTGTTGCTCATTAGATTAAATAGGTCAACTTGTTCAAAGTAGGGTTTTCATTTGCTTCTTTAGGAGCAATCCATCTATCCATTGTTTAAAAGTTGCTTAGGGTAAATAGTTCAAAGTTCTTAATAAGGTTTTCTCATTGATAGTATTTTCTTAAGTAGATTAACCCTTAGATATACCATCTCCTTAGTTAGATCATACTTCCTATAGTTTTTCTGCCTTGGAACATATAGTGAGCTACAAATCTAAGTTTACTTACCTTGGGTTGACAATTTAATTGAGGGATTTAGTGCATATAGAACACCCATCAGCTGAGTAGGTTTTAATGATTGTTGAGTCTTCTTGGGTCTCTGTAGTGACTGTTAAGTTTCTGTGGGATGACATGAAACCTATCTTTGGTTGAATTTTTGGGCGGTGCCTTTCTCATGATATTTTCATTTTGATTTTCCTTCTACATTGGGATGGGTGTTTTACTCCTTGATATCCTACTTTAGTTGTCTCTTTCTATACACAATAGAGTCTTTATATACCAAGTTGTTCTTCAGTCCATGCATTTTCATTTTTCTTATATTGAAAATACAAAAATATTAGGCATTTTACAATGATTGCCATTTTTATCTTTTGAGTCTTCATCATTTATCTTAGTTAATGTAAAAAAGATTGCATTTTTATTCAGAATTGCAAAATTGAATTGAAAGTTGCATTTTTAGGAAGCATATCATTAATTGAAAATTGAAATTATGACTTTGCAATATATTCATATTTACTTTACTTGTTGAGTCATAACATCACTAGTTTCATGACCGCACCATTTGAGTAATCACGACCATTAAAATTAACACTATAATTTAAAATTGATTAGTAACGATTTTATTTTCTAGGGTGCACAAACTAGCTTAGGATTTAGTGCCTTGGAATAGGATTTTGTGAGTAAAATTATCTAAGGATATTAAATCAACATATGTGTTTGACTAAGGGAGTGGATAAATCCATTGTATAATCAGTAAGATCAAGAGGCTCTGCTTACATTGGATTTAATCATGAGGTCAGTTGAAGGGATATCCCCCCGATACCTTCTTAGTGTCAACGATATTTCTGGGGATCTATTCATATCTGGGGATCTTTCTAGTGCCCTTACCTCCGTGAGAGGTAGTTCTTTCAAGGTTTTATGCTTTTCTACCTCACCCATACAGTGGACATGACTTATCACTGCTCACCTATGCATCGATTATACAGTGGTTGCTCGAGTATTATCTTATATTGGCATCAATCGCGTCGCCTTTGAACATAGCACAAAGTTATTGAGTCCACTTGTCATCATAATTTTTGGTTTAGCATGTCCTTAGGAATATGAGCTCGTCATAGAGAATTTTCTCCCCATACTGGTTACTCTTCCAGTCCCTATGGAGAACTTGATTGATGCCTCCCGCATCTCATAGTTTCATCATTAAGTCTACATTGTCAGAGTCTTCCATATGTCTCATGCTCTTGTTCAAAGGATGTATATCAACCTCTGTCAGCCATTCATCATAAATATTGACTTTGAATGTCATCCATACCCTCAATTTGTCTCAGAATCACATGATGTTGTAGTCTTATTACACACCCTGGTCCTACTTTCCTCATTGGTAGGTAACCTTGAACCCATCAATCGACATTTCATCATTGGTCGTTGACTGGGTGGTTTCCCTTGTGCTCGACGGTAAGACATCTATTCACACACTCAAATTTGTGCAGTGTCTTGGATTCCATTAGCCTTATTGGTGGTTTCCTCTCCTTTGTCAGCAATTTTCCTCATTGGATGCTATTCAGAGGGTCTTTTTCATGTACCACTTGCACTTGGCACACGTGAAAGACGCACATGGTCGTTGGTTCGTGAACATGTTCTTTGTCTGATTTCCTCCAAATCATGAAGCTCCTGCTTTGTGCCTCGTGCTAAATGATGAGAGATTCCTTAAGGGTAAAATCATGAATATGGGTTACACTTTTTCTTGTTTTATGAGAAAAAAAATTGTATTTTCACAAGTTCTTCAACTTCTGGCATACAAATGTATTTTTGTATTTAGAATTTCACTTTACAGTAAAAACAAAACTTGTGAAGAATTTTGTTAGCTTTCCAATGACTATTTTTCAATTTTTTTTATCACGATTTGATATGTCAATTTGACAATTGTTTAACAATATGTTCCTTAAACATAAAAGGAATGATAATGAGTAACTTTTTTCTACAACAATGTATCTATTATTAAAATTATGTTTTTAAGAAATGAAATATATGGCAACAATCTACAGAGACTCTGTTTTATTATGACTATAACTGTGAATCTAACGAATGAATATTATAATTTATAGAATTTTTCGAGGTTGAACAAGCTGAAAACGTTGCAGTTTTTAAACACATGTTTTTCTACACTTTGTATCTATCTTAATTTTTACTTAAAAGTAAAATCTAAATATACCCTATTGAAAAGAACAGTTTAAGGATTATGAATATAAAATTTCCATAATTTTCCACCATGTATTTTTAGAGATATGGATTTTTCATTTCACCGAATCATAATCTCACCTAAAAATATTATGTAGTGTTTTTTTTATAAAATTAAATAAAATTAGATAAAAACAATGAAAATGAAAACAAATTATATCCAATGAAAGTAGATTCAGTTTTAAAAATGTTGGTATCAATTCTGAAACTAAATTTTGGGTATTTGTAGGAGTCCACTGCCTCCAAAGATCAAGCAAGATGGAGACAATTTGTAGTTTCCTGCAAACAGTCCCATTTTCATGTTTTCGGCCAAAATATTCTTTCGGTCGAAACTTAGTTTTTAACGGATTCCGTTAAAATAAACGTTTCGGCCTAAAAGTATTTCAGCGGAAATATGCTTACCACAAAAAAATAATTCATCTGAAAAACATTGTACATGAATTTCGAGAGCAATGTCACGGCGCCGTTCAATTTGACATGCAAATTTCCGGCCGAAAAAATTCCTAGCAACTTTTTTTCGGCCGAAAAATTGTCGCTAGAAATTTTTGAGACCCGATTGTCACAAAAGTGGTACCCAGCTTCATTATTTTACCCTTAATGCTCTCCTTTTAAAGGGTATCCTTCTATCGACTTCAACTCATCTACTCTGGAAATGAGACCTATAGTCCTATGAGTACCTTGAGGCTTGCAGTCATTAGTGGCAAGTTCTCTCTCCATCGACAGTTGGGAATACATCAATGTCTCCTGATCGATGGATTCTTCAAGTGTTCGACCCCAACTCCTTTATTCGCACTTGTAAGAATGTACTTGGTGCCTTTATACCTAATTTTTATCATCGGTAGGTTGTCTCACGTTTTTTAATGGTATACCTCAATGATCGGTAATGAAACGAAGTCTCATTGTGTTCGACCTCAAATCCTTTATTCACATGATGTAGACTTGCACCTCTGGCAGATTGTGTAGAAGACTTGACAACATCAGTATGTGGATGCATCTTTCTTGAGTTGTTTCTTCCTTTTCATTGGACCAATACCTATGTGACTTCAGTGATCATGGGAGATCATATTGTACTCCATTGTATACATATATCTTCAGATTGATCTTGAGACTAGTTCTACTAGTCCTTGTTCATGACTATGACAAACTTTTGCATATAATCTCATTTGTATTTTCCTATTCATGGCCACGAATAGTTGTTTGGTATATTTTCACATGGATCTACAGTGTAATTCAAATTGGCAGCCATGTATGCAAAGTCAGTATAGATTGTAATGAAAAACTAGTTCTTCCAGCTGGTTCCCCATCACTCCACTTCTGGGTTTTTATAATGTATTTCGACCATCACAGATAAATAATCTCACATAGTACACACAACACAACATACAACACAAAATAGAAAAATAGAAATGGGGGAAATGGTAATCTTATTGCTTAGCTCAAACGAGTGGATAAATGAATACACACATCTCGTCGAAGCACCTCAAGGGCTTCAACATTTAAGAAAACATTTCAAAAGCATTTAGGATAGGGAATGCCAAATGCTTGGGAAATCAAAACCACATTTGAGGGAGAGGGAACAAGTTGTAATTTTCGATGGGTGTATTTTCACCATCCAACAATATCCACCTTGAAAACAAATTTTCAAATACCTTTCCTAGCGAATCAATCATAACCTTTCCTGCAAGCCAGGAGAACTCAAGCACCACCATAGCTTATCTATCAACACTGGTTACATGAACATGTTTACACAATTTTCTCTAGTATGGATGACTCCAATTTCACTGAGTCAACATAACTGCAAGCCAAATTACTGCAACCACTGTAGGTGATACTCCTACTTCTTAGATACTGAAGCACCCATTTCCATGCTCTTTACCTAGTTTTTCCATGTGTCCACTGACAACACCAACTACATGTGAAATATTTGAACATTCCCATCACAAAAAACAACCTTCCTACTAACATATTATACATGAGACATATAGCCCTTTTCTTCTTCGTTACTTGGGACATAAACTTGGAGAAAAATTACAATGGAAAACTAAAGGGATATTTACCTATTTCACATTATTCATACCGAATTTCTTGAGTATATTCTCCACATAATCCTTTTGTGATAACCAAATATTACCATATTTATCGTCTTTGTGTATTTCCATGCCCACAAGTTGTTTAACTACTCCTAGATCCTTCATATCAAATTCCCTAACCAATTGAGCCAACCTCTTGATCTCAACCATGCATGTGCTTTCTACAATCATATCATATATCACCACAATAATGAATATACCATAAACACAATGGTTATAATCACTTCTTGTAAATTTGGCTCTCCATGAAGGAATAAAACATCTTGTACCATTTCTTGCTCGTGCTTCAGGCCATACAATGACTGCCTAAGTTTGTAAACAAATCTCCCTTTGTGATCCTGAAAAAATCCTGATTGTTACATGTACACATTTATGCTAATGTTTATTTGACGGTAGTAGGATCCCACAATATACATCGTTTAACTCCATCACCATAACCAACAAAGATGCACTCCCTTGATCAAATCTAGTCAATCCACCCAAGTGAGCCTTCGCCTCTCACCTCCATGCTAATTTCAATGTTTCATTACATGCAATAAATGGGCTCTAAAAACATGAGCTATCATAAACATGTGCCTCAAAAATAAGAGTCTTGACATAACTTCCTCCCATGACCAAAGTCGGTCAAACTTCCCTCAAAGACAAGATATTCGGGAATACCACATGCTTCCTCCCTATCACCTAGGTTGTCTAGACTTTACCGTTGACATTTCAAAAATAGGGTATGCATGTCTAACCATGTCTTATAGTCGTATTCCCATTTACATAACTCCACCTTGAAATATGCATTCGAAAACCTCTACCGGAACTGAAGGATATAGTCACATAGATTCTAAGAGTGTCACTTGCAAATTCAATCTATCAACATAAGAAATCTCCACACCCAAAATATTCTGACACTAATACGCTATATTTTCTTGGCCTTTTCCACATCAACAAAATCCTTTTTCTCCAAATCAAATTTTTCTTGTTACAATCATTTTCCAACCGCAACAACACCCTCTACGACATCCCTCCTTCCACATGGAAACCAAACCATGTACAACACTCACTTGTTGGGCCATAGTCATGGCTGCCTCCTTCTCCATCTCCAGACGCTATAGTGCCTGCCACTCACCGACATGCGCATAGGTATGATTCACTAGCCCGACTGTTGATCCTACCTGGTGCAACCACTCTGCAATGATTTTCCCATCTTGACAGCATCCCATATGTTGCCACTGCCATTGTTGGAATCCGTCTAGGAAAATCTTCAAACATTCGACCTTCCTTGAAACCGGATGATTTAAGCACAGACTAGAGATCTTCTACCGATATTAAACCATCACCATTCTCATCGAAAACGTCGAATGCCTCAACCATATCCTCTTTTAATTCTTCTTCTTGATGTCCTTTACCATTCATGATCGATACAACGTCACAAACTCATGGAAATCGACATACCTGTCGCTATTGACATCCACAATTCAAATCATGTGGATAAATTCCTCTTCTCTCATGCACAACTTGAGCCTATTGAAGGACACATTCATCTCCTATTGGTGGATCATCTTTTTGTTACTCATATAAGAGGTGGAGAAAAAACCTCGATTCCTCCCACTTGACTGCATTTGAATCCCTCTTGGCATGGTGACTTGTCGGCCCTTAGGAAACATGTCTACATTCCCTCTGATTGAAACAATTGTTGGAATTTAATGACAATGAATTCCTCCAAGAATGGATTTTGGATCCTATTATTTAGCATTGGTTGCAACTAAATAGACCAAGTTAGAATATGGATAGGAGTGAATTTAATAATCAATTTATTATGTAACTGTGTATGAAATTCTATAAATTCATGTATGCCTGTAGAGGAAATAAGGAAATGAGTGGAGTAGGCAGGTGAGAAATAATTGAGATCCTGCAAGGCTACTGTAATTTTTCATGCTATGAATAATAAGAGAATCGATACCTCTTCTTGGTGGACGTAACCCAACGTTGGGTGAACCACGTTAATTTTCATTTTTTATGTCTGTCATATGATTTTATGTTTATATATTTTTCCGCTGCATATTAGTTCATATTATGGCTGACAAGGACAACAAACGGTATCATATCTATGTTGGATGAGCCACTGAAAATGAAGAAGCAACAGGGAGCATCGATTCCATATCAGCGCTAGGGTCTCTTGGTAAAGGGAGCATTGTTTTTCTCACCTCAACATCTGTCTCTCTTATTTAAGGGAGTGTTTATCTCCTTCTTTAAGGGAGCATTGATTTTTCATTAGCGCTGGGCTATCTACATCAAGGGAGCATTGATTTCTATGGTGCCCTTACGTTTTTCTTTGGTTTCAAGAACAACGCCTGTCTCGAATCTGGAAGGGAGCACCGACTTATGTGGTGCCATCTACCCAAGGACATGAAGGGTGCAATTGTTGTGTCCCCAAAAGTGGTCCATGCTTGGATGTGGCTAATGTTTTGAGGCCAAGGCTAAGCTTGGAAATTCCCTAGTAGAGGGAGTATTGTAGATCATGCAGAAGGCAGAGCCTCTATGAAGGGGTGGATTAACAAGAGTGAAGACAATAGAGGCTGAGAAGCAACAAAATGACTAAAATGGTGAAAACTCAGAGTGATAAGTTTGAAATTGAGAAGTTCAATGGCAAGAATAGTTTTGATATCTGGAAGGTCAAGATGCACGATATTCTTGTGCAACAAGGTGCGGTGAAGGAAGGTTTGGGAAAATCAAAGAAACCTGTGACCATTTTAGATGAAGAGTGGGAAGAGATCGATGTGATAGCCCTGAGTGCCATACGTATTTTCTTGGTCGATGATGTTTTGTTCAACATTATTACGAAGAAGACAACAGTCGGTTTGTGGACGGAGTTGGAAATCTTGTATATGATGAAATCCTTGACGAACATGATCTTCCTGAAAAGACAATTGTATAGCTTGTGCATGAAGGAAGGTACAAAAATAGTTGATCATTTAAATACTTTTAATACTCTTTTAGTCAAGTTGACTAGCTTGGGAGTGAAATTCAAATCTGAAAACAAGGCGATTACATTATTGTGTTCTTTTCCCGAGTCATGGGATCATTTTGTTACCTCTATTAGTTTCAACTCAACAGAAAGTATTGAGTTTGATGTTATTGTTGGAGATTTACTATCTGAGGAAACAAGGAAGAAATCCAATTTAGAAACCTCTACATCTGAGGCAATGGGGGTCAGAGGAAGACCTAAGGAAAGAGGACATGTTCAGAGGGATTTCTCTCGGTCAAAGTCGAAGGGAAATAAGAGAAAGATTAAGTGCTAGTTTTGTGGAAAATATGCACACCTGAAGAGGGATTGTTGGAAGCAACAAAAAGCCTCCAAAGAAGACCCTCCAAAAGAGATGAAGGAATAAAACGCAATTGAAACAAGTTCAACAACAAGTTCAGGTATGGTTGATGAATTTTTAACAATTGGTATTGTTTCACGTTATGATCAACAATGGTTATTAGATTCTAGTGCTTCAAATCACATGTGTCTTGATAGACACTGGTTTATTACTTACCAATCTATAGATGATGTAATTGTTTACATGGGAAATGATACATCACATAAAGTTGTGGGAATTGGTATCATTCAAATTAAGATGTTTGATGGATCTGTTAAGATACTAACTGATGTGAGACATGTACCTGAGCTTAGGAAGAGCTTAATCTCTTTGGGAGTCTTAGATACTAGAGGATATAAAAGTATTGTTCAAGGTGGAGTTAT
This sequence comes from Picea engelmannii, assembly GCA_009831015.1. Taxonomy (NCBI): domain Eukaryota; kingdom Viridiplantae; phylum Streptophyta; class Pinopsida; order Pinales; family Pinaceae; genus Picea; species Picea engelmannii. The sequence continues at coordinate 339,697 of ML785167.1, forward strand.
GAAGGTATACAAAGGAATCCTACTGGTTATGAAAGCGAAGAAGGTTGGAAACCTGTTTATGTTAGAAGGAAGAACTGAGTCAAATCATGTGACAGTTGTATCCGAGAATGAAAGTGATTTTTTTCGACTATGGCATCAACGGTTGGGCCATTTGAGAGAAAACGGATTGAAGGTATTATCTGATCGCAAGTTACTTCCTAGTCTAAAGTCTTTAAAGTTAGATTTCTCCAAGCACTGTATCTATGGAAAATATAATAGAAGAAATTTAAAACCAGAAGACACACCAGTGAGGGAATCCTTGATTATATTCATTTTGATGTTTGGGGACCATCCCCTACTATTTCGTATGGAGGATCATCATACTTTGTTACTTTTATAGATGATTTCTCTAGGAAGGTGTGGATCTTTATGTTGAAAATAAAGGCTGATGTATTTACTATTTTCAAGCAGTTTAGAGCTTTAGTGGAAAAGAGAATTAGTAGGTCCATTAAATGTTTAAGAACTGATAATGGTGGTGAATTTACGTCAATGGAATTTAATAAATATTGCAAGGAGTTTGGGATTGATAGTCATAAAACTACTATCTATACTCAATAAAACAGAGTTGTTGAACGCATGAAGACTCTTCTAGAGAGAGAAAGGAGTATGCTTACTAACACCAACTTGCAATAGGGAATATGGGCAGAAGAAATATCTACAACTTGTTATCGAGTGAATCGATCACCATTAACATCAATAGAGTGCAAGATTCCTGAAGAGGTATGGATAGGTCACCCTTGTAATTATTCTAATCTTAATGTTTTTGGTTGTGAAGCCTATGCTCTAATTATGAAACATCAGTGCTCTAAATTAGATCCAAAATAAAAAAAGGATTATCTTTGTTGGATATGGTTATGGTATTAAGGGGTACAGGTTGTGGGATCCTTGGCAAATTCAGTGGATAGAATGCAGTGATGGTTGTTGTCATTAATGGCAATAGTAGAGACAGTAGGATAAGAAGGATAAAAGCTCAGGAGGAATAGCCTTGAAGAAAATGCACACAGCAAGAGATTAAAGAGGAAAAAGGAAGAAGAGTCAGTGACCGTTGGATCCCATCCAAATTTCCCGAAAGAACCAGGACCGTCAGATCAGACAGAAGCTGCGAGGGAGATATTCCATCGGGAAAAGCCAAGGTGAAATCCCGATTGAATCTGGACCGTCAAATCCAGAAAGGATCAGGACCGTTGATCACAGCCCTGTACGGATCGGGGTTCGGCACTTTGAAATGTCCAAATCACTCGTCAATGAAAACCCCGAAATCGCGAAACGCGATATTACGATTTGATCGCAACCATTAATCAAGAAGGGATCTGTATCGTTTACTTGTATGGACACGTGGCAGCCAGGAGGCCTCATCGACAATTCGGGGATCGGGATTTCATAAGGCAAAGTTCACTCTACAACGAAATCTCCGATTTCGTGATATGCAAAATCCCGACGGAATCTGAACCGTCAGATCAACTCGATCCACGTCAACAGACCACGTCAGCTAAGTGACACGTGGCACAACCAGGTAGTGACAAGTGTCTGACAGATTCAACTCTTCAGGCACATACAAGTAATG
>ML785167.1:341399-363140 GCA_009831015.1 Picea engelmannii
GAGGTAGCAGCCTCACATTGAGTTGGTGCTCAATTATAGATGATGTACAGAACTGAAAAAGACTGCCTATCATTTCGAAGAAGAAGAGGTTTTCTCCCTTTATGGGTTTCCTCGTGAAAATCTGTCTCTGTGTGTATTTTTATGTGTGACTGATGATCTTTACTCTTACTGTCCATATGCTGTATGTTGCTTGATAACACATGAAGAAATATTAATAATTGTTAAGAATGTGTAAAATTGTTTAAGCTTATATACAACTGATTCACCCCCCCCCTCTCAGTTGTATTAGTATTTCCAACATTCCCATAAGATCACCATTAACAGAGATGTAATATTTGATGAATCATCTCTCATCAAATCAGATGTAGATGTTCAAATGAAACAGGTAGAAGTACCTAGGTATCATCAGATTTAGTTTGAAACTTGTTCAACTACAAATGAGAGTGAACATGAAAAAGCTTCTGAAGATGTTCATGAAGAGGTTCTTGCAGAGGAAAACATGGATGATGATGAAAAACAACAGATCGTGGATGAGCCACAAACTTTCCTAAGGAGGTCTACACGGGTCAGAGTTCCTCCAAGAAGGTATGATGATTTTGTTTCATCAGTTTCTTTAAGTAATAATGATGATGAACCATCGTGCTATCGTAAAGTTGTGGAGGGTTCTAATAGTGAAAAATGGAAATAAGAAATGAAGGATGAAATGAATGCTTTAGCGAAGAATGCTACATGGGACTTGGTAGAACTTCTAAGAGATAGGAAAACTGTAGGTTGCAAGTGGGTCTACAAGCTAAAGAAGGGTGTTGATGATAAGGTATAATGGTACAAAGCAAGGTTGGTTGCAAAAGGATATTGTTAGAAAGAAGGTATTGACTTTCATGAGATTTTTGCACCAATTGTTAAGATTGTTTCAATATGAATCATGTTAGCATTAGTTGCGTCACTTGATTCGAAGTTGGAGCAGCTAGATGTTAAGACTTATTTCTTACATGGAGATTTGGATGTGGAGATTTACATGGAAAAACCTGAAGGGTTCATTCAGAATCACAACAAGAAATTTGTTTGCGGGCTCAAGAAATCATTCTATGGTCTGAGATAGTTTCCCAAACAATGGTATGCGAAATTTGACTCTTTCATGATGAGCCAAAATTATACAAGGAGTGAGTATGATCATTGTGTTTACTTTAAGAAATTGAATAATGGCATATTCATTATCTTAGTATTGTATGCTGACGATATGATTTTAGTAAGAAAAAACATAACTAAGATCGACAGGTTAAAGGCTCAAATGGCTAGGATGTTTGATATGAAAGATCTAGGAGCAACAAAGCATATTTTGGGCATGGAGATATTCAGATACAGGAGGAATGGTAAGCTTTGGTTGTCACAACAAAATTATGTCGAGAAAATACTTTTGAGGTTTGGAATGAATAGTGTGAAACTAGTTTCATTTCATTTCACTTCCCATTTTAAGCTTTCTTCAAGTTTATGTCCTAGTACAAAAGAAGAAAAGGAATATATCTCTCGAATATCATATGCTAATGCAATAGGAAGTTTAATGTATGTGATGGTTAGTACAAGACCAGAGATTTCACATGCAGTTGGGGTTGTCAGCAGATATATGGAAAATCCAGGTAAAGAGCATTGGGCAGAAGTGAAATGGGTTCTTCGGTATTTGAGGGGCACAAGTGATTATTGTATCACCTCTAATGGTGGTTGTGAGTTAGTCTGTCGATATGTTGATTCTAATTTTGCACGTGATTTGAACAAGATGAGGTCAACTTCAGGATATTTATTTACTCTTGCAAGTGGACCTATTAGCTTGATGTCAAAGATACAGAACATTGTGTCTTTATCCACTACAAAAGCATAATACATAGTTTCTTCACATGCTTGCAAAGAGGTAGTTTGGTTAAAATTTTTGTTTGGTGAGTTTGGAAGGATGCAGGACAATGTAAAGTTATTTTGTGATAGTCAAAGTTTTATTCACTTGGCCAAAAATCCAGCCTTCCACAGTAAAACTAAACATATTCCTATTAAGTACCATTTTGTAAGACAGGTCGTCGATGAAGGTGGAGTTTCCCCTGAAAATATTCATACAAAAGAGAACTGCGCAGACATGTTCACAAAACCAATACTTTTAGAGAAGCTATGATGGTGCTTGACTTCTCTTGGCTTGCAAAAAAGGTGTTGAACAAAATAAAGGAGAAAGGTATCAGGTTATTTGTTGTGAAGATGGAGATTGTTGGAATTTGGTGACAACGAATTCCTCCAAGAATGGATTTTGGATCCTATTATTTAGCATTGGTTGCAACTAAATAAACCAAGTTAGAATATGGATATGAGTGCATTTAATAATCAATTTCTTATGTAACTGTGTATGAAATTCTATAAATTCATGTATGCCCATAGAGGAAATAAGGAGATGAGTGGAGTAGGTAAGTGAGAAATGATTGAGAGCCTGCAAGGCTACTGTAATTTTTCATGCTATGAAAAATAAGAGAATCAATACCTCTTCTTGGTGGACGTAACCCAACGTTGGGTGAGCCATGTTAATCTTCATGTTTTATGTCTATCATATGATTTTTTGTTTATATATTTTTTCATTGCATACTAGTTTGTATTGTGGCTGACAGGGACAACAACAACTACATAACGATCCCCCTCCTAACCATGAACAAATTCAAACCTCCACTCAATGCAACGTTGAATAACTCTACCATGACCAACTATGGTTTCACCCCGTTAATATTGGAATACATTAGGGAATCTCCCTCGTGGTTCCAAGTCTTCTCCAACGATTTCTCCTCGTGGTAGTTAGACTCCCCGAAATTTCTCCTATACACAATGATATCAACCCTTGACTCTCTGCAAATAGAAATCAACCTTCATCTTAAGGCCTCCTTCTCACATATCGAGATTTCTCCATTACACGATGGAAGAGACATGGCTACGGCCTCTCACATCCCCAGTACCGATCTACTTTTCTTTGTCTCACCTCGGCTCAGACAACCTTGCTATGATACCATTTGTTAGGATCATATCCTTCAAATGAGATAATAACCATAGACAAAGAATATAAGATAAATATTCCTCTTCTCTCATGCACAACTTGAGCCTATTGAAGGACACATTCATGTCATGTTAGTGGATCATCTTGTCGCTATTCATATAGAAGGTGGAGAAATAACCCTCCTCGAGTCCTCCCTCCCTACTGTTAGGAACCTAAGCCCTCACGTAGGTATAATAATATATTCCGATGTAATAAAGGTCAATATTAATAAGTCCTAGCAATAAGGAAGAATAAGTCGAATGGAAGAAGACCTAATAGAATCTTCCTCTTCTAGAAGGATCTTCCTCTAGACGGTTCTTTTGATAGACATATTTAGTATAAATAGGAGTCGAGGGTATGAGAACTTTTGTCTTGGACATTATTTTAATAGAGCTCTGCTATGTCGGAGGTTTCCCCCTCAAAGAGGCAAGTGAACATTTATCTCAGTAATCAAAGTGCTCTTTCTGGTGTTATTCTCGTATCATTTTGGTATTATTGTGGTGTTGTTTTGGTTATATTTTTGTTCATATGCCATTTCTAGCATTTTATTTTTGTTCTGCATACTTTTTATATTTGGAATATTACAAGTGGTATCAGAGCACTTTCTTCGGCAAGAAATTATGGGTTAAATTTTATTTAGGGTAGAGAGATATTTCAACGTATTTAAGCTACAAAGATATGTCGTTACACGCATAAACCCATGATTGGGGATTCATACACGTAGGAAATACACGTGGTACTTAAGAGAACATCTGTTGGCCACCCTTGTAACCCATGTTGGTACCTCTTCGAGTGGTAGCGCATGAGACAACACCTGTATATGGATCTGCCTAGATTTCCTGATGAAGCCCTCTTCAGATAAACTGGTCGGCTTCCTGACTTCTATAGTGCCATTGAGAACAACACTCAGGAAGATACTCTCTAGTACCTGGGTAGTTGGGTAGTACGGCTAAGGGCACGGTCTAGCCTCCTTAGTTGGTGCCCTGAGATATTGGGTCGAGTACTACTGTTGGACCCCACACGTATATCAGAGAGCTATAGCACAGGGAAAACCCTTGTCTATATAACCCTTGAATACCTAACCCTTTGGGGACGGAAACAAAAAACAAAACAGACAAGATCTATTGCCACGCAATAGTGTTCGAGTTGCCAAATCACAACACATTTCTTCCTGGTTAAGAATTTTGGCATTTCATCACTGCAGTATTTGGGAATTTGTTGCACCATTATTTGGGACCTATTCCATTGGATGTATCTCTTCTCCCTTATCACATTCATACCTATCATTTTTCAGCAAAATTTTTGACCCCACCCGCCTCTTTTCGGTTCCCTCATCATCATGGCCCATACCCGTAGCCAAGACTTGGAAGCTCGCTTCAATATCTTGCAATCTAATTTCATAGAGACCCAACAAGAAGTGATACAAATCAGTGCCAATATTTCCACCGTCAATAAAAAAATGCATTCCTCCATCGCTGCCTCAATCGGAGAACTCAAAGAAGACCTCAAACAAGACATTACTACCCAACTTGAATCTGTCACTTTGATGATCTGCACCAAGCTACATATCCCTGCAGATCCCCCTTTATATGACCCACCTTTGCATAGCGAAGATGAAACTTCCTCTCATTCCCATAATTTTCAGCCCCATCACTTTTAGCGTGACCTACGCCTTTCGCGAGTGGATGTGAAAATATTTGATGGCTCGGACCCCACTGGTTGGGTAACTCAAATGGAACATTATTTCTCTTTGTAAGGCATTACAAATGACTTTTCCAAACTCTGGTATGGTGTTCTCCATCTAGATCAAGAACTTTGGCAATGGTGGCAATGGAGAAAAACTGCCTATTAAGGGTATGTTTCTTGGACACACTTTGTGGAAAATATTTATGAACGCTTTGACACTGACACCAACCATTTAGGTTGTTTGACAAAGTTGAAAAAATATGGCACAATGGAATACTTTATAGCTTCTTTCAAGCGACTGACTTTTCGTACAGAGGGCATGTCTCATGCTTTTTTTCGAGAATGTTTTATCAATGGCCTCAAGGATGATATTCATGCCCATGTACTCATGGATCGGCCTTAGAGTTGGGTGGAGGATACTAAACGAGCTAAGGAATCACAACAACTTGTCTCTTCTCAAACTCGGAAACCCTCCTTTATTCCTCACACTAAATTAGTAAATCCCACTCCTCCTTCTACTCCACTAAAGATCCAAAAATTGACCAGGGTTGATATGGTTGAATGCCAACTCAAAGGCCTTTTTTATAATTGTGATGACAAATATTTTCCGGGACACAAGTGTAAGGAACAAAATCTTTTTATGGCCATCTCAGAGGATGTTTCGGAAGAGGATGTTGAAGCTCCCCTTATGTTTGAGTCACATGAACCCACTAACATAACCCCTCCCTCACACCCTCCTGAAGTAGAACCGATCATTTCCCTAAATTCTCTCATTAGCTTATTTGCTCCCCAAACCCTCAAACTAATTGGCTACATCAAGCATAAGAAGGTCATCATTTTTGTTGATAGTGGAAGCACCCATAATTTTATTCATCGTCACACTGCCCAAGAAACTAATTGCTATATTCGTGCAGTCAATATTTTCCAAATCATGATTGCCAATGGTAGGTCCATGAAATATGGAGTGCGTTGTGAAAATGTGTGTGTCCAAATTTGCGACTACCACCAGAAATCACATATGTTTTCTATTGACATGGGTGGTTGTGACATTGTGTTGGGTGCATACTGGCTAAGGACTTTGGGTCCCATTCTCATGGATTTTAAGGAATTAACCATGCAATTCGACCAGGAGGGAAAGAAATATAAGTTCCAAGGCATCACTGTTGGTTCCCTTGAGATCATTAGTTCCCATCGCATGGAAAAGATTATCAAAAGAGGTCATTCAGGCGTTATTTCCCAACTCCATGCCATACAAGCAACTGAGACACCCTATGTACCGCATGACCTACAATCCATCCTCTCTAAACATAAAGTGGATTTTTCCACTCCCTATGGTCTCCCTCCTTCCCGTGGTGTTCATGATCATTCCATTCCCCTTGTCCCAGGAATCCTTCCTCCCAATATTCATCCCTATCGTCATCCCTTTTCCCAAAAAAATGAAATTGAGAAAATGGTTCAAGAAATGCTTATCGCGGGTGTTATCCGCCCTTGTATGAGCCCCTACTCTTCTCATGTGGTCATGGTCATGAAGAAACAAGGTTCTTGGCACATGTGTCCTGACTTCCGCACCCTCAACAAACTCACCATTAAAGACAAATTTCCCATTCCTATCATTGATGACCTCTTGGATAAATTGAGTGGTGCCTAGTTCTTTACTAAACTTGATCTTCATTTTGGCTACCACTAGATTCGTATGAAAGAGGGAGACATTCCTAATACTGCATTTAGAACTCATGAGGGCCACTATGAGTTTTTGGTCATACCCTTTGGTTTGTGTAATGCTCCCTCCACTTTTCAAACCCTCATGAATCATGTCTTCCATCTTTTTTTCCATCATTTTGTCGTAGTTTTCTTTGATGATATCCTCATCTATAGAAAAACCTGGACAGACCATCTTTCTCATGTGGATTGAGTTCTCCATCTACTCTCTCAACACCAACTTTTCCTGAAACAATCTAAATGTGCTTTTGGCACCTTAGAAGTCGAGTACCTGGGTCATATTGTTGGCAAGGACGATATCAGGGTGGATCCTAAAAATATTGAAGCTATGCAAGACTGGCCTCACCCAAATGCTCTCAAAATCTTGCGTGGATTTCTGGGCTTAACAGGTTATTATCGCAATTTTGTTAAGAATTATGGAAAGATTGTGGCCCCTCTCACTGCACTCCTTAAAAAGAATTCTTTCACCTGGACTCCAACATCTGCTCAGGGTTTTCAAACCTTGAATATGGCCATGTCAACCACTCTAGTCCTAGAGCTTCTTGATTTCACAAAGACCTTTGTCCTAGAATGTGATGCTTCAAGGAAAGGAATTGGTGTTGTCCTTATGTAAGAGGGTCGACCTTTGGCATTTACCAGCAAACAATTGTCTAAACAAAATTTGGGCAAATCAATCTATGAAAAGGAAATGTTGGCTATTATGCATGATGTTGATCTTTGGCACCCTTATCTATTGGGGCAACACTTCCAAGTTAAGACAGATCATCAAAGCCTCAAGTATTTTTTGGAACAATGCATTTCCTCCCCAGAGAAACAAAAATGGGTGACTAATCTCTTTGGATATGATTATGAGATCATTTATAAGAAACGAAAAGACAATGTGGTTGCAGATGCACTTTCCCGAAAAAATGAAGATGAAGGGTCCCTTTTTTTTCTCTCCTTCATTGTACCAGATTGGCTCCAAGATGTTCACCAGGAATGGCTACACGATCCCAAAAGTTCACATCTGATACAACAATTGCAGTCCAATTCTCCAGTTTCGAAAGGGTACTCTTGGCTCCATGATGAGCTTCGATACAAAGGTCATTTGTATTTAAGTAAAAAGTCAAAACTTAAATCCACGATACTTTCTGAGATTCATGCTACACCCACAGCTAGGCACTCAGGGTTTACCAAAACCTATGACAAGGTCAAACGTTTTTTTTTCTAGGATGGTATGAAACACGATGTTCGTAATTTTTTGGCTGAATGTGATGTGTGCCAACACAACAAGGGAAAAACAGTCAAATATCCTGGCACACTACAACCTCTTCTGATTACACCTGCTATTTGGTGGGATATCTCTATGGATTTTATTGTAGGATTACCTAAATTGGGAAATAAATCAATCATCATGGTGGGCATTGATCACCTTTCGAAGTATGCTCATTTTTGCGTTCTTCAACACCCACTTACAACATCCACTATGGCTCAAATTCTCATGGATCAGGTCTTCAAGCTTCATGGCATGCTGCATTCTATTGTTTCTGATCGCGACCCAACTTTCACCAACAATTTTTGGCAAGATTTGGCAAGAACTATTCAAGATACAAGGCACCCAATTTCATCTCATCACAGCTTATCATCCTAGACTGATGATCAAACTGAAGTGGTCAACACATGTTTGGAAACATATTTGAGGTGTTTTGCATCAGAAAAGAAAAATCAATGGGCTCAATGGTTACCACTAGATGAATGGTGGTACAACACTTCATAACATACAACTACCCACATGACTCCTTTTGAAGCAGTATATGGACAAAAGACACCTTCAGTTCTCTCATATTTACCAGTTGTCTCAAAGTTCCATGCGGTTTACCAAACGCTTATAGCTCGAGAGGCTATTATCCGTACCCTCAAAGAGAATTTGGTCATGGCCCAGAATAGCATGAAGCAAGAAGCAGATCAAGGTCTCTCTAAACGTTAATTTGTAGAAGGGGATTAGGTGTTTCTTCGACTGCAACCTTTCAAGAAAAATTACCTCAAGGTTGACCATTGTCAGAAATTTGCACCCAAATTTTATGGTCCTTATACCGTTTCAAGAGTGTGGGATAGGTGGCCTATCAGTTAGATTTTCTGAGTCATTCTAAGCTACATCATGTTTTTCATGTTTCCTTCTTAAAGAAGGTGATTGGAACTAAGTGCGAAACTCAAACCAACCTTCCTGAGTTGGACGAAGAAGACTCCATTTGGCTATAGCTAAAAGAATTTTTGGACCAGCGTGAGCATCACTTGCGTCAAAAAACCATCAAGGAAGTGTTAGTCCATTGAAAAGATACAACCTCAACAGATGCCACTTGGGAACCAGCTACCATTCTGCAATAATTTCCACATCTCAAGCCTTAAGGACAAGGCTGTTTTTAAGGGGGAGGACATGTTAGGGACCTAACCCCTCACGTAGGTGGAATAATATATTCTGATGTAATAAAGGTCAATATTAATAAGGCCTAGCAACAAGGAAGAATAAGTCAAATGTAAGAAGACCCAATAGAATCTTCTGCTTCTAGAAGGATCTTCCTCTAGATGGTTCTTTTGATAGACATATTTAGTATAAATATGAGTCGAGGGTATGAGAACTGGTGTCTTGGATATTATTGTAATAGAGCTCTTCTCTGTAGAAGGTTTCCACCTCGAAGAGGCAAGTGAACATTGCTCTCAATAATCAAAGTGCTCTTTCTGGTGTTATTCTCGTATCATTTTGATATTATTGTGGTGTTGTTCTCGTTATATTGTTGTTCACCTACCATTTCTAGCATTTTATTTATGTTCTACATACTTTTTATATGTAGAATATTACAACAAACGCTTTTTATATGTAAAATATTACAACAAACGCGTTTGAATCCCTCTCGGCATGGTGACTTGTCGGCCCTTAGGAAACATGTATGTATTCCCTCTATTTGAAGCAACTACATAACGATCCCCCTTGAGACCACGGACAAATTCAAACCTCCACTCAATGCAACGTTGAATAAATCTACCACGAATAGTTGTAGTTTCACCCCGTTCATATTGGAATACATTAGGGAATCTCCCTCGTGGGTCCAAGTCTTCTGGAACGATTTCTCCTCGCAGTAGTTAGAATCCCCACAATTTCTCATATGCACAACGACATCAACCCTCGACTCTCTACAAATATAAATCAACCTTTGCCTTAAGGCCTCCTCACAACTCGAGATTTCTCCATTACAAAATGGGAGAGACATGGCTTCGGCCTCTCATGCCCCCAATACCGATCTACTTGTCTTTGTCTCACCTCGGCTTAGACAACCTTGCTATGATACCATTTGTTAGGATCAGAGCCTGCAAATGAGATATTAACCAGAGATAAAGAAGAGAAGATAAATCATCTCACACAATACACACAACATAACATGCAACACAACATAGACACACATAAATGGGGGCAATGGCAATCTTATTTCTCAGCTCAAACTAGTGGAGAAATGAATACAAACATCTCATCGATGCACCTCAAGGGATTCAACATTTAAGAAAACATTTCACAAGTGTTTAGGATAGCGAACACCAAATGCTTGGGAAATCACAACCACATTTGAGGGAGAGGGAATGAGTCGTAACTTTCGATGGATGTGTTGTCACCATCCAACACACTTCACATCCAATATATGGCATGACATGTATTTATTACACTAAGATGCATTTAATGACTTCAATGAATAGATTTCATATTTATCTAAGATTACAACTCCAAACTTAGGTTATCTATATTTGGAAAACAAATTGCATTATATTTGGTGATTACAACTCAAAACTTAGGTATAACCCAATTGAAAAAATAATATTATGTTAGAGCTCAACCAAAAGACAAGGTCAACCAATCAAATGTGTGATAAAAGAAATTTAAATATTATGAAAAAATATTTATTTTGTTAAACATATGTACAACATTGGACAACAAGAAAAATATTTATAGTCAAAGGAAAAATAATGGATAGTAAAGATGAATTCAACGAACTAAAAAACTCTAATTATAACTTTAACTTTTCAAAAATGAAAACCATCATGGGCATGGGATGTGGGCTATGCTAGCTACAAACAACATTCAAAACATTCAAATCCTTTATGTGGCCCATAAGTAATGCAAGAAAATTGCATGTGTTCATGTAAAGTTACATCTATCCAAAATTAAATAACAAAATCTCTCAAAGATAATTTTTTGATAAAACTTATGTGCTTATTCTAATTTTGTGTATTTCATTTGAAATTGAAAACCACATAATTATGTGGATAAGCATCCCCTCTATTGGAATTGATGAATTAATCAACCTTTTAATTACAAATTCCAATCTTATGATTAACAATAAAAAATTCTAGCATATTCTTCGTTTTTTACATTTACTTAATAAAAATAAAAATTTACTTCCCTCACTGTTGAATGGCACGTTACTGATTCGACAGGATTAATAAGTATAAAACACTTCATTACCATGTTCCATTATTTACCACGGATTAATTCTACGAGTGTCATCTTACACAGGTTTTTATGGACGTGAAGCATGTCGGTGTGGTCATGATGGTTGTGTTTCGATTGGATGTGAAGCATGTTCGTTTGGTCATGATTGTTGCGTTTCGATTAACACATAAAAGACACGCGTGGTTAAGATGGATGCCAGGTTTGGACGCCCTTTCAAATTCCACGATGTGTCGACGAATAATGGTTAGGTATGTACACCCTTTCAAATTCTGCGATGTGCCGACGAATAATGGTTAGGTTTGGATGCCCTTTCAAATTCCACGATGATTCCACGATGTGCTGACAAATAATGGTTAGGTTTGGATTCCCTTTCTAATCTTGTGATGTGCTGACAAATAATGGTTAGGGTTATTTAATCAGTGACTAGCAATATGCTACAAACTCTTGAGCACAAAACAATATTACGGTAAAAAAAAGTTTTGAAATTTATATTTCATTCTCGATTGGATATTTATTTCTCAGAATAATGGATTAAGTTTTTATTTACTGGAAGGAATCATATACCTTAGCCATCGCTGTATCTATGTTGAATGTATACTATGCATGTCATTCTACAACGAATGGATTTCATCCCCTATCTGAATTAAATATCTAACCCTCTGGTGTTCCCTGGTAGTAAATGTATAGTGATCGCAGGTCCTCATATTGTCCAAGGAACGCCCAATCTGCTCCAGACCGCCACTAAGGATCATGGCCCACACCGTCGAGTATCTATATGCATTCAGGTATCAAAATAAATTACTGAATCTATATAATATCATATTACTGGCTTCGGGGTCTCATTATTTAACTTAATTCAATTCATATTATTTTTATTTTTATGGTTGTTTATCATTTAGATAAATTACAAGTGGAAATTTACACTTGCAATTTGTTTTAAATTACAATTTGATTGAAAACCTTAAAAATTTGACACTAAACCTAAAAAAATATGTTATCTGTAGGTTGGTTGTAGAGGAAAGAGAACCAAGGTATGGGGAAAAAATGGACGCTATCAAAAAAAATGTGCCAACGATAAAAGAAACAACAAATGTCCATTATTAATTTTATAGATATACTGTACAACATATCTCCTGCGCAAATTTTGTCTTTTGGAGCTTCTTGTATGTTTCTAGAGTTTATTTTATATAATCAATACAACATCTGTAAATTTCACAATATATAGTTTTCTTTTGATATGCATATAATGATTCATTCGATATGATTCAGTGTAACAAATGTCCATTATTAATAATTGTACATATATATTGTACAACGTCTCCGTAAGTATACAGTCATCTGTAAATTTCAGAATATATAGTTTTCTTTTGATATGCATATAATGATTAGTTTGATCCGATTCAGTGCAACAAATGTCCATTATTAATTTTACAGATATATTGTACAATGTCTCTGTAAGTATACAGTAATATCCGTAGTAATAATATGGCAAAACAATATTGGATTAGTAGTAGTTTTGAGAAAAAAACGTTTGTTTAAAAACGTTTTTGATAAACTGTGTTTGTTTAAAAATGTTTTTGAAGTCACAAGAGTGGAGGGATCATCCATGATCATGAGTTTGTAGTTCCTAAAACTGGGGTCCCTCCTATTAGAGGAAATAAAATAAATAATTTACTAACACGATTAATGATGAGCAAGTTGGAGCAATCCGCCCACTATAGTTTTTTAGTGACTAAAAAAAGTTTGAAATTTTTAATTTTTAAAAGTTTTTGATTAATAATTTTAAAACCATAATTAATGAAATGATTGTAGACATCATTCTTCGTATTTAATTCATGAACTTTGCAATTTAGTAATACTTTTGAATAATTTCATAATAAGAAATCGTAATTTGAATAATTTCCAAAAATGAAAAGAAATTGCACTTCTAGCATGAAAAAAATACTAGTAAAATGAAATAAAAAAAAATGTGAACATTTACTCATGCCTTCATAACTAAATTCCCACCATTGAAAAAGAAAGAGTCGTCTCACTAAAGACTGGGCGTGGACGCTTAAAACTGTATACTACTTTGGAACCTTGTGAAATTTGTTATTTAACCTATAAGCACATTGAATGCAAGTTTCAATAACACTTTTCCTTATAAAATGTCATATTGAAAGCGAGTTTCAATAATACGTTTTCTTATGAAATGTCATGATACTACATGAAGTTTTGTAATTTAATAATATTACCATTTATAAACTTTTGACATTACACTATGTTTTTAATGGAGTGGTATCGTTGTTTATGTTCATTTATAAACTTTTGACATTACACTATGTTTTTAATGGAGTGGTATCGTTGTTTATGTTCATTTATAAACTTTTGACACTACAATATGTTTTAAATGGAGTGAAATTATTGTTTATAAATAAGTCATGATAAGTTTTCCACATTCATAGATAGATAATTGTAATTAAAATAAATTATGTTTTGATTAAGCTTAACACTTTAACATTTTAATGATTTTGATTTAGTATATATTTAATATTATTTAAAATGATTATTAAAATATTTAATATTAATTTATAATTTTTTCAGAATTAAAAGGATTAATTATTTTTATTTATTAATAATATTTAGAATTTATTTTTAGAATTAAAATTTTAATTTCATATATTATCATTATCATTATTTACTTGATATGTAATTTTTTATTATTATGTAATTTATTATTAAGTTTATTTATATACAATATTATTTAAATTATATAAAATTGATTGTTATTATTATAGTTTTGATTTTATATAATATATTATATCGAATTGATATATAATTAATGTTATAATACTATAAAATACAATTTTTATTCATACTAATATATAGATGTAATTTTAAAGTTTTGTAGAGCTATATTTTATATATTCATAAATTATTTATAAACATTTATATTATCTAAGTTTTATAAAGAAAGATTTACTTAAGTATGTTTGAGTTGATTTAAAAAATAAAAATAAAAAATTAATTCATAACATTTTTTTGAATTTATGGTTGCAATTATTTTTATAAATTATTTTAAAAAATTTACATTATTTAAGTTTTCCAATTTTAGGACCAAAGATCTACTTAAGCATATTTAAGTTGATATGTAAAATAAATAAAAAATAATTCATGACAAGTTGCAAATTATTTTTAAAATTTTTTGGAAAAACTTTCTTTTCATAATGTGTCGAACACAACTTTGTCATTCGATGAACATACCTCTATGTCCCAATCCGATGAACAAAATTAGACGTTACAACGTGACAAACATAATAATGTTGCACTGTGTCAAACATAATAATGTCGCACAGTGACAAACATAGTAACGTTGCAATATGATGAACATAAAAACATTGCAATTTCTTGAACAGATTAATGTTACAAAGTGATGAACATAAATCGACGTCACAATGTGGTGAACATAGGCATGTCGTTGCAATGTGGATATCAATGTCGCATTGTGACAAACATAAACATATGTTGTAATGCGTTGCACATCACCTTGTAATCACAATGTGACAAACATATACAGATGTCGTGCAATGTGACAAACATATAACTTGATCAAAAATTGGCAAACATATACTTTGATCACGATGTGACAAACATAGCCATGTCATCATAAATTAATGGACATAGCCTTGTCGTCGCAATGTGACAAACATAAACAAACGTCACAATGTGACCAAAAATTCCTTGTCATCACAATGTGATGAACATATCCTCATTTTGCAATGTGATGCACATATCCTATCGTCTCATTGTGAAAAACACTTCCAAACATCACAACACAATGAACACAACCCATTGTCACAAAGCGACAAACATATACCAACATTTCAATGAGACAAACATTTCCCAATATTGCAATGTGACGAACATAACCATAGTGAGACTTTGTAAAACCTATTCCAACACCAACCCCATCATTTGAAGAACATGCTCCGACATCCCAATATGATGAACAAAACTAGATGTGACAACATGACAAACATATTATTGTTGAAATGTGTGAAACATAGTAACATCACAGAGTGAAAAACATAGTAACATTGCAATATGATGAACAAAAAAACATTGCAATTTGTTGAACATATTAACGTCGAAATGTCATGAACATATTTAATTGGCATCACATTGTCATCAGTAGAAAATGACATTGTCATGTTACTATGGTTATCCACATTTCAACATATGTTTATCTTCGTTACATTACGACGACAAGGTGACGCGCACTAGATTGCAATGTTTGTTTATCTTTGTCATAATGTGATGTTCCTATACACATTGTGACAACATGCCTATGTTCACCACGTGGCGACATCATTTTATGTTCATTACTTTGCAACATTAGTATGTTCATGAAATTGCAATGATTTTATGTTCATCGGGTTGCAATGTTATTATGTTTGTGAGTGTGCGACGTTATATGTTTGACATAGTGAAACATTAATATGTTTGTGACATTGTAACATCTAATTTTTTTCATCAGATTGGAACATCGGGGCATGTTCGTTCAATGACAAGGTTATTATGTTTGACACATTGTGACGTTTGGAAATGTTTGTCACATTACGATGTAGGGATATGTGTGTCCCATTGCACTATGAAGAAATGTTCGTCACATTTCGACGACAAGGTGATGTGCAACACATTGCAAAATCTATTTATGGTTATCACAATGCAACATTACTATTACATTGTAATAACATGTCTATGTTTGTCACATTGCGACGTCAATTTAGGTTCATGACATTACGACATCAATTTATCTTCATGAAATTGTGACATCAATTTATGTTCATGACATTGCGACGTTGCTATGTTCAACAAAATTGTGATGTTACTATGTTCAACAAAATGACAAACATATCCCTATCATCGCAATGTGAAAAACATAAACGAATGTGACATCATGATGAATATTTCCCTCTTGTCACACTATGACGAACATATCCTTTCGTTGCAATGTGACACACATATCTTGACGTTGCATTGCGACAGACATTTCAAAATGTTGCAATGTGACGAACATAACCTATTGTCGCATTGTAATGTGCACAACACAATGTGATAGTGCGACAAACATAGACCAACATTGCAATGAGACGAACATTTTGTGATATTGGGATGTGAGGAGCATAACCCACTATCAAAATTTGTCAAACCTATTCCAACAACAACCCTATCATCCGACGAAGATGCCCTAACATTCCAATGTGACAAAAAAAATTGGATGTGACAAACATAGTAATGTTGCAATGTATTAAACATAGTAGTTTCGCATAGTGACAAACATAGTAATGTTGCAATCTGATGAACACTAAAACATCACAATTTGTTGAACATAGTAACGTTGCAATTTATTGAACACAGTAATGTTGCAATTTCATGAACATAATCTGACATCACAATGTCATGAACATAAACTAACATCACAATGTGACGAACTTATGCATGTTGTTTCAATGTGGATAGTAACGTCACATTTTGATGAACATAAAATAGATTTTCTAATGTGTTGCACATCACCTTGTCGCTGCAATGTGACGAACATATACCGTGATAGCAATGTGATGAACATTGACATGTTGTTACAATAGAAAGAACATATCCCTGGCATGACAATGTGAGGAACATAAACCAACGTCACAATGTGACGAACATTTCCCTGTATTTTCAATGTGACAAACATATCCTCATGTTGCAATGTCACACACATATCCTCACATCACATTGTAACGAAAATTTTGCATATGTCACCATGCGATGTACAAAACTCATTGTCACAATGTGTTGTACACAACCCAATGCAACAATGTGACAAACATAGACCAACATTGCAATGAGATGAACATTTCTTGATGTTACAATATGACGAACTTAATCCACTCTGAGATTCTGAAAAACTTATTCTATCACCATATTGTGACAAATAAGAAGCCTTCATCGTAATTTGGTCATCATAACCTTATGATGTCATGTGATGAATGAAAGTTGATGTCACAATGTCAGGAAAAAAACCTGATGTCGTAATGTGCCGAACAAAACTTCAACATTGCAATGCAATAATGCCATAGGAAAGTTTGGTAAAAAACATAATGAACATGGTCAATGAAGGTTAGTCGTTGGCATGGTCAACCATACTCAACCATGGTCATTGCCATTTAATATATTACTATATTAATAGTTTAATAATCTATTTATTAAGGTAGTAATACTTTAATGATGTATTTATTAATGCATTATTAATAATTTAATATATTACATCATACATTAATGTATTATTACTTCAATTTTTACCTTACATTAATGTAATAATGTATTATTAATGCAATAATATTTTAAAAATGTATTATTATAGTCATTAAAGTCAATGTATTACTACTAAATATTTATGTATTATTAATGTATTATTTTATCAATGTATTAATACTTTAGTAATGTATTTATTAATGCATTTAATGTATTAAACTTATTTTATTATTATTATTATTGTAATAATGTATTATTAATTTATTACTTTATTAGTGTATTAATATTTTAGCAATGTACTAGTTAATATTGTATAAATGTATTAATTAATTATAACATTACATTATTAATGTATCCGTGAATTAATACTCTATATTATACATTAATGTAAATTTATATTTTTATTTATACATTTTCATAATATATTATTATATTATTATTACTTAAATAATGTAGTATTAATGTATTATTACTTCGTATATTATTAATCTATTATTACTTAATTTTTATAATGTATTTATCATTGTATTAATAATTCAATATGTTACATTATACATTAATTTATTAATACTTTAATCATGTATCAGAAAAGAAGCTAAAGTCAATGTATTATCACTTTATTAATATATTAATTTATCATTGTATTAATACGTTTTTAATATTTTAATGTATTAATACTTTAGTAATGTATTTATTGATTTTTTGTATTATGTATTATTAAGGTATGAATTAATTAATATCTTACATTAATGTAAATTTATATTTTAATTTATATATTACATATAATATATTAATGTTTTAGTATTGTATTTATTAAAAAATATTATTGTATTAATTAATTAAATTATTCTATTATATTATACATTAATGTATTAATTTTATTCATAATCATGATCATAAAAAAGCATGATTAATAATCATATTTAACTATGATCATTTTCAATAAATGTATTAACATATTAATACTTTAATAATGTATTATTATTATATTACTTCTTTAATAATATATTTATTACTAATTTAATAATGTAAATTAAAACTTTAATATATACATTACATAAATATATTAATGTTACATTATAAATATATATTTTAATGCATTAATACACTATGTATTAATAGTTTAATATGTTACATTATTATACATTGACATAATGTAATAATATATTGCTAAATGCATTAAGGTCTATGTATTACTACTATATTAATGTATTAATACTTTGTTAATGTATTTATTAATGTATTTAATGCAATATTAATATATCAATTTATTAGTGTATTCATACTTTAAGAATGTATTAATTAATTAATATATTGCATTATAAATGTATCAATAAATTAGTTATTTATATTACACATTAATGTGAATTAATATTTTGCCCAAAGGGGTTGGATCCAATGGTGGAAAGCGAGGAGTTTTTCACCGTTGGGCAAGGTTCAATTCTCGTGAGGGCTTTACCTGGAGCCATGGGGACACCTTGAGGTAGTGGTCGAACGAGTGGTTGCACCCAGAGATACTATAATAAATGGTATCGTGACCCGTGCACACATAAGTGGATCAAAGCCCACCCCCATGTCCTTCAACTTTAAAGCCCCCGGATGGGGTGCCAAGCGAGCAATCTCGGCACGTGGAGGAGCAGCCCGGGCACGTGGAGGTGCCATTAGGAAGGCCATTAATGGAGGCCCCTCCTCCCGGCCGTGGGTAGTTAATACCAGCCCCCGCCTCCGTGAACACTGAATGATGATGGGCCTCTTCGCATATGCACAGGGAACGGAACGCCAGAGCACTAAGCTCTCAGCGTTAATGGTTTTCTCCGTGCTGGGATATGTATTATACAGTCGCGAGGGTTATGGTTATGCTTATGGTTTTCATGTGAATTCGCAGAAGCCGACTCTACATTGCAGAGCAGGGAGCTCCTCCTTTGCGCTCGCCATGCCACGAATCAGAGGTCGGCCACGACAAGGTGCAGGCTGGTATGCATCCAAATCCCGGAGGAAACGCCACAAGAAGTTTGCCCAAGCAATTCGCGTGGCTCGGAGAAAATGCAGAGCCACCGCCACCACAGTTCTCTTGCCGCCTCGAACATTTGTGGAGGAAGACCCATCCATCACGCTCCCTGATGACTTTTCGGAAAGTCGGATGTTTGTTGTCCCGGACAACTGGGATCCTCCGACGCACTTCGGGCACTCACCAACTGCTCTCACTTCGGGAGACCCTCCACAGCCTTCCATCGCTCCGAGTGAGACTTACGCGGCCTGCTTAGTGGAGGAGGAGATACCAGACTGCGCCACTGGAGAACAGGAGCAAGGGACGTCGTCGGGCAGCAAAAATAGAGGACCGGAGCCGAAACGAGATGGACTGGAGCCGGGAAGGAACTCGTCGCCGTTGCTACATCCCGAGCATCTCAAGCTGATCTTTGAAATGCGCAGCCTCGTGGATGACCAGGCTTTCCGCACCATGGGAATCAACTAGCGACTAGATATGCTATACGCGGCCTACTCTGAGGCCACTCCTCGACGCCAGTGTCCCACCTGCGCGCAACCCTTCGTCCTCCCCGGCAATGGTAGCAAGCTCGACTAATTAGGTTCTAAGTTTTCATAGTTTTAATGATATTTCCTTTTACTATGCACCAGAGCTGTCGCTCTCCTGTTCCTAGTTTAATATGCTATTGTCTAGTTTTTTCTATATGGATGAACAGACAGAACAAAATCCCTCGTTTCCCTCGGGCAGGGTGCCGAAACTCTACGCCTAATTTTGACTATCACAATGGACAAGCAAGCTGTCTTGGTTTCCTCTGTTGGCAGGACAGCTGGCCCATGCCTGCTAGTTGTATGTTTTTTGTGACAGTCTAATACAAAGGTCCTACTTTTTTATTTAAAAAAAAAAAAAATGTGAATTAATATTTTAATTTATATATACATTATTACTATATATTACATTAATATATTAGTAGACCATACATTAATACAATACATTAATGTAATTATTAATAAATTAATGGTTATCCTCAAGGCATGTCAGCAGTCAACTAACAACAATCAAATGGTTGATATAAGTAGATAGACTTCATTTTCCACTATTCCAAATTACCAAATTAATGAGGTCAAGGCTTATATCAATCACTATTAAAATAAAATATTACATTAAAATATTAAAAAGCAATTATAAATAGGTTTTCTACCAATTTCAAATATTTTTACATATATTTATTTGACACCAAACCTGTTCATTCTCATATATGTTTTTTTATAAAGAAAACATCAAAACGATTTGAAAATATATGTTTTGTATAAATAAAACATCAAAACCTTTTATATTGTATTTAAAACCAAAAAAAACTATCATTGTACATTTTAATATTATTCCTCTCGTGAAAAAGCCTCGAGGGATACACCTTTCCCATAAAGGTATGATATAAGCGTTTAATTGAAAAACAATATTTTGAAACAAAACTAATAAAGAAATACACTGTTACCATCAATTACTATATTCCCGTCACACGGAGCGATGTCATAATTGTGACCGATTAAACGTATTGATCCAGGACGTCCAGGACGTCCAAAACCCATTAGTCAAGTTGAAATTGTATGTACTTTACCTACTGTCTCAATGCAATGGTGACATGAAAAAATAAAAATGCGTAGTCAGTCGAATATAATTGGTTACGTGCAATTCAGAACCTTCGCAGGCGCAGAAATTCTCACTCTATATCGGAAATGAGACTGTACAAGGAGGCAAATATATATGATAGGCATTTATAAATCAGTTCAGCCATTTCACAGCTTCTGAAACAGTGAAATATAGAAATAATATTATTGAGAAACAGTGAAATATAGAAATAATATTATTGAGAAACTTTGTACCAACAACGGCCATGCTTATTACAGACTCCAATTGATACGATGGGCGCTTTATTTAGCTATCTTATTATTTCCCCGCATACCGTCGAATTGCAGGGCCCCTACAATATTCGGATGTTACATTGACCAGGTGAACACGCACATTAATCTCTCCCATGCCTGCGTTGCGAAAAGAGTAATATGGTTAACCTTAAAAAGAGTAAATTAATGGTATCTTTGTGCAGATACTGCGCTTAAAACAAGCAATTGCAGCAAGGAAAGCAAATGCAAATGCAAGAAAAAAAAGTCATTACCTCGTATTTCATTATGAGCTTCTCAGTAGATTGGCGGCGGTGGAGAAGTGTATTTGTAATGGTAGGGAGGAGGTGGTGGAGATGTGTACTTGTAGTGGTAAGGAGGAGGGGAGGGGGACGGTGGTGGTGGAGACTTGTAGTGATAGGGAGGTGGAGGAGATGGGGATGGCGGTGGGGGAGATTTGTAATGATAGGGGGGAGGAGGAGATGGCGATGGAGGTGGCGGGGACTTGTAGTGATAGGGCGGAGGAGGAGATTGGGATGGTGGTGGGGGAGATTTGTAGTGATAGGGCGGAGGAGGAGATGGGGATGGTGGAGGCGGGGATTTGTAATGATAAGGAGGAGGTGGAGTTGGCGATGGAGGTGGAGGGGAC
>ML785167.1:363396-378403 GCA_009831015.1 Picea engelmannii
AAGTAGAGAATGGCAGGCGATTGTGGCGTATTCCTTCATATTGGGATTTCCTCAATTGTCATTAATGTGAGTTTGGTGAGTAAGAATTTTGCATCATTGTCGATCGAATCCATTCCGTTGAAAAGGCCGGCACCCCGAGTATACACGCAACTAGAAAGAGGCGGTGAGCAGTATGATAGCTGGAAACCATTTTTACAAACTGATCAGCAGACAAGCAACATATTTGTGACGGATTTTTCATCCACGACAATGAAACAGTATTAAATACTAAAAATAATAATCTTGTTCTCAACAGCATTCCAGGGAAGAGAAGATAACGATAATGACAGGTAAGACATGTTGAATAATGGGCATTGCCCTTAAACCAGCCGAAACTGCAGCATCGTGTAAGGAGGCCGCGATTCTTTATTTATGAATTAGGTCACAATCCATAAAATAGTGGTTCAATCTGGTGACAAGCGTTTTGTATTGATGGAGCAGTTAAAAAACAATTAAAAATGAGTAGGAAGCAGCCAAAAACTAGTCCAATGAGTGGATACGTCAGTCGTTTTGTATATAAAAAACGCTTGAATCAACGGGAGACAAGTGGGAAAAAATTAAAGAACGAAGGGTATCGTTTCTGTAATATTGGTTTGAAAAAAACAGATTCGGTAGAAAATGAGCGTCAGATGCTCTTACAAATTTTATCATAACGATGTAGTCCTAGTCTCGTACCATTATTGATCACTGATTACTATTTTTACGAGAGTGCTAAAAGCCAATATGGCCGAGGAGATTGACAACTCTCACCCTATACCATAAGAATGGAGGGTGAGCTTAAACTACTAGTGGTTTCTAATGATAATTTTTTTCAAATTGAATGGGTTTTTGACATTTATGCATAAATCTATATATGTTATTAAAAAAACTGAAATTGAAAGAGAGGAGATTGAATAATATTTTTTAATATATTAATTTTTTTTTTATAATTATATTGATTTTAACTTTTTTTTATAAGATATATATTTATGTTGGTGAAACATTTGAGTTTTTTTATGATAAAATGAATATACAAAATTTGGTACATATGTGGATGAATATTAATGCAAATGAAATTGTTGAGATATTAAAAAGTTATAGGAGAAACATTAAACTATTATTTTTTTATTAATGAGATATCACAAGAAAAATAGGCAAAAAAATATTAAAAAAATAAAGATTTCTAATTTTAAGAAATAAGTCTTCATTTTCATGAAGTATGAATATTTGGACCTAATTCATTAAAACAAAACATATTGGAGAGGGTTAAGCATCATTGAATTTGCTATGACTTATACACTCAATACTCTTGCTTGCTTATTATGAACCTAAGTCCAAAGGAGACACAACATGAGACATAACATGTCACACATGGCACAACAATTTAATGTGAGCACATTCTTATGAAAATTCAAATCAATAACATGAGCTAATTTTTTCTATATGAAATTTTTTCCAATGGGTTATTTTTTCATGTGTTTTTCTCAAAAATATTCACAAATTTCCATTTTTTCTAAAAAGGATTGGCATTCCATAGAATAAAATTATTTTACCTTAAAAATCACCAAACTTTTATAGAAACTACATAAAATCCTTAGAAATTTGAATATTTTTACAAAATTGTTGCCAAACATTTTACATTTTTCATATTAAGGACTAGTAATATTATCTCATGTTCCTACATTTTAATATAGATTTTCATCCTTAAAATTATCCCTCAGAAATGCAAATGTGTGCATTTTCTACGCCATAATAATGTGTGTTCATTCCAAGTCACTTAAAATAATACTCAATAGGAATATGTGCACATTCCGAGTGACTTTAAACATGAAATATGCACCCATTGCACCCATTGCACTTGATCTAAGCTCAATACTCCCTATGTTTTGCACCCAATGCATAATCTAAAATAAATACACATAAATAGTCAATTGATCTTCATAGAACTAATAAGTAATTAGTTGTATTCATTTGAGGCTTGGATTTTGACAACTAAACTCTATAAGGGTAGATGGACTTGCTTACATAACTCAATGTGCAATCCAAGCAAGATAGACTTATCTTTATAAATTCGTTGTTCTTCAAAGCAGAGGCCTTAAACATGGTCAGGGAATGAATCTTGGGCCTTAGGCTCTAAATGAGGCTTCTAAAAATCAAGGAACAAGAATAATGCCTCAAAACACTAGACATGATCTATTGAGTGTAGCCTTCAAGTGAGGATATGGGTGTCATTTGGATTATTTGAGTATAAGCTTAGGCCTTAGGCTCTAAATGAGGCTTCTAAAAATCTAGGGACAAGAATAATGCCTCAAAACATTAGACATGATCTATTGAGTTTAGCCTTTAAGTGTAGATATGGGTGTCATTTGGATTATTTGAGTAGTAGGCATGGGCCTTGAGGCCCTTAACATTATTAGGGGAGGAAATACAAGGCTTAGGTCCTAAACAAGGAAACCTTCCCTTCTTCTATACTTCTACTTTTTAAGCAAGTGTATTCTCTTGCCTTAAAATATGTTGGAAAAACACTAGATATTGGAAATACTAAAAGAATGGTGCGAGGAATTGAATGTCAAAGATGGAAAACCTACCTACCTAATCTAACTAGTAAGTGGGCCCACGAGGGGACATGGAACAACCAATGTAACCATGTAGGCGATTTGATAAGGATATAAACCCATGCTTGAATAGGGCTCACAATATCGTGGATGACATTGGGGTTTGGCAAGTAAATGGATGGGAAAAACATCCCCAATTCCTATGCAATCCACCCTAAAAGGACAAAGGCTACTTGGAGCACAAATATAATTAGAAAAACATTAGGAAAAATAGAAAACATAATGATAAGGAGTGAAAAATAAGAAAAAGAATGAATCAATTACATTTTTCCAATATTTTCTTTATATCTATGCATTTTTACAGTTCTAGCGAGTACATTTCACTCTGCATTTTTACAGTTCCTACATATTTCATTCATTAATAGAAATTGAGTATTATTGTATCTATATGTTTTTGTCATATTTTTATGTTTAATTTTCCATAGTCTCCTTTATTCATGTTGTAATTGGATCGATATAAGGAATAATATATTTAAATCACTCTACCTCAAAACCATCTAAAAACATATCCAAATATTTGTTTGAACAACAAATTTATATTTTCATAGGCTTCCCAAATATACAATCAATTCTTCCATCTTTGTCATCTTCATGATCATGCCTATATTGGAAATAAAATGATCATACTAGTCCATGTGGGAATCATTGGCCACCCACCTATTCCACTCGCTCAAAACACAATTTCCGTCTTGGGAATTTTTTATGGTTTTTTTTCGGGTCCTAACCTTTTGGGGTTGTTTTGAGGCCCTAAATGTCAGTTTTTTGGGGCGACAACACCTAGTAGATTGCCAAAGGAATGTATTAGGCCATTCAAAATGTATAATTCTTGGTTATACCTTTTTGACAGGCTACTAAGCACCCCAAATGAAGATTGTATGAAAAATTTATGCCCCCATGAAGTTGACATATCAACTAACCACATCGGGGCCCACAAACCTTTTGGCTTTTCATCTTCTGGGGTTAGATTTTTGGGACAATTATGGTTTTCTCATTGATTCTTTATGTTAAAAGGTCGTTTGACCTCATTGTAATCACTTCTTGTCAATGCACATAGCCATCACATATCTTCTTAGAGATAAGCTTCCACCATTCTAGCGAGTACAATTCACTCTGCATTTTTACAGTTCCGTCATATTTGATTCATTAATATAAATTGAGTATTATTGTATATCTATGTTTCTATCATATTTCTATGTTTCATTTTGTTCCCACTATCGCGCGAGGGATTCCTCGAGTAACAACTTAATAGGATCTATTTCTCCCTCGTCTCTCTTTTCTTCCGCCATGGGAGGCCATTGGGGTTGGCAAGGACACTGATTACATAGTCTCATTTATCCATGTTGTAATTGAATCGATATAAGGAGTAATATCTTTAAATCACTCTAGCTCAAAACCATCTAAAAAAAGATCTAAATATTTGCTTGAACAACAAATTTATATTTTCATAGGCTTCCCAAATATACGATCAAGTATTCCATATTTGTCATCTTCATGATCATGCCTATCTTGGAAATCAAATGATCATACTAATCCAGGTGGAAATCAATGGCTACCCGCCTATTCCACTGACTCAAAACAAAATTTCCATCTTGGCAATTTTATATGTTTTTTTTCCAGGTCCTCACCTTTTGGGGTTGTTTTGAGGCCCTAAATGTCATTTTTTTAGCATGACAACGCCCATTAGATATCCAAATGAATGTATTGGGCCATTCAAAATGTGTAATTCTTGGTTAGACCTTTCTGAAAGGCTGCCAAGCACCCCAAATGAAGATTGTATGCAAAAGTTATGCCCCTAGGAAGTTGACGTATCAACTAACCAAATTGGGGCAAACAAACCTTTTGGATTTTCATCTTCTAGGGTTGGGTTTTTTGGATTATTACGGTTTTATCATTGATGATTTATGTTAAAAGGACTATTGGCCTCATTGTAATCGCTTCTTGTGAATGCACGTAGCCATCACATCTCTTCTTAGAGATAAGATTCCACTATTCTAGCAAGTACATTTCACTCTGCACTTTTTACAGTTCCTTCATATTTCATTCATTAATAGAAATTGAGCATATTGTATCTCTATGTTTCTCTCATATTTCTATGTTTCATTTTTCTCCCACTATCGTGTTCCTCCAACAACAACTTAATATGATCTCTTTCTCCGTGTCTCTCTTTTCTCCTACCATGGGAGGCCATTAGGGTCGGTGATGACATTATTTCAAAGGCTCAAGTATTTTAAGTACTAACTCCTTATACCCTAACCTCATTGGGGACATGCATAGGAAAGAGATAAAGAGAAGATTGATCTGATATCATTGATTCGTATTTATGATGAAACAAAATGAAACAAAGAAATATGATAGAAACACATAGTTATAGTAATACTCAATTTCTATTAATGAATGAAATATACAGGAATTGTAAAAATGCAGAGTGAAATGAACTCGCTAGAATGGTGGTAACTTATCTTTGAGAAGAGATGTGATGGCTACACACATTTGCAAGAAGTGATTACAATGAGGCCATGTTGTAATTTACAATGAGGCCAAAAGGCCTTTTAACATAAATCATTAATGAGAAAACCATAAAATCCAAAAAACCTAATCTCAAAAGATGAACTGCCAAAAGGTTTGTGGGCCCCAATGTGGTTAGTTGATACGTCAACTTCCCGGGCGCATAAATTTTGCATACAAACTCTATTTGGGGCATTTAGTATCCCCTCGAAAAGTTCTAGCTGAGAAGTGCACATTATGAACACCCCAGTACATGCCTTTGGCTATACATTATAGTTTTTCGTGCTAAAACAATGTCCTTTAGGGCCTCAAAACAACCCTGAAACTTCATTACCTAAATTAATCGTAGAAAACTGCCAAGATGGAAACTGTGTTTTGAGCTAGTGGAATAGGTGGGTGGTCAATGATCCCCACCTAGATCACATACTTTGGGAAATATGAACCACCACATTTTTCAAATCTTCAATCTCACACCGACACTCTTTTTCCTCTTTGTCACTACTACTTAGAAAAAACAAATGCAAATGGAGAAGGTTTCCTTCTCCTTGAGAACCATTGTCGGAAAAATGAACATGACACCTTTTAACATCATATGTATGGAAAAATACTAACTCTTTCTCATTTTAAATTGATAGTCAATTAATTGGAAAAAACAAATGCAAATGGAGAAATTTTCCTTCTCCTTGAGAACCATTCTCAACAAAATGAACATCACACCTTTTAGCATCATATGTAAGCACACCTACTAACTCTTTCTCATTTTAAATTGATAGTAAATTATCCCTCTTCTCCATGTAAAAATCATGATAAATGAAGGTTGAAAATAATTTTAACTAACATTACCATTGATCAAATAAGGAAAGTTTTCACTAAGTGGTTCATTACTCTCATATTCTGTATGTTGGAATACATTATCTTGTTGACCTTGATCCTTTAAGTAAAACTGAGAGCTTAATGAAGGATGGAAATTATATTTTTATAACAACACTATCTTTTTGTAGATCAAAAGATCCTTTAAATAACCCATGATATGGGTAACCCTTATACTATAACTTACCTCATTTCTACTTTACATCCTCTTGCTGCTCATGCACAAGGAGATTAGGATAATCCATCATCATTAGTTTTGACATATTATTCCCCATAGTTCCCTTGAACTTCTTGAGACGCCCTCTCTTTTCCAAACTTATCAAACACATTCTTTCTACAAATAGGGATCGTAAAATATTATTTCATGTTCAACTTAGAATTTTCATCATAATTTTCATGTGCCTCATTTAGAAAAGTATTTATATAATCCTACCTTTAATCGATGATCAATGAAACCAAAATGGCTATTAATATTTCTTGTAGAAGTCTAATTAAAAACAATCACATGACATGTTCTCCCAAGCCCAAGAATATTTTCAATTTGAAAATTATCTCCAAGATTCATGAAAACCTCAATTTCATGAAGGACCATTGGCCCACAATAATGAAATTGTTTCTCTATATATCCTATGGGAAAAGGGATTATTCTAATAATAGGTTTTTCTCTTTTGAGGGAATATTGGGTGCTTCTTTTTTATCCTCTTCCAATTATTATAGTGTTATATTTCCTTTTTGTGAACAAGAAGTCATGTCTTCCAATTATTATAGTGTTATATTTCCTTTTTGTGAACAAGAAGTCATGTGATTAGAAATAGATAATGCAACAATTATGATAGTGTTAGATTTCCTTTTTGTGAACAAGAATCCATGATTAGAAATAGATAATGCAACATTAGATACTCTCTCACCTTTAATTTCTTGAGAGAGTGGGACTAATAAGTAAACAACGTGTTAGAAGCCAACATATTACATTTAAGTTCTAAAGAATCATTAAACCTAGAATCCAAATATGGAGAATGGCTTTATCTAAGAAATTATGAGAAATGAGAATCATGGGAAGCATCATAAGGAAAGTTTTCCACAACCTTAGAAGGATTTCAATGTAAGACTTATGAAATAATCCATTGAATGCTATTACACTTTCATAATCGTTCTTTTTAAAAGAAATAAAATCCTTTGATAACTAAAAATGATCCTTTCTCTTTCCCGACTAGTGTAAGAAAGGATGATACTACTACTGAGTTGAGATGGTGTTGAAAATTTTTGAAGAATGATCTACAATCCCCTTAAAATGAATGCATAAAATTGTGTATAAATGTCTTCGTGCTAAAAAGAAAAGTTGTCGGTAAAATAGCCTGGTGGGTTAGCTCGAGTGGTTTAGAGTTGTGATTTATAGGCAAGAGGTCATGGGATCAAGTTCACAATCATATATATTGTAGATATTATTGGGCCTCACTCGATGTCCCCATTAGAGTAGGTTTCCAAAAATACAAATCAGATGGTTTACCTCTCGTACCATCCTCGAAATCAAGGGAAGTACTTGAAGGATTTCTCGAGATGTATATTGCATTGAAAAAAATATGTTGGTGAAATATTGAATAATTGTGATATGTGCATCAATTTTTACTGGTCCATGACCATTTAAATTTTAAATATGTTTTAAATATTCATTAGTCAAGGGGTGAATGTTTTTTGTAAAGACTAAGGGTTGGTACCTTGCTACCATCCAAGGATTGACATAGGCAATCTGATTTTTAGAAATAATTATGACAACTAATGGAAAAAATGAATAATTATTTTTAGCATTAAAATTATTTCATCATAAAAGATAATGTAAAATAAAGGGATGTGCAACACTCTATCTTAAGAAAAAATAAATTATTCTATGTTCAACAGAATTTTCCCATGATTTTATAGTAAAATGATAGAAAGATATTTCAAAATGGGATTTAATAAAATATCCAAGATAAGTTCATATTCCCAATATAGATAAATTATGTCACTAAGAAGTAATAAATCAAAGAGATATACACTAATATAGGTCTATGATGACACATAGATATAGAGTCACCATGGAAGATATTTTTTCCTCAAGAGTCACTATTTTCTCACCACAAGTAGTAGATAATTAGTAGCAATGGAATAGGGCTTCATTTCATGGTGGAGTCATAAATAAATATCTAGCAAGATGAATATCCTTCAATAATGCAAGATGATGGGTATCATCTCTCATTATATTAAAACTTAGTGAACAAATGAATAATGGAGTTACCAACATTTGTTGTTATATTCCCAAGGAGAAGTCCCTCCCCAACAATGATGCCAATTCTTATTTTGTCCCCATGTAATCCTTACTCTCACAAGGAGAATTATAGGGTGCAATGTGTAGGAACACATTCTTGTGCCACTATATGTATTTAAGCTAATTATTAAGCTAGAGAGGGGACACCCTTAAATTTCATAAATATATTTTTTTAGTGAAGCTCAAATTGGTTTTATTACAAAGACATGGTGGTGCATGGTGTCCCCTCTATAGTTTATTAAAAAATATATAGAAATGTTTGGTCTATAGTTTTTGGAGTGAACAAGAATCCAAACAACACCAAGATTCAATAGGTCTTATCCATACGCATGATATTCTAAAAAACAGGTACCATAATATGATTCTAACTGGAAAATAACTCAAGGAAAAAGGGATTTGAAGTTAAGGTAGGGTTCTTTATAAATTATTTCCAATGGCTGAAAAATTCAATAAAAAAATTATTGTGCATGCAAGATAGATCCGACAAGTTTAAATGAATACCCATAAAGAAAATAGACACAATAAATTTGAGAGAAATGGTTGGAACTTTATTGTATCAGTGCAACAGAGTCGATGACTAATTTACATAAGCATTCTACCATCAATGTACAAGAAATAGAAAAGGTACTATTGTTTGGGATATCATAGCTCGGTCTTGGGTTTCTCCACATACCCATTACATCAAAAATATTCTTAGGAAGAAGGGAAATGAAATTTGGTGGTTAAGTCACATCCATCATCCCCCATTCCTCAAATTGAGGAGAATGTTATACAAAGGCTCATTCACCATTAGTTCTATGACATTCTTCATTAAATCTCTTCATGAATGACATACATTGGGTCTTAAGAGGGAACTAAATCTATTTTCTGAGCCAATATAACATCTGGGTTCATATAATGATTACAATCAACCTCTTGGGCATGCAAGGAGAATGAGAATGGAGAGAAAAAAAAGGAGGAGGAGAAGAAGAATTGTTTTCTTCCGGAGAAAGAGTGGTGCTGCAAGGAAATCTTCAGTTTTCAATGGCCTCTTTACTTTGAATCTTCCCTCCTCTGCTACTGATTTAAACTTATGGTCCTTTGTAATTTTTTCAATTATGGATTATTTCGAGAAATACATGAGATCCAAAATTAGGCTAGAATAATTTTATCCGCCATTAATAACAATTCTTGATTTTTATTTTGTCATATTCAAGTAGAAGATAAGTTTATATTCAAATTAACTTATACTTCTGCCAAAACATGACCAAATTTGGGACCAATTTGGTTCCTTAGTCTTGTTGTTGTATTCCTTTGTATGGATCTATTATCTCTCTTGGTAACCCATCGAAAGATTGGGTTCATTGACTACCTAAATTAGTCACAAATTTGTCACCTTCATAGGAAGTATAAAATCCATAAGTGAAAATGAATCAACTTCATGAAAGAATGAGTTTATTTAATGCTTATTTGGTCTTATTTAGATTTCAAAACATGGTTGTAAAATCACCTTTTAAGTAAGAAAGAATGGAACCCTTGAACTCATTTTCCTTTTAAAATTGAAATGCAAGTTTTCATTATCACTTAACCCACTAAAACCAATCTCAAAACCTTACTAAACAATAAGGTAAAATAATGAAAATTTGTGATGGGTTTGTGTATTTTGATGGGAAGATAAAATAAAATTTCAATACCCTAAAGGGTCTCGACCACCATCCATGCATTTATTTGAGTTTTGGCTTGGATCCCATATTCACACTAAATATTATGAAACCATGTGCATTATGAAACCACTTTATCTGTCTCGATATATAAATGTTTACATAATGTTCCATTCCAACTCTATGTCCATGTGAATTTTGTAGTGATGTAAGTTAATGCCCCCCATATATAAACCGTTAAATAATATTCCACCATATAATACCCAACTACTATTTAACTCATGTGAGTGACATAAACATTCCCACCATTAATTACCTTGACGAAGCCACTTTGATAAAATGTTGTGAGCCACATGCTAATGAGAATATCATGTAGTGGAGAAAGGATTACAAAGTCTCAAACTTAAGGATCCCCCTTCACACTAAAAAACTGAAAAAACATGGACCATGGATTTCATTCTAGAAAGGGGCATCATCCACCATTTATTTCTCCGCTAACACTAACTAACTTTCCCTCCAAATAGTTGTGGATCAATTTGTGCCATTGGATTTAAATTGAGTGTGCATCAAATTGAAATTAAGTGCACAAATCAACCACAATTATTTCTCTATAATATCTCCTTGCAATTGCAAGATGACTAGATTAGCCACTTCTACACTTTGAAATATAACACCTACCACACATGGGTGTCTCTCTTGTCAAGAAAATGTTGATAAAGCCAAGAATAACATAAAACAATGCACTATGCAACATGTAGGAGAAAAAAAAAATGAATACAAATTTTAGTTGCTCACCATGGGAGCTACAATCAATTTCAAACCATAAAATATTAGACATGGGTTAGTCTCATGTGGGCTTAGATTTATCCCAATGCGAATGTGGAGAGTTTAGTGATGCAAATATGCATGCTACATTTCTCTTTGATAAATATGCCAAAGTTGTTCTCCCACTATGATGTGTTACACCTCCTAAAAACTAAGATGAATGATCCTCATACCAAAAATTAAAAAAAAACATATCTCAATTTTGGATTATGTTATAACCCTATATTTCATAGTATCACCCGATGATTATAATTTCTTCCTCTCGTCATATTTCATTGTAAATAATAATTTATTCTGCAAATGATTTGCAAAAAGAAAAGAAAAAGAAAAAATAAAAGAAAAAAAGGACAAAAATAGAAAAAATGAAAAGAAGGTATAAAAAATAAAAAAAAAATAAAAAATAAAAAGAAAATAAAAACCTCATGAAAAATAAATTTGGTTTGAATCATAATGTATAATCATGATCAAACTTTTTAAATTTATGTTGATAGGTTAGAGAATAAGTTTGGTCAAACAGTTTAATCTTGGCCAAATTAGTTAGGTTAGAGTAATAATTAATCCAACAGTCTAAGCTGGATTAATATATTAGATGCCTAGGTTAGTTGATAGGTTACTTTTTTTTTCTCAATAAAAGTTGAAAGGGATTGTTAAAATACCCTTTGTTTGAGTAAATTTGGATATTTTTACCTTAGGAAAATAAGACCATGGTGTAAAATTGGAAAAGGTAAGCTTGGTGCTACCCATTGTATCTGTTTATCCTAAGTTTCTAACGGATAAGACTTTTTTTTGTATAGCGACTAATTTGTGCACAAGTTTTCAGCGACGGCATCTAGTAGCGCCTAGATCGATGGTCCTCAGATCATTTCAGACCCCCACCGAACCTTTCCTCCTTTAACGGTGGGGGCAGGGTCCGAAAATGTGGTTTCCCTTGCACTGGCCCCACCTAACATGGCGCTCTCACAATGTTTCAGACCCCCCTCCCCCCCCCNTACCACCTACCCCCCTGCAGAATCCTACCAAACCACTACCCAATATCGCTCACCTCACTTTGCCACCATACCCCACTTCTATCTGTTGTATGTTACATCCCACATACCCATTAACCAATCAATTCACTCCTCATGACCGTTAACCGCCCTGTCACCACCCCACTCCATAAATAACACCTCCATCACACTGTAAAACCCCATTTCTTAAGCCTGTAACATCATTTTCCAATGTAGACATTGTGGGCACCGCACCAAAACAATCTTTCAATCCAACTGCCACAATTTCTCACCATCAACAAGCGCAAATTCACCTGGGTAATTACAGACTGCCATTACTCTACCTTAAATCTTTGTTAATCATGGCCCCCAAAGAGAAATCCGCTAAAACATCTAAGAACCCAATTCTTCCCCCTCCTATTAACCTAGATCACATCCCGCTCGCATATAAGGATTACAAGATCACAGAGCCAAGGTGTGAATTCAAATTTTTTGAATTAAAATCTTGGCCAAAACATATCTTCCTGGATCAGAGCGATGAAATTGGACTCTGAGAGTCCAATTTTCCTATGTATATGTTCCCTCGAACCTACCATTTCCATGAATTCACCCTGAAATGCCAAGCACATTATTTTCCCGACCAAAGGGCCATTGTTTTCTCCTCTAGCGAAACCCTATTCACAATTACTCCCAATTCCATTGAAAAAATGTTGCAAATCCACAAAGTGACCCTGAAATCTCGTTTTCCATCAAATCCCTGAATGACCTATACCAAAAGCTCACCTTCCCCTAAAGAGACCATATTTTCAAGATTTTCCTGCCATAAGACGCTCAATTTCCCAAGAAACATCCTCCCTATCCATCCTCCATCTTCTTTGTCAGGGTTAACTAGATCATTTCCATTCTTTGTTACATGTTAGGATACTTCTCAGAATGAATGGGTAGATGAGCCTATCTTAGTTTTTTAATCCATTTTTCCATAGAAGAAAGAGCCACAATTCAATTTGATTTCAGTTAGTTTTTGGATGATAACATACATGATCAAATTTTTAGGTTTTCAACAGAAGGAATGTTCAGATATTCCTCAGTCTTGGTATATTTGTTCTTGTTTTTTCATTCAGACATGTTTCCATGTGCTCTTCAAAAAATAAACCAGGAAGGAAACCCACGGTCAGTGACCTCATGGACCTCACTAGTAAGGAAAAATTCAATTGAATTCGACTTCAAGGACTTCATAGACCATTTCTATCATCCAGTTGTTTGCATGTTGAACATGAGCACAAAGCCAAGCATCAATGAAGAAGTTCATAGAAACCTTCATCTCTCAGATCTAGCTAAGACAAGGGATTGGTATTTATACCAAAACCACACAGAGATAAGAGTGTATGGATGTGATATGCCACCTTACAGATTTCCCAAATACCTACATGTGAGGATATTTTCACTAGAGTGCATCAGAGAGATGGTGAATTCAAATGAAATCCATTTTTTTGAAGTCAAGAAGAAATAATAACTAAGGATCAAGACTCAGATTGGCCCTTTCATTTGCAACAACAGATCACCAGGAGAAGAGGTAGATAACCTCTTGAAACAGATGAGTTTTACTCAGAGTTTCACTTGGACTTATGACCCATTTGGTGTCATCTTAGAGATGAGATTCAAACAAAGGAGCACTCCTTATGCTCACATACATAAGCATGAAGTGGAAAAGTATATGAACCAGACAAAATGACAAGAAAACACATTGTTGGAAATAGAGGAACAATTTTCCCCTATCACTACTTCACATACCAACACACCTCAAATGAAAACAGAAAAGATAGGAAAAAAGGAGGTTTCCCCTTCATTCACAGAGGTATCAGCTCAGGACTTCCAAGTTTATGGAAAAAGGGCCAAAACTAGTCATGCACCAAACTTGCTCAAAGAAGGAGAAATGCAATCCCCCATAGTCATGGAGGGACCACATTCTTCAACATTTTCAGATAGTCAGTTCATAGTGTCCGCATAAAACAAACATATACTACTTTGTCAGTTGAATCATCTCATGAGAAAACAGAGTCAAATATTTTTGAAAAATACAAACAGATCAAGCAGAGAAATGAGCTCCTCAACAACAACACATATGCTTGGTTCTGGAAGCAGACCTCCACTACTCAACACAAGTTGTTGTTATCATTTTACATAGATAAAGGAAGAATGAAAATGGAATTCTTCCAAGAACAGGTTCCTCGTCCTAAGACAACTACAGATTATAGGAAGACTTCCTTTGATTTTGATGTAAAGGATGTCCATCCAGTGGACCAAATGGACATGCACAGGCAGACAGGGGAGATGATATTCTCTACCTTGAAAAACACCCCATTGACTGCTTCAAAGTTGCAGGCATCCTTGAACAACATTTAGTCCCAATTGAAGCTCGAAAAAATATCTTCTTTGGCCAAAGACAACAAAATCAAATCACTAGAATAATTGGTGTTGAAGATTGGGTATGACGCAACAATTGTTAAGGAAACAAAAGAGTTATTGAAGAAGAAGAATTCTGATATAGAATCCTTGATAAAGAAAATGAATCTTCCATCTATAGAATATTCACAAGCCAAAGAGGTGGTTGAAACTAAAGGACACAAAGAAGAAATGTTGAGGCTTATCATGGAACAAAATGCACAGATAAGAGAAATGGAAGCATAAATGGATAAATTAATAAAAGAGAAGGCACAAAGTGTATAGATGGTCATGATCCCACTTGAGGAATTCCCTCTGACAGGAATTAGGACAACAGAAGAATCTACATTAGCAAAGACATCAACAATCCCAATACAACTTTTAGATGCATCTGAGAAACTTGTGAATTCCATGGAAGACATGTCCCTTCAAGGGGAAGTGTAACATACCAAACCAACCATAGGCCGGGTGTTTGCACTCTTTTCGTCAATGTGTGAGCAAAAAGTGAGTGCTTACATGCCAGCTGTATGGTAAAAGGTTAGAAAGAAAACAACTAAGCTATTAACAAAAATTAAACAAAAACTAACTGAAACTATGAGCATAAAAATAAAAATAAAAAACAAATGACAATGGACCAATATCACCAATGTATAAGATGGTTTGATAGATGGAATCCAAAGATACACAAAGGAGAAAGAGGACTTGGGTCCCTTCTCTCTCCAATGGAAGGCTCTTGAGGCCCTCAACTAATTGCTCTCCTTACAAAGAAAAGATGAAATTTGGATGAAAGAACTCCAAGCTTAT
>ML785167.1:378503-416385 GCA_009831015.1 Picea engelmannii
GTGGGCAGTGGTGGCCCCACCAAGTTCAGAGGTCTTCGGCAATTGATGGTAGAAACTGCAATAGTCGCAAAGTAAGACCCACCGCAACATGAGAAAGTGTTGGCGTCGAATGTTATGGGGGTCAACGACATCAAGGAGCAATATTGTTTCCCCCTGTGTCGTCCGAGATCTCTCATTGAATGGGAAATGAGGACCAAGATACTGTCGCCCGTTTGGAAAAGTATGCTGATGTCGAAATGAGGACCCAGGTAGCATCTTCATGACTGTAGCAGGTCCACTGAAATTTTACCAACTCTATAACTCGATTCTGGAGCATTTTTACCTTTCTGTCCAATACATGTGTTGGTTGAATGTAAGATACCAGATATAACAAATATGCAGAACATAAATAAAATGTTAGAAATGGCAGAATAACAGTAAGATAACCAACATAATCTCCACAATAACACATAAATGATATAAGAAAAACAAAATAAATAACACTTTGATTCAGAAAGAAATGTTCACGGGCCTCTTTGAGGGGGAAACCTCTAGCCTAGCAGTGCTATGTTACAATAATCTCCAAGCTAGGGTTTTCATACCCTTGACCCTTATTTATACTAAATATGTCTATCAAGAGAAGCATCTAGAGGAAGATCCTTCTAGAAGCGGAAGCTTCTATTAGGTCTTCTTACATCCACCTTATTCTATTTTATTGAAAGGCCTTATTAATATTGACCTTTATTACATCCGAATATATTGATCTACCTATGTGCGGGTTAGGACCGTAACATGTCTGCCCCCTTAAAAACAACCTTGTCCTCAAGGCTTGAGATGTGGAAACTGCTGCAAAATGGTAGTTGGTTCCCAAGTGGCATCTGCTGGAGTCATATATTTCCACTGGACTAGCACTTCCTTGATGGTTCTCTGACGCAGACGATGCTCACGCTGGTCCAAAACTTCTTCTAGATGTAGCCAAATGGATCCTTCTGCAGCTAACTATGGAAGGTTGGTTTGAATTTGGCACCTAGTTCCAATCACCTTCTTTAAGCATGAAACATGAAAAACAAGATGTAGCTTCGACTGACTAGGCATAGCTAATTGATATGCAACTTGTCCCACACACTTGAGAACTGTATAAGGACCATAAAATTTGGGTGTTAGCTTCTTACAATGCTCGGCCTTGAGTGAAGTTTGCTTGTATGGTTGTAGTCACAGAAACACCTGATCCCCTTCTGCAAATTGACGTTCATAGCAACCTTGATTTTCTTGCTGCTTCATGCGATTATATGCCATGACCAAGTTCTCTTTAAGGGTATGAAGAATATCCTCTCGAACTGTAAGTGTTTGGTCAACTGCCTGGACCTTCGAGGTACCTGGTAAGTATGAGAGAACTGAAGGTGGCTTCTGTCCATATACTGCTTCAAAATGAGTCATGCGAGTAGTTGTATGGTAGGAAGTGTTGTACCACCATTCGGCTAAGGGTAACCATTGAGCCCACTGATGTTGTTTTTTAGAGGCAAAACACCTCAGATATGTTTCCAAACACTTGTTGACAACTTCTGTTTGACCATAAATCTAGGGATGATAAGCTATGTTGAGATGCAATTGGGTTCCATGTAGCTTAAACAGTTCTTGCCAAAAATTGCTTGTGAAAGTTGGGTCACGATCAGAAACAATAGAGTGTGGCATGCCATGAAGCTTGAAGACCTGGTCCATGAAAATTTGAGCCACCATGGATGCAGTAAATGGGTGTTGAAGAGCGCAGAAATGAACATACTTGGAAAGGCAATCCACAACCACAATTATGACTTATTTATTCCCCAATTTGGGTAAGTCGATAATAAAGTCCATAGAGATATCCTTCCAAATAGAAGATGGAATCGAAAGAGGTTGTAGTGTGCCTGGATATTTGATTGTTTCTC
Organism: Picea engelmannii; assembly: GCA_009831015.1. NCBI lineage: Eukaryota > Viridiplantae > Streptophyta > Pinopsida > Pinales > Pinaceae > Picea > Picea engelmannii. The sequence goes on from ML785167.1 coordinate 380,408, forward strand.
CATTGTTGTGTTGACACACCTCACATTCAACGACAAAATTACGAATGTCCTATTTCATACCAGCCCAGAAAAAAGAACGTTTGACCCTGTCATATGTTTTGGTGAACCCTGAGTGCCCCACTGTGGGTGTAGCATGAAGCTTAGAAAGTACCGTAGATTTAATCTTTGATTGTTTACTTAAATAAAAACGGCCTTTGTATCGAAGCTCATCCTAGAGCCAAGAGTACCCTGGGGGAGCTGGAGCATTGGTCTGCAATTGTTGGATCAGATGCGAACTTTTGGGATCTTGAAGCCACTCGTGATGCACAGCTTGGAGTCAATTGGGTACAATGAAGGAAAGAGAAAAAAGGGATCCTTCGTCTTCATATTTTTGGGACAGTGCATCTGCCATTGTATTGTCTTTTCCCTTCTTGTAAATGATCTCATAATCATATCCAAAGAGCTTAGTCACCCATTTTTGTTGCTCCAGGGAGGAAATGCATTGTTCCAGAAAGTACTTGAGGCTTTGATGGTTGGTCCTAATTTGGAAGCGTTGCCCCAAGAGATAAGGGCGACATAGATCAATGACATGCATAATAGCCAACATTTCCTTTTCATAAATGGGTTTGCCCAGATTCCTTTTAGACAATTTCTTGCTGGTGAAGGCCAAAGGTCGACCCTCTTGCATAAGGACAATGCTGATTCCTTTCCCAGAGGCATCACATTCCAACAAAAAGGTCTTTGTGAAATCAGGAAGGTCCAGAACTAGAGTGGTGCACATGTTCGTATTCAAGGTTTGAAAATCTTGAGCAATGGATGGAGTCCAAGTGAAAGAGTTCTTTTTTAGGAGAGCAGTGAGAGATGTTGCAATCTTTCCGTAGTTCTTAACAAACTTGCGATAATACCCTGTTAAGCCCAGAAATACACGCAATCTTTTGAGAGTCTTTGGGTGTGGCATGTCTTGCATAGCTTCAATCTTTTTTGGATCCACCCTGACTCCATCCTTGCCAACCAGATGACCTAACTATTCTACTTCTGAGGCACAAAAAGAACATTTAGACTATTTCAGGAAAATTCGGTGCTGAGAGAGTAGATGGAGAACTTGATCCACATGAGTAAGATGGTCTTTCCATGTTTTTCTATAGATGAGGATATCATCAAATAAAACTAAGACAAAATGACAGAGAAAGGGATGGAAGACATGATTCATGAGGCTTTGGAAGGTGGAGGGGGCATTACACAAGCCAAAGGGCATGACCAAAAACTCATAGTGGCCCTCATGAGTGCAAAAGGCCATCTTGGGAATGTCTGCCTCTTTCATACATATCTGGTGATAGCCTGAGCAAAGATCAAGTTTAGTAAAGAATTGGGCACCACTCAATTCATCCATGAGGTCATCAATGACAGGAATGGGAAATTTGTCTTTAATGGTCAGTTTGTTGAGGGCACGGAAGTCAATACACATTTTCCACGAACCTTATTTCTTTAGGACCATGACGACAGGGAAAGAGTAAGGGCTCGTACTAGAGTGGATAACGCCTGCATTAAGGAGTTCCTGGACCATTTTCTCAATTTCATTTTTTTGTGAAAAGCGGTGGAAATATGGACAGATATTGGGAGGAAGGCTTCCGGGTACAAGGGGAATGGAATGATCATAAACACTGCGAGAAGGAGGGAGTCCTTGGGGAGTGGAAAATACCATTTGATGTTTAGAAAGGAGGGCTTGGAGGTCATGCGGCACCAGGGGTGTCTCTGTTGCTTATATGCCATGGAGTTGGGCAATGACACCAGAATGACCTTTTTTGAGCATATTTTCCATGTGATGGGAACTAATGACCTCAGGTGAACCAACAGTGATGCCTTGGAATTTATATTGGTGGCCTTCCTGGTCAAATTGCATGGTTAATGCCTTAAAATCCATAAGAATGGGACCCAAAGTTCTTAGCCAGTCTGCACCCAACACAATGTCACAACCACCCATGTCGATAGCAAACATATGGGATTTTAGGTGGTAGTCACTGATTTGGAGATGCACATTTTCACAATGCCCTCCACATTTCATGGAACCACCATTGGCAATCATGATTTGGAAATTGTTAACAACATGGATGTAGAAATGAGTTTCTTGGGAAATGTGGTGATGAATAAAATTATGGGTTCTTCCACTATCAACCAGAATGATGACCTTCTAATGCTTGATGTAACCGATTAACTTGAGGGTTTGGGGAGCGGAGAAGCCAGTGAGATCATTGAGGGAAATGATGGGTTCTACTTCGAGAGGGTCTGAGGGAGGGGTTATGTCAGTGATTTCAGGTGACTTAGACACGAGGGGAGTTTCAACATCCTCTTCCGAAATATCCTGAGAGATGGCCATAAAAAGATTTTGTTCCTTACACTTGTGGCCCTGGAAATATTTGTCATCACAATTATAACAAAGGACTTTGAGTTAGCGTTCAACCATTTCATCCCTGGTCAATTTTTGGATCTTTAATGGGATGGAGGGAGTAGTGGGAGTGACGGGTTTAGGGCGAGGAATAAAGGAGGGTTTTCGGTTTTGAGAGGATACAACCTGTTGTGATTCTTTAGCTATTTTAGTAGCCTCCACCCAACTTGAGGGTCGATCCATGAGGACATGGGCCTGAATATCCTCCTTGAGACCACTGATAAAACACTCGTGAAAGAAAGCATCAGTCATGCCCTCTGTTCGAAAAGCCAGACGCTCAAAGGTAGCTATGAAGTCTTCTACTGTTCCTGATTGTTTCAACTTTGTCAAATGGCCCAAATGGTTGGCGTCTGTGTCAAAGAGTTCATAAATCTCAGTCACAAATTGGGTCCAAGCAATATACCCTTGACGAGAAGTTTTTCTCCATTGCCACCATTGCCAACGTTCTTGATCTATATGGAGAACACCATACTGGAGTTTGACAAAGTCATCTGTAATGCCGTATAAAGAGAAATAATGTTCCATTTGGGTTACCCAACCAGTGGGGTCTGAGCCATAAAATTTGGTCACATCCACCCACGGAAGGTGTAGGTCACGTTGAAAGTGATGGGACTGAAAGGTATGGGAATGGGAGGAATGTTCGCCTTCGATCTTTGTAGGTGCTTCAGAGAAAGGGTCATCTGTAGGGATCTTCAGTTTGGTGTAGAGTGATGCAAAGACAGATTCAAGCTGGGTGGTCAGTTCTTGTTTGACTTCCTCCATTGAGGACTGCATGGTTGTATTTATGGTTGTGTTGATGGATGAATCAATGGAGGCAACAGTAGCGCTGAGTTGTTTCACTTCTTTTTGGGTCTCGAGAAAACCAAATTCCAAGGTGTTGAAGCGAGTTTCCAGATCTTGGCTACGGGTATGGGCCATGAGGATGGGTGAACTGAAAAGGGGTGGGTGGGGTAAATTGTTTTTCAGAAAAATGATATGGATGAATTTGATAAGGATGAAGAGATGAATCCAATGGAATAGGTCTCAAATAATGGTGAAAAAAATTCCAGACTCTTTTTTTTATGTTATTTTATTTTATTTTTTCACATCTACAGAGTTATACTCTGGTCTGAAGAATACTGCAGTGATGAAATCCCCAAATGCTTAACCAGAAAGAAATGTGTATTTACTTGGAAACCCGAACACAATTGCGCGACAATAGATCTTGTCTGTTTTAATTTGTTTATGTTTCTATCCCCCAAGGGTTAGGTATTCAAGGGTTCTACAGATAAGGTTTTTCCTTGTGCTATAGCTCTTTGATATACGTGCATGGTCCAATAGTAGTACTCGGCCCAATATCTCAGGGCACTAACTAAGGAGGATAGACCGTACCCTTAGTCATACTACCCGACTACCCAGGTACTAGAGAGTATCTTCCAGAGTGTTGTTCTTGGTGACACTATAGCAGTCCAGCAGCCGATAGGTTTATCTAAAGAGGGATTTAGGAAATCTAGGCCGATCCGTACATAGGTGTTGTCTGTTGCGCTACCACTCGAAGGGGTACCAATAGGGGTTACAAGGGTGGCCAATAGATGTGCGCTTAAGAACCACTTTTATTTCTTGCATGTATGAATCCCTCAACCGCGGGTTTATGCACCTAACGAAATATCTCTGTGGCTTAAAGACGTCGGAATACATCTCTACCCTGAAAAAATATTCCCATAATTTCTGCCAAGGAAAGTGCTTTGATACCTCTTGCAAGATACCAGATATAAAAAATATGCAAAACAGAAATAAAATGCTAGAAATGGCAGAATAATAGTAAGATAACCAACATAATCTCCACAATAACACAGAAAAATTATAAGAACAACATTAGAAATAGCACTTTGATTCAGAAAGAAATGTTCACGAGCCTCTTTGAGGGGGCAAACTCCAGTCGAGCAGCGCTCTGTTACAATAATCTCCAAGCTAGGGTTTTCATACCCTCGACCCTTATTTATACTAAATATGTCTATCAAGAGAAGCATCTAGAGGAAAATCCTTCTAGAAGTGGAAGCTTCTATTAGGTCTTCTTACATCTGCCTTATTCTATTTTATTGAAAGGCCTTATTAATATTGACCTTTGTTACATCCAAATATATTGATCTACCTATGTGCGGGTTAGGACCCTAACATTGAACCTGGAAGTCTCCATCTGTCTCTACCTGAATCATATGCCAATCAATAACAAGGTTAGGATCATGTACATATTTCATTAGTAAAGATACATGAAATACATTATGCACATTCATGGAAGTAGGTAATGCAAGCATGTATGCAACTGGCCCTATTCTGTCCAATATTTCAAAAGGACCATAGAATCTAGCTTCCATCTTTGTACAACTACCCAATTTCAAAGATATTTTCTTGGGATTCACTTTCAAAAGTACATGCTCCCCTACTTTAAATTCTCTATATGTCCCGTTCTTGTCTGCATAAACTCTCTGTATATCCTGAGATGCCTTTAAATTCTGCTTAATCTTGACCACCTCGTCTTCCATGTCCTTGGGAAACTCCAACCCAAGTACCACTCTATCTGTTGGGTTGTCCCAACACACTAGAGTATTGCATTTCCTACCATACAAGGCTTCAAATGGGCTCATTCTCAATGAATCTTGATACCCATTGTTATATGAAAACTCAACCAAGTGTAAGAAATCTTCCCACTTAGATGGCTTATCCATCATATACATTCTCAACATGTCTTCAATTATTCGATTGACTCTCTCCATTTTCCCATCTGTCTGGGGATGATATGTTGTGATAAAGTTTAGATTTGTGCCAAATCCTTTAAACAATCCCCTCCAGAAGTTGGAGGTAAACTTTGTATCTCTGTCCGAGACAATTGTCCTAGGTATCCCATGCAACCTAGAAATTTCCTTCATGAAAATTTCTGCAATATTAGCCATTGTATGTGTTGTCTTCACAGGCACAAAATGAGCAACCTTTGTTCATTTGTCAACCACCAACATGATTGAATCATGTTGCTTATTCGTTTTGGGTAATCCTGTGATGAAATCCATGGTGATCACTTCCCATTTCTTCTCTAGAATTGGCAATGGCTACAACAAACCCGTTGGGTGCCTATGCTCAACCTTCACCTTCTGACATTCCATACATCGAGAAATGTAATAAGAAACATCCTTCTTCATTCCTGGCAAAAAGAACTGGCTTCTTACAACAATAATTGTTTTCTGGTAACCGGGATGTCCAGCATAAGGAACATCATACATTTCCTTCAGTACCACATTCCTCAGTTCTCTGTAACTAGGAACATAGATTCTATTTTTATGCATGAGTAATTCATCTTCCTTGATCTCATACTCCTTTATTTTCTGTTTTACATCTCCTTGTTGTAAGTTTTCCTTTACCTGTAGGTAATGTTGATTTGTAACAAGACCATTTAAATTTCTGCTCCTCAAGTCTGACTTATGCATACTGATAGTAGTAGCATGCATGAGATACACTCTCCTACTAAGTGCATCAACAAATTTATTCTCCTTTCCCTTGATATACTTGATATCGAAGTTATACTCACTTAAAAATTCTAGCCATCTTGTTTGCTTGGCATTCAAGTTCAGTTATTCAAAAAGATACTTCAAACCAATGTGGTCTATTGTTAATTCAAATTTCTTCCCCATGAGATAATGCCTCCACATCCTCAAGGCGTGAACAATGGAAGCAAGTTCCAAGTCATGCGTGGCATAGTTCCTCTCATGTTCCTTAAGATTTCTGGACTCATATCCAATGACATGTCCATTTTGCGAGAGGACTCCCCCAAGTCCTTCCTTACAATCGTCTGTACATACCACAAAACATTCATTTGGGTCAGCAATATTTAACATAGGTGCACTAGTAGGTAATTCCTTAAACATATTAAAATTCTTTTCACACTTGAGTGTCCATTCAAATTTAGTTCCCTTCTTTTGGAAAGAAGTGATGGGATGAGAAATCTTAGAGAACCCTATTATGAAACTTTTGTAGCAGCCAGCTAATCCCATAAAAGATATGACGTCTGACACATTTCTGGCTGTTGGCCACCCTCTAATGGCTTCGATCTTCTCTGGATCTACTGCTATGCCCTGCTCTAAAATAATGTGTCCCAAGTAATGGATCTACTTTTGATAAAAAGAACACTTGTTCAACTTGGCATAAAATTGATGTTCTCTCAGTACTTTCAATACAAATCTTAAGTGATGTTCATGCTCCTCTTCAGAAATAGAATAGATAAATATGTCATCCAGGAATACTATGAAAAAATTGTCCAAATAATTTCTAAATATACCATTCATTAAGCACATGAAGACAACTGGTGCATTGGTCAGTCCAAATGGCACCACTACAAATTTATAATGCCCATTCCTGGTCCTAAAGTTTGTCTTATGAATGTATTCTTCCTTGATTCTTACCTGATGGTATCATGCCCTCAAGTCAATCTTTGAAAATATCTTTTCTCCTCTTAGTTGATCAATGAGGTCATCAATTTGGGGTAGCGGATACTTGTTCTTTATAGTGTACTTGTTCAACTATCATAATTCAATACACAGCCTCAAGGTTCCATCCTTCTTTTTGAAAAAAAGTACTGGTGTTCCCCATGGTGAAACACTTGGATGTATGTACCCTTTCTTCAAAAATTCCTCCAACTACATTTGTAATTCTTTTAACTCTGGTGTACTCATTTTGTAAGGTGTTTTCAACACTGGGGAAACTTCTGGCACCAAATCAATTGAGAAATATATCTCCCTTCTTGGTGGCAATCCGGGTATTTCTTGGAATACATCCTCAAATTCCTGAAGTATTGAGCTGCATACAGTTGACATCCTATTGACATCCTGCCCCTTCATATTATCTGTCTCTTCCACATGAGCTCCATACAATTGACATCCTTTTCTAAAACATCTTTTCAGCTATAAGGCCAAAATCTCCCTTATAGAGATGGGTCTTGGAACTCCTTTCACAGTTCTCTATTTTCCATTTCCATCAAGAAATGTAAATGTCTTGCTATGACAATCGAGGACAACATGATGCTTGTCCAAGCAATACATCCCAATTAGAACATCATAAGACCCCAATGGTATGATATTTAGATCGGTACTAGTATTCACTCCATTAAGACTTATGGAATAGCTTCTGACCATATCATGGATTCTTATTTTGGTTCCAGTGGCTAAGTGAACCAAAATTGCTTTTCCAAGTTTACTTTTCTCCAAATGTAATCTATCCACTATCTTAGGATCAATGTAACAATGACTTGTTCCTGAATCAATCAAAATAGCAACAGGTTGATTTATGATCTTACCTTCCACCTCGATCATATTGGACTGGTACTTTTCTTTTCGATCATTTAAAGATGCATAGATTCTTCCCATATCTTCGACTGTTGTAGCCTCTTGTATGTTGTGCAGAGTCTTCACTTTGTCTTTTCTGTGTGGGAAGTCCTTGTACAAGTGATCTTCCTTGCATCCCCAGCATTGGATTGGTGGTCTTCCCCTTTTTCCCAAGGAATATTCCTTCTTGAAATCTCCCTTTGCATATTGATCTTGATGATTTCTATTAGGCTCATTCCTATTGAAGGGAGGTTTGAATCCCTTCCTCCTCTAATTGAACTTCACATTTTTCTTGTCCTTCCAATATTTCTGTAGGGATTCTCTTCCTTGGCCTTGCTCATACATGTATTTATCCTTCCTGATGGCCTCAGTCAAGGTCTTGGGTTCATCATACTTGATCTTCTCCTTATAAAAGGATGGAAATCCACTTAGAAATCTCTGTATTTTCACTTTCTCATCACCAATGAACCTGCCATATTTTAACAATCCCAAGAACTTCTTCTTGTACTCTGCCATAATCGTGCTTCCCAACCTGATTTCAAAGAACTCTTGCATTTTCTTGTCATATAAATGCTCTGAGAGGTACTCCTTCTGGAAGTACTTCTTGAACTGTTTCCAAGTGATCCTACTTTCATTAACATGCTCCACTTGCTTCAATTGGTCCCACCACACTGCAACTTTCCCATGTAAATATTAGGTGGAAATCTTGGCTTCCAAGTTTGATTAATAGTTATGCAACTGAAAATATCTCCAGAGCCCAAGAAACCATGATTCAAAATCATCTTCCCTTTCTCTTTCACCATCGAAGGAAGGTGGCTTGAGCTTCCTCATCTCTCCTTGCAAAATATCTACCTCTTGTTTCCTTCTTTGTTATCTAACAGGGGACACCTCTAGACTTCTTACATGATCATCCGATGCATAAATATTTATTTCTAAGTAAGGAGGTGAGTGGTTTCCATGAGCTCTGCTAGCACTTCTGAAATAACCAGCTCTTCCACGATCATTTCTCCTTTCATGACACCAACCTTCTTCCTCTTTTCTTGAGTTCGATACCTTCTTCATTTTCCTCTGCAACACTCGAGCATTTATCTAACTTTTTTCTCCCATCAGTCTCTCGTTGTCTTCTTTGTAGCTTTGCACATCCATATTCAAGCTTCTTCCCGTTTCTATTAATGTTTCCTGCTCTCCTTTTACCTTGCATCCATTGGACTCTGTCTCTGTATTACCAACTCTGGTATTTTGGCCTTCGGCCTCCTTATCATGACTGGAGTCTCCCTTTCCTTCTTCCATTTCCTCAATACGCATCTTGAGCTAATGTTCTTAAGCTCCTTAATTCTGCAAAATGTGCAAGTGACCATTTTGTTAGAATTATGCATATGATAAAAAAAAATTCCAAACCATGATACAGGTCTCTTTTTTTTCTTTTTTTTTCATGGAGACCATATCCCCATTCTCTAAAAATAACAGTGTCCTATTATCCTTGGCTGGCAATTTTTTTTATCCTACACAGGAACTTCCTTCAAACCACCTTCCCAGGTGACCAGGACTAGAAAGCGTGGCTAAATCCTTCCTTAGCACATTTCTATCTGGAAGATGACCAATTCAGCCCTTATCCCTCCATCCTTCAAATCTCAATCTGCATATGACGACGAACATGACCCTGCGCTTAGCTAAAAAAGCACTTGTTTAGAGCTTCAAGACTTTGAAACTTTCATCCAAGACCAGATCAACGGTCTTCTTCATCCTTCACAATCAACGATCAAGATCCACATTGGGATTCTATGCTTCGGGAGTCTCAACTTTTCTCGCTTGCCTCCTCCCGGAACACTTGTACCCAAAATTCATGATATGTTGACGTGTGTATTCCCATAAATCAACGGTTGTGAATCGCTTCAGCTCTTCGGGCTTTGGAATTTAAAAAATTCCCTCTTTCACTTTCTCCTGGAGTGCTTTCACCGGAAGTCGACGATCCTTCGACGTGTGTCTTCTGTAATCAACAGTCGATATGTACTCCAACCTTCGGGCCTTCGGGAGTTTCTGACCCAACGAAAATTGTCACATATTTCCCCTCTGGAGTGCCCAGTCTCCGGACTACATGATCTGTCGCCATGTGGTGAAATGCTGGAAGTGGACACGTGGCCCAATTAGGCATGTGACACGTGTCATGTTCTAATCAACTTTTCAATATTCCAAATGCTCAAATCTTACTGACACGTGGCACACATCCCATGTGTCCAAATCATCCCAGGTGACGTTCGCAAGACTCGTCAATTCATAATTATGGGGTCCACATCACCTCCAAGTGATGTCATCGTGCCCCACCATTTCATCTCTTTGGGCTTCGAGACTTCGTGAGTTTTCATACTAGCACACTTCCAATTCTCCCGAACCCCTAATTCTCGAACTGGCCAATATGTCACCACGTGTCCTCTTGGATAGGACGTCTAAGATTCACTTTGGGTCTTCAACCAGAGTTCATGGATCTGCTCCATGTTTTCTCCTCAATCCAACATCTATGTTTTACTTCGGGGCTTCGAACTTTAGATATTTCAAACTTCAACCTATTTCCTTGATTTTTTTTTTCCGAAGCTCACGATCTTCTGACACGTGCCTCCTACGGATCGAAGACTATGATTCCTTCAGGACTTCAGACTCCAAAAATCTCAAACTTCAAAATATATCTGGCACTACTAGATTTTATCCGAATCTTTGGATCTGGAGACGTGAGGCTCTCGGCAGATCAATGGTTGAGATCCCTTCGGGTCTTCGGGTTTCAGAAATCTGAGTTTTCAAAACTTGTCTGGCCCCACTTGCTTTTATCTGAATTCCTAGATCTGGTGATGTGTGGATCTCAACAGATCGATGGCTGATATCCTTTTGGGCTTTGGGTTTCGGAAGTCTCAAACTTCAAACCCCCTCCTCGCTCACTTTTTCCCAGAGTGTTTTATCGAGAGCATGTGATTGGTGGACGTGTGTCCTACAGATCGATGGTTCCCAGCTACTTCATCTCTTCATAGGTTCATCGCTCGAGTGCTAACATGTCACATCATTGCATGCCTTTGAATTTGTGGGGGCGTGCATCGGCGGTTTGGAGTAACTCGCTTTCCGCCCCGCAATTCTCTTGACGCTGAAACATAACCCCTTGGAGACACTGTGGTTTGGATTGAGAGACATCCTTGGGAAATTAACTCCCATGCAACTCAGTTCCCCACAACGTCTTCTAGTCGTTGATCTCTCTCTCCAATGGGATCCGATGGTCGCGACCTTAACCTTGCTTCCTTTTTATAGGAAGACCCCTCTTCACCTGTCCTTCGATCCAATGATCACGGATCTCTCCTGATCCTACAATGGCGATCGCTCCCGAATTCAAAAGGAATGGTCATGATCCTTCGAACCCTTATAGAGTATCTATGACGTTTTGTCTCTTGCATAGTTTCTGCAACACCATTCCTCCCGATCTTTTCAATTTCACTGTCAGAGTTCGATATCGACCACGAGACTCTGACCAATAGACCCAACCCATACTGGCCCAGTGTTTCAACCTGAGGCTCTGATACCAATCTGTAACATACCCTGCCAGCCACAGGCTGGGGTATGCTACCTGCAATCCCACCCTTGGACTTCTTTCTCATACTGATACCTTCTTTGTTTATTAAAGATGCATAAGATAAGAGAATTAACGACATGCACAGTAATATCCAGCAAGCATGCATGTTATAAAGATTCAATTAACAATAATTAAATATACAACGAAAAAGCATTCATACATAGATAATAATATCACAGCGGAGAGCACTTATCTTTATGAAATATGAAACCAATTGGTTGTAGACCAAGGACGTTTCACCTAACTGTAGACACCACTACTCCAAATATCAACAATAGTGTCACTCCCGAGATAGGGCTATGAATCCACAAGGATGGTTCCAGAGTGTTACATGGCTTCCCAAACCAGTCATCTCTTAAACTCTCATAGGCTTCCCAACACTCACAACAATCCAAGTAACCAGATCTCCTCTACCCAACTTGCACCACCCGAGAGAACGCGACACAGACCTCTTGGCCCTCAGGCCAAGATCTGCTCAGAGGATCGTTCTTTATCTCCCTCGAGCCGAATCGGCTCTTTAGATTCCCTGCTAGAATCACAAATTATCGATCCACAAGTCCTTTGGGAAGCTCCCTTGTGCGAACAGCACTAGGCGTGAGCTCCACCTTCTCCAAGTGACCACAATGCTAACACCAAGGCCCAATTCCAAAGGCACTTGTCACAATCTCATGACCTTGCGAGTTCGTGAGTCAAATCTTTGACTCTTCCTTCTCCAATCCTGCGATATCCAAAATCGCGAAATGGGTATAGCTCCCTTCTGTCAGCACCTTCTAAGCATGACTGCCAACTAGGCTAAGTGCTATCACCTCTCGCTACTCGCCACTTCACAAGTTTCAACATCGAGCTCCCATGCTCTTATCTCGTGAATCCTCGAGATGTGAGAAGTCAACAAAGTGTTGACTCTTTTCCTTGTCAGTTCCCTCCACACGTAACCATAGGCTAAGGCTTAAATACCAGTGCCTCTTGCAACTCGCACTTTCGTGAGTTCGTGGGTTGAACTCTCGTGCCCTCCTATTGTGATCTCCCGAGACGCGATAAGTCAATGTCGGGTTGAATCCTTCCTTGACGCTTTTCGATATTCGCAACCTCAGAGGTTGAATCATCGAGCCTTCATGCTCTTATCCCACGAATCCTCGAGATGCGAGAAATCAATGGAGTGTTCACTCCCATCTCTAGGTGACACATGTCTGCCTATCTATCATGTGGGCCCCACCGTCTAGATCTGCCATGTGTCCACACGAGCCTCCGCTCTCGACACTTTGTGACTTCTGATGTCGAAAGTGACCCCTCTCAACCTCTGAACCCCTGAATGCATGATAAGCGATGGGGTTCTTGATCCAATGGTCCTCCCGTTCTCTGGATCCAATAGTTTTCCTCGCTTCTCATGATTTCACAACTTAGCAACTTGGAGCACCCAACTCTTGGTCTCTCACCCTGCGAACTTCTGAGTTTACGAGACCCGAATACTGGATCTCTTCGGCACTTCACGCACTCCGCGATTGTTTCCACCTTTCCTCCTCAGATGGACGTCTACGATTCTCTCGCGACTTCGCCACTCACGACTTAGAGCACCAAAATCCTGGGCTCTCACCCTACAAACCTCTGAGTTCGCAAGATCCCTAGATCTCTGCCACCTGTCCTCCTCCAATGGATGGCTGCAATTCTCTCACGACTTCGCCACTCGCGAAGCCAAGGACTTCCTTCTCTAAACCCTGATGTCTGAATCCCCAATATGAGCGATCTCGCGACACATGTCCACTCCCAGAAGAATGGTTTAGATCTAATCTCGCCTCTTCGATATTTCTGATGTCGAGTGCCCGGACTTTCGTCCTCTGGACTCCTGAACTCCCGAACACCAATAGCCCGATATGAACTCCTTCTTGGGACTTTCACTTCTACTGCTCTTCACATGAGGTTTAAACTTCGTGCAACTCTCGACAGATCCAACAACTGTCAAGTTCTTCACTCAAGATATGATGGTTCATATCATTTCTCCTGTGCGCTCCTCTTGTACTACCTCTTAGACATGGAAACCTTCAACGGTCCAGATCTTTTCGGCTGATTTGACGGAAGCTATTGCTCCTGCCGAGCCTTGGCGCATTCTTCCTGCACTTGGAAGAATTTTAAATTCTCAAAGGCCTCGACCTTTGTTCATCTTCTCTACGAACTCTTCACCTTGAGTCTCGCCTGCATTCTCAAAGATGCTACTCCTCCTGAGCTTTAGAGACTCTGAACTCTCCCAAAGAGTCCTTTCGCTTCTGCACTCCTTGCATTTATGGCTTCATGCGCTAAAACCACTACTCCTCCTAAGCTTATCCTTCGAATCCCCAATGGATTTTGCGACCTCTACGCCTCTGCAGAGTCTTTGCACACAAAGTGCTACACCTTCTGATCTTTCCTGCTCCTCAGGCCTTAAGGACATAAATCCTTCTTCCTTTCTCCTATGGATGGATAATTATGATGCCCTCCTGGCATTCTGTCTGCTCAAGTAACCTATTGCTGAGTCTTTCAGGGTGTTCAACAACCCTACGAAGATCCTTCAGTGGACTCTTCCCCAATCACAAAACTCAATAGAGCTCCCTTCTTCTCTGTGCCTATATGCACACTGTCTCAATGTCCTCCTGACAGAGTATTAAGAACCCTAAATGATTCTTGCTTCTATCTGAACTCACAGCAGAGTTTTTCCCCTGTGCACTCCTTGCACTGGCTCAATTCCCACCTAGCAGAGCTTTATAGAACTCCTTAGAGCTTCTGTCTTCTTCTGAACTCACAACAGAGTTCCTTTGTGCACTCCCTTGCACCTGCTCAATGCCCACCTGGTAGATCTTTATAGAACTCCTTAGAGATTCTATCTACAACTGTGTTTCTCCATAGCCTTGTCTCCTGAGGTGTTTAGCAACCTCCAAGGTCTTTTTCAGAGTTGATGATTTTAGCTTTTGTTCCCACCTGGAACGTCTTTGTCTGAATCCGCAGAGTTCAGAAGTGCTTCAGTGCACTGGATATTAGAACCCGTAGTGTTCTGTCACACCCTCCTGGTATGAAGCCTCAAAGACCTCTCAAGCCTGAAATCAACAACCTGCAAATGTACAATCACAACATACATTCACAGCATAAATAGAACACTCACAGACATTCATTCAACACAGAATACATGCAAGAAAAACTGCTTCTGTTTGTATTAATGGCAAATTCCTGTTTTTACAAGGTGTTCTCGAGCTCAGATTTTAACAGTCTCGGCTCCTTCTCCACTCTCTCTTGTGCATCTCTAACTATTTTAAAGGGGGTTCTTCAAGATCTTCCCTCCAATCTACCTACCCTATTCAATTACATTGAATGGGTTGTCTAGTCCAGAATCTAGATCTAGATCTCAACCTTCAACATTTAATGCCTACCTACTTCTACGCCTGTGCAAAGCACGACCTCACGGCTCAACAGCCTAAAAAATTTAATTACATTCAATTTCAATATTGAAAACGAGGGTTGCGACTCTCTTCAGACTTGAGTACATGCGCTGACGCAGCTGGCTGGCTGAAGTGGAGAGATGCTCTTGCATCATACTCCATAGCTGCAAAATGCATGAGCTCTTCCTCATGAGCTTCCACTCTCAGTTGTGGAAATCCTCCTATATCCCAAACAAATTTCTGGAGTTGTTCATCTGCTCCATCTCTTTGTTGTTGTTGCTTCTGTTGTTTCTTCTTCTCTACCCAACATCTCCTCCTTGGCAGTCTCTGCTGACTCTAGCATCAACCTCCTGATCTTCTCGATCACCTCGTCCAGCTGCTCCAGTGGCTAGCTCTGCTCATGTAGTCTCCTCGGCTGCAAAAGTTTTCTATAGTCTGGCAGATTGCAATGATCTTTCATGCTTGCTTCATCAGTTGCTTCCAACTTCACCTGTTGGATGTGCACACTTTGCACATTCACCCTTCTCTCCAGGGATTCAATTTTCTCATACAGATTAGCCAAACTAATGCTATCTGCTTCTTCTTCTTCTGCATACTCCCATGTTGCAGTCCTTTCAGCTTCCTGGCTAAAAGTATTGAGCCATTCCTCAGAATGTTCATTCTCTTCTTCTTCTGCTTGGGCAGTCTCAAATACCTGCTCCAATTCTTCTTTGACAGTCTTAGATGGTTGTCTTTCTCTTGTTGTTGTTCCTTCATCTGCAACACAGACTTTGGCCTCCTTTGGTCTAAGTGGTAGGAATATCCCAATTCCCCCAATCATTAGAAGGATCTCCTGATCCTCCTCCTTTTTCAGCTGCATTTGCTGATCCAAAATCACCTCTGAGTTCAAGAGACTCTCACATAGCCTCACCTGCTTATCCCTGCCCACCTGACAATATGGGATTTTCCTGTTGCTTCCTTGGCAGAATATGAGATCAACTGATCCCATCTTTATCAGCACCTCAGGCTGAATTGAACTCACCTCTGAGTCCATGAGACTTTCAGACAATCCCATCTCTGTCCCCTTGGCCACCTGGCAAACTGGAAACTTACTGTTGCCCTCCTGACAGTCTGTGATATCCTGCAGTGATCTCGATCCATTTCCCTCCTGGCAATGTGAAACTCCCCGGCTGTCCTCATGACAGTTTGTGATATCCCATAGTGATCTCAACCCCTTTCCCTCCTGGAAATTGGGAATTTCTTCTCTGCCCTCCTGGCAGTTCTTGAGATCTTCAGCTGATCCCATTTCATCCTCATCATCACTGAGATTTCTCCCAGTCTCTGGCTCACATATCTGAACCCTCTCTTCTGTTCTGATGAGGTTTTCAGCATGCCTCAACCACCTTCTCAGCAGCCTATGCTATCATCTAGCCATCAACTCCTTGACTAGCCATTTTGCTTTCATCTTCCTCATGGGCCATTCGTATACCCATCTCGACCTTGTATTTTGCTGCATCCGAAATGCAAGTTTTTCCATTTCTTCCCTTATATCAATGAGTTCCTCATCTATTTCAGATCTTCTCATCAGCTCTAGGTTCTTTCCATCATATCTATAGCCTTCAGTAGCCATATCACTGTCTTTGTCTGCTCTCCTATAAACCTGTTGCTCACCTGCAAGAAATCACCACGGACTCTCCAACACTCTGTCTTATTTTTCCTTCTGCTTCTCTGCCTGAAATCTATAGACTGAGTTAAAGCTATGATACCAAACTGACACAGGCCTCTCCGCCCTCGGGTCGAGATCCACTCACAGGATCGTTCTTTATCTCCCTCGAGCCGAATCGGCTCTTTAGATTCCCTATTGAAATCACAAATTATTGATCCACGGGTCCTTTGGGAAGCTCCCCTGTGCAAACAACACTAGGCGTGAGCTCCACCTTCTCCAAGAGACCACAACACTAACACTAAGGCCCAATTCCAAAGGCACTTTTCGCAATCTCGCGACCTTGCAAGTTTGTGAGCCAAGGCTCTAACTCTTCCTTCTCCAATCCTGCGATATCCAAAATCGCAAAATGGGTATAGCTCCCTTCTGTCATCACCTTCTGAGCGTGACCACTGGCTAGGATAAACACTAACACCTCTCGCTACTCACCACTTCACAAGTTTCAGCGTCGAGTTCCGATGCTCTTATCTCGCAAATCCCTAAGATGCGAGAAATCAACGGAGTGTTGACTCCTTTCCTTGTCAGCGCCCTCCACACATAACCGTAGGCTAGGGATTAAATACCAACGCCTCTCACAACTCGCACCTTTGTGATTTAATGGGTCTAACTCTCGTGCCCTTCTATTTCGATCTCCTGAGATGTGATAAGTCAACACCGGGTTGACTCCTTGATGCTTTTCTCTATTCACAACCTCGCACGTTGAAGCGTCGAGCCTTCACGCTCTTATCCCGTTAATCCCCAAGATGCAAGAAATAAATGGAGCATTGAATCCCTTCTCTAGGTGACGTTTGTCTGCCTATATATCATGCGGGCCCAACCTTATGGATCTACCATGTGTCCACACGAGCCTCCGCTCTCGGCACTTCGCGACTTCTGATGTCGAAAGTGAGCCCTCTCAACCTCCAAACCCTCGAATGCGCGATAGGCGATGGGGTTCCTGATCCAATGGTCCTCCCATTCTCTAGATCCAATGCCTATCCTCGCTCCTCGTGATTTCACGACTTTGCGACTTGGAGCACCCAACTCTTGGGCTCTCACCCTGCGAAATTCCGAGTTCATGAGACCCGAATCCTGGATCTCTTCGGCACTTCATCGACTCCGCGATTGCTGCCACCTATCCTCCTCAGATGGACATTTGCGATTCTCTTGCAACTTTGTCACTCGCAACTTAGAGCACCCAAATCCTGGGCTCTCACCTTGCGAACCTCCAAGTTCGCGAGATCCCTAGATTTCTGCCACCTATCCTCCTCCGATGGATAACTGTGATTATCTCGCGACTTCGCCACTCGCGAAGTCAAGGACTTCCTTCTCTGAACCCTAATGTATGAATCCCCGATATGAACGATCTCGCGACATGTGTCCGCTCCCACACAAACAGTTCATATCTAATCTCACCTCTTCGATATTTCTGATGTCGAGTTCCTAGACTTTCTTCCTCCGGACTCCTGAACTCCCAAACACTGATATCCCAATATGAACTCCTTCTTGGGACTTTCACTTCTACTGCTCTTCACATGAGCTTTAAACCTTGTGCAACTCTCGACAGATCGAACGGATGTCAGGTTCTTCACTCAGGATCTGATGGTTCAGATCATTTCTCTTGTGCGCTCCCCCTGTACTGCTTCCTAGACGTGGAAACCTTCAACGATGCAGATCTTTTCGGCTGATCCGACGACAGCTATTGCTACTGCCAAGCCTTGGCGCATTATTCCTGCACTTGGGAGAATTTTAAATTCTCAAAGGCCTCGACCTTTGTTCATCTTCTCTGTGAACTCTTCACCTTGAGTCTCACCTGCGTTCTCAAGGATGCTACTCCTCCTGAGCTTTAGAGACTCTGAACTCTCCCAAAGAGTCCTTTCGCTTCTGCACTCCTTGCAACTATGGATTCGTGCGCTAAAATAACTACTCCTCCTGATCTTATCCTTTGAATCCTCAAGGGATTCTGCAACCTCTGCACCTCTACAACGTCTTTGCACACAAAGTGCTACTCCTTCTGAGCTTTCCTGCTCCTCAGGCCTTAAGGAAATAAATCCTTCTTCCTTTCTCCTATGGATGGAGATTTATGATGCCCTCCTGGCACTCTGTCTTCTCAAGTAACCTATTGTTGAGTCTTTCAGGGTGTTCAACAACCCTTCGAAGATCCTTCAGCGGACTCTTCCCCAATCAAGGAACTCAACAGAGTTCCCTTCTTCTTTGTGCCTATATGCACACTGTCTTAATTCCCTCCTAGCAGAGTAACAAGAACCCTAAATGATTCTTTCTTCTATTTGAACTCACAGTAGATTTATTCCTCTGTGCACTCCTTGCACTGGCTCAATGCCCACCTGGAAGAGCTTCACAAAACTCCTCAGAGATTCTGTCTTCTTCTGAACTCACAACAGAATTCCTTTGTGCACTCTCTTGCACCTGCTCAATGCCCACCTGGCAGAGCTTTACAAAACTCCTCAAAGATTCTGTCTGCAATTGTGTTTCTCTACAGCCTTGCCTCCTGAGGTGTTCAGCAACCTCCAAGGTATTTTTTAGAGTTGATGATTTCATCTTCTGTGCCCACCTGGCACGTCTTTGTCTGAATCCGCAGAGTTCAAAAGTGCTTCAGTGCATTGGCTATCAAAACCTGCAACGTTATGTCACACCCTCATGGTATGAAGCCTTAAAAACCTCTCAATCCTGAAATCAACAACCTGCAAATGTACAATCACAACATACATTCACAACATAAATAGAACACTCACATACATTCATTCAACACAGAATAAATGCAGGAAAAACTGCTTCTGTTTGTATTAATTGCAAATGCATGTTTCTACAAGGTGTTCTCGAGCTCAGATTTTAACAGAGTCTCGGCTCCTTCTCCACTCTCTCTTGTGCATATCTAACTATTTTAAAATGAGATCAAAATTGATCTTTTACATGAGGGGGCTCTTCAAGCTCTTCCCTCCAATCTACCTACCCTATTCAATTACATTGAATGGGTTGTCTAGTCCAGAATCTGGATCTAGATCTCAGCCTTCAACATTTAAGGCCTACCTACTTCTACGCCTGTGCAAAGAATGGCCTCACAACTCAACAATCTTACACATTTAATTACATTCAATTTCAAAATTGAAAATGAGGGTTGTGCTTCTCTTCAGACTTGAGTACATGCACTCATGCAGCTGGTTGGCCGACGTGAAGAGATTCTCCTGCATCAGAACAGACCTCCACCTTTCTCTGCCATGTAGTCCCTTAGGCATTCCTTCTCCTTATTCGATCCTCCAGCGCAACTGGTCCAGAATCTCAATGCTGGAACTCTTAATATTTGCAGTTGTGAGCCATGCTGGACATAGGCCACTGCATCTTAGACATGCAGGCCTCAAGGCACGAATGGACCACACCAACGACCCCTACATCCAACTATCTAATGGATAATTCTTTCGCAGTTTGGTCCCCCCTTCCCGAGACCAATAATCAAGTGAGGATGGATGGAGGAGTTAGGTAAGTGCATTTGAGTGCATGAGGGTAAGAATGAGGTAACTCAAAGGTGATGAAGCGGACAAGACAATGACCAGCCCCACAATCAGACCAGGGGTGGGTTTAAGTATGTTCATGGGGAAATCAAGAAGCTCCTAGCCTCCCCAAGAAGCTCATGTAACCAATTCCCCCCTTTAGGAAAAAGGGTAATTAAAATAGGAATAAACATTTAACCTTTCAAGACCCCTCTCTTATGGAATCATATCCCCCTATAACTCTATTCCTTGTCCATCTAGCAGCCAACTATGTGTTTATTATTAATAATCATCAAAGCATTACATTTCTTGCTCATACTAGCCCTTTAATAATTGTTTGGGCACTCAGGCCTCTCAGCATTGCAACAATACATAATTTAAAATGGGGGTTCAAAACCTAGGGTGTTACATTCCCTCCCCCTTATTTTGGCATTGTCCTCAATGCATATACAAAATAGAGATCAAAATCTCAAATTTATTCAAAAAGAAACGGGTACTCTTCCCACATGGCATATTCATGCTCCGAGGTAGCATCTTCAGGACTGTAGCAGGTCCACTGAACTTTTACCACCTCTATAACTAGATTCTGGAGCATTTTTACCTTTTTGTCCAATACCCGTGCTAGTTGAACCTGAAAGTCTCCCTCCGTCTCTACCTGAATTAGATTCCATTCAATAACATGGTTAGGATCATGTACATATTTCTTTAGTAAAGATACATGAAATACATTATGCACATTCATGGAATTAGGTAATGCAAGCCTATATGCAGCTGGCCCTATTCTGTCCAATATTTCAAATTGACCACAGATTCTGGCTACAATCTTTGTACAACTACCCAATTTCAAAGAACTTGTCTTAGGCTTCACTTTCAAATGTACATGCTCCCCTACTTTAAATTCTCTAGTTGTCTTGTTCTTGTTTGCATAAAATTTCTGTCTATCCTAAGCTGCCTTTAAATTCTACTTAATCTTGACCACCTAGTATTCCATGTCCTTGAGCAACTCCAACCCAAGTATCACTCTATCTGCTGGGTTGCCCCAGTTCACTGGAATATTTCATTTCCTACCATACAAGGATTCAAATGGGCTCATTCTCAATGAATTTTGATACCCATTGTTACATGCAAACTCAACCAAGTGTAAGAAATCTTCCCACTTAGATGGCTTATCCATCACATGCATTCTCAGCATGTCTTCAATTATTCAATTAACTCTCTCTATTTTCCCATCTGTCTGGGGATGATATGTTGTGCTAAAGTTTAGATTTGTGCCAAATCCTTTAAACAATATCCTCCATAATTTGGAGGTAAACTTTGTATCTCTGCCCGAGACAATTGTCCTAGGTATCCCATGAAACCTAGCAATTTCCTTCATGCAAATTTATGAAATATTAGTCAATGTATGCGTTTTCTTCACAAGTCTAACAAAATGAACAACCTTTGTTAATTTTTCAACCACCACCATGATTGAATCATGTTGCTTATTCACTCTTTGTAATCTTGTGATGAAATCCATGGTGATCACTTCCCATTTCTTCTCTGGAATTGGCAATGGTTGCAGCAAACCTGCTAGGTGCCTATGCTCAGCCTTCACCTTCTGACATTCCATACATCGAGTGATGTAATCAACAACATCCTTCTTCATTACCGACCAAAAGAACCAGCTTCTTATTGTTGTAATTATTTTTTGGTAACCAGGATGGCCAAAAGAACTGGATTCTTATTGTTGTGGGTTATGGGTACAACAGAAGCGTGGTGGGCCCATATTACACAGGTCCCAAGATCAAAACCTAGCTCTAATACTGATCTATAACATACACCGCCTGCCACAGGCCTTGGTATGCTACCTGCAAGCCCACCCTTGGACTTCTTTCTCATATCGATACCTTCTTTGTTTATTAAAGATGTATAAGATAAGAGAATTAATGAAATGCATAGTAATATCCAGCAAGCATGCATGTTATAAATATTCAATTAACGATAATTAAATATACAACGGAAAAACACTTATACACAGATAATAATATCGCAATAGAGAGAACTTATCTTTATGAAATATGACACCAAATAGTTGCAGACGAAGGATGTTCCACCCAACCATAGACACCACTTCTCCAAATCTCAACAACAGTGTCACCCCTGAGCCAAGGCTATAAATCCACAAGGATGGTTACAGAGTGTTACTTGGATTCCCAAACTGGTCAGCTCCCAAGCTCTCACGGGCTTCCCAACACTCACAAAAATTCAAGTACCCAACTCTCTTCTACCCAACTTGCACCACCCAAGAGAATGGACCTCCACCTTTCTCTGCCACGCAAACCCTCAGGAAATCCTTCTCCTTATTCGGGCCTCCAGTGCAATTGGTCCAAAATCTTAATGCTGGAATGCTCAGGACTCGCAGCTGTGAGCCATGTTGGACATAGGCCACTGCATCTTAGACATGTAGTCCTCAAGGCACAACTGGATCACACCAGCGACCCCTACAACCAACTATCCCAGGGATAATTATTTCGCAGTTCGGTCCCCCTTCCCTAGACCAATACACAAGTGAGGATGGATGGAGGAGGTAGGTAATTGCATGAGGGTAAAAATGATGTAACGCAAAGGTGACGGAAAGGATAAGCCAATGACCAAACCCACAATCGGACCAGGGGAAGGTTTATGTATGTTTGTGGGGAAATAAAGAACCTTGTGGCCTCCCAAAGAAGCTCATGTAACTTATTCCCTCCTTTAGGAGCCTCTCAAGCCCCCTCTCTTGTGGAATCATAGCCCCCTATAACTCTAGTCCTTGTCCGTCTAGCAACCAACAATGTGTTTATTATTAATAATGATCAAATCATTACATTTCTTGGGCATACTGGCCCTTTAATAATTGTTTGGGCACTCAGGCCTCTCATCATTGTAACAATACATTATTTAAAATGGGGGTTCAAAACTTGGGGTGTTACAGGGAGAGATCAAAAAAATACAAGAAGAGGTAAAAAACCTACAAGAGTTGAAGTCTATGTTCCAAGCTAGTCACCATGCAAAAATGCATAAGTCTTAGAGGCTTAGTCAACAACTACAACAACTACAGAAAGAGATTGTCATGTCAAAGACCTTATCCCAAGCTAAGGAAAACATTTGGATTGGTATCAGTAAGTCTATGGAAGAAATTTGGACATCCATACAGATCATCTTTGAATAGCATGAATTGGTACAGAAGGCCAGATAAGCAATTGAGAAAATCAAAGAATAACTAGGAGAAAGACCTACATAGGCCAGTGAACTCATCAGATTCCCAAACTCCAAAAACAAGAAGGAGTTAGAAGAACTGGAAATTGAAGACAGAACAAAGACCATCCTTGAGATCAAGAAGGTCTTGACCAAGAAAGAATTGATGTTGCAATTAGAGGAAAAGGCTCAAGTGATGGACATAGAAGTACATAGATTTTTCAGCAAGTTCAAAGTGTTACATAAGAACGGTCTCTCTGGACTATTAGTACTCAATGAAAAGATGATCACTATGTCATATTACAAATAGAAAATTAGTGCAATGGCAAAGGATAGTTCCAAGTTTGTAGGGATACAAAGAAGCATTACTGGTAAATCTTTCCTAGAGACATTATAGTTGGACTTGAGTATTCAGCATGAGATAAAACATATCTTCATCACTAAGCCTACTTTTTCTAAGTATACTAAAATGGTTGAAATATAGAGAAAGTTACTCAAGGTTTCCATCCCAGATAAAAAGAGATGGGAATATCTATGCTCTTTACTTGAGTAAAGACAATTTTGAGGTTCAATTCAACAAGGAGAAACCATCCAAAAGTCAAATATATGAGTCACCAACCACTTCCACCAAATCAACACCAAGGATCTGAGGAAATCAACAAAATTCCTATATTTTTGTAATTTGAGATCGAATTAGTTAGATATTTCCTCCATAATATCCTAGTCATTTATGATAGGATCTGATGTAAATAGTTTTATAAATACTTCTTTCTTCGAAGTATTGAGGATTGATTTTTGCACCCAGGAGGTACTGTGTAATTTTTCAAAGGACCGACCAGTAACAAAATAGGCATGTTCATAGGATTATTGTGTCAGGTTGTTGGTGATGTCTTTCTATCTTTGTTAAATGTTTTCTCTGTAATCATTTCATGCATTTCAAATTCTAATCATTAAAAGAAAGTCAATAAAAACATAATTTATCTTGTATACTTTGTCTCTGGATTTTTATGATTTGTATGTTTTCATCTAAAACTGAGTGAATGAATTCTCAACTGCTCCTCTTCTTAGTGGACTTTCCCCTCTTTTTCGCTCTTATTCATCTCATTTAATATGAATAGATCCAACAGTTTTACTACCTTGCCCTGTGAAGAAAACCTTATAAAATATGAATATGATCCTTATCTTTAAATACAGACCCCATAGTCCAATGGAAAATTAAGCATTCTTTTAGCCAATTATTACAAACAAACAAATTTGAATTGTCATAACTAGCCTAACATTTAAAACTTAAAAAAATCTAAATCATACAGAGAGATCCCTCTCTGAAGCTGGCAGGGCTAGATCCCAGCTTCAAAAGTGGTTTTGATAGTTACCTCTGTCAATTTATTCTACCCTTATACAACCTCTGGAAATTACAGAGTGATAACACAGTGGTGACCATATTGGGGGATTGAACAAATTTTCCAAGTTTATGAATTGTCTTCCCTAAAAAAGAAAACTTTATTTCTGAACAATCAAAGATCTAAATTTCAAGAGATAAATGTTCATAGGTTGTCAAAATTTGTAAATAATTAATTAGGTTTCTAAAATTTTAATTTTTGGCTCCAAAAAGAATTCATACTAGATCTCATCCTAATCCAGAACCTATAAAAGTAGTAGATAATCTTGAAAAAATAATTATAAAAAGAAGTACAACAGAAATTTAAGGGAGTAGTAGTCCTC
The DNA here is from genome assembly GCA_009831015.1 of Picea engelmannii. Taxonomy (NCBI): domain Eukaryota; kingdom Viridiplantae; phylum Streptophyta; class Pinopsida; order Pinales; family Pinaceae; genus Picea; species Picea engelmannii. The sequence goes on from ML785167.1 coordinate 405,308, forward strand.
CTCCTAGGGCCACCTCTCTTCCAGAGAAGTTTTTCACAATCCAAGACATCTAGTTTGATATACATTTTGAACATAGCCTTTTCAAAACCAAATCTGACAGCTTTGTGGATGAAACCGTTTTATATCAAGCTATCCTCCAACCTAGAACCCCTTAAAGACACTCTCCTGGAATAGATCTTGATTGGAAAATCCTTCAAAACTTAAAAAATTTACAAGATTTAGCATCAAAATTTGATCAAGCTTTACACAAAGCCTACATTCAACATTCTGTTGAAATTTATGCCCTATCCATCTTTGCATATTCTATCAATCCTCAATTGACTCATCCTATATCTTCCAACCTTCCCTCTTCCACATACTCCACCACTTATCCATCAATTATACATGTTACCATCCAGCCTACCACATGTTTTCCTACTATCCAACCTCCTCCACTAATCATGGTAGCAAGATATGATCCCCTTGTTTTGGCCGCTCCCTTACATAATATGCCCCAGGATTATCAAATTAGGATTCCTCAGTTTGATAGCACTAGAAGTATGACTACACAACAACATGTTGACAAGATAAATGACTTCTTTGACCTGCAAGAGGTAGATGAGAAAGATGTCAAAATGAGGTTGTTTGCCCAAAGTTTAACCGGTGAAGTAAAAAAATGGTTCAAAAACTTACCAGCTGCTAGCCTTAATGACATTACTACTTTTCACCAATATTTTCTCAATAGATTGGAAGTAAAGAAAAATCCACTTCAAATATTATCTTAATATGAAAGTATAAAAATAAACCAAGGGGAAAGTGTATAGGATTATTGCACTCGATTTAACAATATTTATAATGCAATTCCAATAAACATTCAACCTCCTCAAGGCTTATCTTTGATCAAATTCCCTGATGGTTTTGATGTTGACATGTCTTATCAATTGAGAGAAAGAAACCCTTCAACTTTGGAAGGAATGCAAAAATGTGTTGTGAGTGCAGAGGAAAATATGTTGGCTAAGAGAGATAGACAAAGAACATAAATGAGGGTAACTATCAAAGATGAACCATCCACTTTCACTACTAATGAAAAAATAGACTCGTTATTCAAAACTATGGAAAGAATGATGGAAAGATTATAAATCACTGATAGGAACCCAACAAGGGAAAATCAATCTGGTCCTCAAATTAGGAATCCTAATTTCAGGAGAAATCCTCCCCAAATCAGACAAAGAGAACCTAGAGAACAAAGAGAACAGAGAGGCCTTGATCAATAGATTAGGCCACCTTTCCAAGAAAATTATGTTGATTAAGGGGAAGAAACAATTGAGGGACTTGATGATGTTCACATTAATCTTATGGGAATAAATGATAATTATTCTATTTTTCTTATTGAAGAAGAACAAGATATTTTCCTTCTGTCGCAAACTAAAGTTGATGAGGAAGAATTAGAACATCAATCTTTTGAAATTGAAATAATGGAAGTTCATAGACAATATAACTTGAGAAGTAAAAGGTCCAATGATAATCGAACCAATAAAGCTTCTCACTTTAAAAAGACAACAAATACACCTGCCAAGAAAGTTCTTGATAGCCTTCCAAAGAAAAATTCAGAGGTCCCAACAAAAAGAATATCTGACTTTGTATAAAAAAAAACTCAAACTAATGTTCCATCCACCAGCCAACCCAGAGATACTTCACAGAAGAATGTTGTTGAGAAATCAGATCTCCCTAATCAAAATAAAACTCCAACCTTATTTAGCCTGGAAAGTGAATTGGAAAAGCTCAAAATACCTATTTGTCTAAAAGAATTGATGAATAAGAATTCTTACAGATTGCAGGTGATCAAAGCTCTGAACATAGAGGTAGGAATGGGAAAAGACACAATAAACAATGTTGATGATCAACCAGAGTTGTTATTTGGGCCTGAATTTGATGGAAAATCTGAAAGTGGTGTTGTACCTCCTTTTTATGTTAGTTTAAATATTCATGACAACACTTTTCACAATGCCATACTAGAATCTGGTGCTTCTCACAACCTTATGACTAAGGATATTATGGAGAAATTGGGACTTGATATCACTAGAACTTACAAAGATTTATATTCTTTTGATTCAAGTAAAGTTAAATGCATAGGTATAATCAAAGATTTGTGTGTTACTTTGGTACAAATCCCAACCAAAATCATGGTAATGGACACTGTTGTTGCAGACATACCTCCGAAGTATGGCATGTTATTGTCTCTCTCATGGGGATCCAAATTACAGGGTACCCTATAACTGGACATGTCTTATGCTACCATCCCATTATTTTTTCAACAAAGGAGATTATACATGGAAACACTGATGAAGTACATGGTCAGTAGTCAAGAGAAACCACATGACTACCCCTTATACTATGTTCATTCTAACCTTGACTCTTTTATTTTATATAATGATGGAGACATGGAAAGACAAATTGCAAACTTGGAGGATGATGTTTATAATTTGGAGGAAAACAAAACATCCCTTGAAGAAGACAAAACCGTCATGGTACAATTTGATGAACCAAAAGAACCTCTGTTGAGTTTAGAATTTGATGGTGATGTTAGAAAGGAAGGATCATGAGCTAGGGTGTGAGTTTCAAATTCAAAAGAAAGATATACAGAAATTCATTCCTACAAATTGAATTTTCATTGTACCAATAATATAGTTGAGTATGAATCTTTAATGCTTGGTTTCAAATTGTTAAAAAGGATTGGTGCCAAGAGAATTTAAATAAGGGGGGATTCTAAACTCATAATAAAACATATTAAAGGTGAGTACTCTGATAAACACCCGAGACTGAGAGCATACAAAAATGATGTTTTAGATTTCTTCCATTGCTTTACCGAATATTATTTGCAAGTGATTCCCAGAGGCCAAAACATTCTTGCTGAGGTTGGAAGGATGCAGGACAAGGTGAAATTATTTTGCGATAGTCAAATTGCTATTCATTTGACTAGAAATCCAACTTATCATAGTAAGATAAAGAATATTTCTATGAAATACCATTTTGTAATACAGGTTGTTGATGAATTGGGAGTGGCTCTGAAAAAATTCCATACAAAAGTGAATTCTGCAGACATGTTTACGAAACCATTTTTTTTAGATAAGTTCCGATGGTGTTTGGATTCTCTTGGCTTGAAGAAAAACTGATGAATTAATTTGGGCATGATATATCGGGTAAATTTTTGTCAAGGTAGAGACTGTTGGAAACATGCCAACCAATTTCCCATGCACTCACATGCACATGCATATCAACTATATTTAAAATGTACATGCATGCACTCTTCTATGAACAGTTTGAGTAATTGGTGGATCTTATTATAATCATTTTTTCTAATTGTTTGAGAGGTGTTATATATATGAGAATACCCATAGAGGTGGAGAGTGCAGTGTATAGAGTGTGGTTTGTAGTGTGTGAGAGAAAGACACAATATTGAGGTGTTTTTTGTATGAGAGGAGAGGATGGTTGTATGCTTGTGATTGGTTATTGTAATTCTCCCTTGAATAATAACAATATCGATTATCATTTCCTGTGGTTTTTACCCGTATTGGGTTTCCACATAAATCACTATGTCCATTGTTTGTTTTTTGTTCTCAGTTTATGTTTTCTTAGCTTGTTTATGCTCTGTTAAAGTGTTCTATTTTTTCTTTCACTGCTTAACAATGACAACATCCTAAAGAAACATTAGGTATTTACAAAAAATTCAAAATGTTATTTTGGAAAACTTTGTAAAAAACACTTCACGATGATGAATAAAGATCGTTGTTTAACATTTAACATTTAGTAACATAGAACCAGTTCTCTACATGCAAAACAACTGGCATATTTGTTTTTGAATCAAAGTCGTTTTGGAATCAAAATCACTCGCTTCCATGGCCCAGATACCTCCACCATTAATTGAAACCATAATTTGACTGAATTCTTTAATTCAATCTTTCTTCTATCAGTGTAATATACTTGTTTGTTCTTGTTTCCTTAATATTTTATGTTCATGCATTTTCAGGTAGAAGGGAATAGAAATGTGAAAGAAGAGTGCCACTCAAAAGGAGATGTAAATAATAAAGGGTAGAGAACTAGTCCTACTCCTCCATGTTTTCTAGGATCTGTTGTTCATGATTTGACTCCTATTGGACAAATTCCATGAGTATACTAGGGTTAATTGTTTTTAGAAAATTTGATTTAGTACGAATATTCAGAGTTATAATTTTAGAATAGTAATCATATTTTCAGGAATTTGTTATTTAATCGGTTAGTCTTCGTGCTTCTTTTGGTTAAATCTCCTATTCTAGGAAATTGCAAGTTTCTTAACCTAAGGTACTGATATTCTAAATCGGGAATGATTCTTTTTAGTAGTTCATATATTTATATAAACAAATAATAGCATGCACTGATTCAGATCCATTATATTTTTATTTTGGACCTGAGTTCAAATTCCTTGAGCAAGTATTCTTGTGCCTGGAAATAAAGCAATGACGACCATAAAGGTTGAAAATTGGAAACTATTCAGAGGTAGTTTGGCCATTATTAATTTTCTTTAAATAACCAGTGTTCAAATGATCTTACCTATTATTTTTCTATTTGAAGTAATATAGTATCATACACATTATTTCTCAGTGTGGAATTCATAACGTTTCCTCGAGTATTTTATTTCTTTGGTTAAGAATCATTTAGGAAACAATGGTCATCTGAACACATAGAAATTGTAGGGCATGAAGGTTCACAATTGAAGTTATAATATTTCAATGTGGGATATTTGTGTGAATTTCATATATGCATTCTTTAGCTTTGCGACTTTTAATTGTAGATAAGTTAAAATGAAATAAACATACAAATGGATGAGATAATTGAATGGAGACTTTCCTAAGCTACATAGTGAGATTGTAGATGAGGACATGAGAATGTAGGAAGGTAACTTACTTTCGCATTTATGTCTGGTGATATTGCTCACTAAGGTTCATCATAAAACCCTATGGTTGAATGAGTCGATTTAGATAGATGTTGAGGTTATTCACAGAATAATAGGTCTTCCCACCAAAGGAGAACCTGTTAAATTTGATTCTAGAGACAACAATAGATGGATCAATAAACTCACAGGTAAGACCCTTTGATCCAGATTGTTTTCGGAACAAAATGTAGAAAGAGAAATTACAATGAAATACTCATGAAAATTGCCAGAAACAGAAAAATACAACAATACTTGATTTCTATTAATGAAAGAATTGTAAAGAGACTGTAAAAATACAGAGTGCAATACTCTCTAGAATGGTGGGAGATTTATCTTTGAGAAGAGATGTGACGACTATGCCCATTCACCAGAAGATGATTACAATGAGGCCCTGAAGGAATTTTTATGATAAACATCAATGAAAAAACCCTATACATCCAAAAACCTAACCTTGGTAGATGAAATGCCACAAGTCATGTGGGCCCCATTTGGGTACATTAGTAGATTAACTTCTTGTGATCATAACTTTTTCATACAATCTCCATTTTAGGCGCATGATAGCCCGTTCGAAAGGTATTTTAGAGAACTATGCATTATGTCGTAAAACTCTGGCTTCATCTATAATTTGACTGTTTCACGCCAAAATAACACTGGTTAGGGCCCCAAAACTCCCCTGGAAGTAAAAAAAGACGTTTTGAAATGAAAACATAAAAAATAATCTAGTTGAATTAGGTGGGAGGCCATCGGTATCCACCCAGAAGATGTGTAAGGCTTCAAACAACCTTGGAAGTATAGAACCCACAATTACAAAGAAGTACAAAATAAAGTGTTGAACTAAAAACTGACAAGAGGAGCCAGTTGGAATAGGTGGCTGGCCACCAATATCCACCTAGATCAATCCTCCCCCCTTAGGAAGTAATGGTCTCCATTGTGTTGAGTGCCCAGGGAAGAGGGGAAAGCATTTTTTGAATTTGAAGCTCGGTGAGTTGTGTGCCTTGTTGGAGAAGTTGTGCTTCTTGACTTGTGGTAGACTGTTACAAACCTATTGTTGGAGGGGTTGTATCTATTCCACCAACGTGTTGTTTTTGGGTTTGATGGGGCATTGTGTAGGAACCATTGTAGGTAAAGAAACAATATCTTCTTTCTCTTCGACAATTTGTTTTTTTTATAGAAGGTGTTGAGGCTGCAGTGGTTGTAGTGGTCTTCTGTGCATCCTTTGAATAGACTATGAAGAGGATGAATTTTGCAGTATGAGAGATTACCTTGTGCCACTGTTTTGGTGGAATAGTAGTCAGAACTACCTCTAATATCCTATAGAGATGACCTCCCAGAGTAATATTGACACTACGGGGTCTAGACCCATAGACAACATGACGTTTCCACATATATGGTTGGCCCAAAAAAACATCATAGACATCAAGAGGGGAAACATCACACACTACCTCATCCTTGAAGGGTTGGATTCCATAGGAAAGGTGACACTGTTGGCTGACATGGAGATTTCGTCCCTAGTGAAGCCACCCGATGTTGTATGGTTGTGGGTGTGGTGTTGTCAACAATCCCAAATGTTTGGATACATTATTTTAGATGAGGTTGTTTTGGCTACCATTATCAACAATGAAATTCAATGGGGTCCCCTTCACCCACATATCTGAATGGAAGAGGCGCTCCCACTCTTCATGATCTACTAGTTTGTCTGGTTGAATTGTTATGGTCGTGACAGTAGAAGTGGGATATCCATCAACAACCTGTCTATTTTCAATATTTTTTGGATTAGATTCAGAATCAGGGTTCGGATCCGTGTCTTTGACCTCGACCACCAATGACTATTTCGAGTGACATTCATCAATGTTATGCCAGGGGATTTTGTGGAAGTGACACCACTTCCCAGTGTCATTCTTCGTCTTTCCTTTACCCTGTCTATCCTATGTCTTGGACTGGTTTTCTAGAGGCTATTGGTTAGGGTCGTCTCTACCATGCTTTGGTTGTTTCATATTTGCAGACCTGAATTCCTATTTGTTTTAGTGCCTAAATTTATGCTTGATTTTGACAACATATTTATAGGTAGCTCCCAATGATGAGATGTTTAGGAAATCCATTTAATTTTGGATGTACCTCTGTAGAGCCCCACGATATTTCAGAACCAGATATCGCTCAGAGTCTTTGATACCCATCTTGGTGTGCAAGGTATGGAAGCTATTTGTGAACTCTGGAACTGTTTTGTTCTTCTCTTGTCGTAGTGTGGTCCATCTCATGTACTGATCTTCATAGTTATCGATAGGATAGTACGATAGTATTTTTCTTTGACTGCATCTACAAAAAAAATCCCAATTGGGATCGACCCCATATATTCTAGATTCCTCTGTGGAAATTTTCTCCCAGTAAGTTTCCCACCAATGTTTGACATGGGGGAGAGCCTTGACGAGTGCGAAGGTGATCTTTTCCCTGTCGGAAAAATTTTGAACAGAGAAATAACCTTCTAATAAATTTAACCATTTTTCTAGGGCATTCACATCTACATGACCTTCAAATATGGGAATATAAAAATTAACTTGTACCTTGAAGTGATATTTTCCTCCAAAGTGTTCACTTGATGAATATGCATCTATTTTTATTGGTAGGTGTTGAAGGATTTGTACAAAATTCTCCATCATTTCATACCTCTATCGCGTGAGCGCTTGCTCAAGCAACATGTTAATAGAATATTCTTCTCCTTCGTTTTTATTTTCTTCCACCATCGATGGTTTCTTGGGCGTGTGAGAGTGGTTGTCCTCAAGAGATACAAGCTCAAGACCCAAATGGCTATACTCCGACCACGTTGGGGACATGTGCTGAAAAACAATCAAGAGAAGTCTGCTCTGATACCACTAATCTGTATTACTTTCAGAGTAAAATGTAGGTAGAGAAATTGCAATTAAATACTCATGAAAATTTATATAAACAGAGAAATATAACAATACTTGATTTCTATTAATGAAATAATTGTAAAGAGACTATAAAAATATAGAGTGCAAGACTCGCTAGAATGGTGGCATCTTTATCTCTGAGAAGAGATGTGACCATAGATGATTTTAGGGGATAAATTTCGCTCATGGGCTAATTTTCCATGGTTTTTCCAAAAATGAGATTCGCTATTTTAAAAATAATTCGCCCAAATTCTATAGGATAAAATTATTTTACCTCAAAAATTGCCAAAATTTTATAAAAACTATATAAAATAGTTAGAAATTTGAATATTTTTACAAAAATATCGCCAATCATTTATAGTTGGCATATGAAGGATTAGTAATATTCACTAAGGTTTCTACATTTTAAAATAAATTTCCATCCTTAAAATCATCCCTGGATGTGACAGCTACGCTCATTTTCCAGAAGATTATTACAATGAGGCTCTGAAGGACTTTTTATGATAAAAATGAATGCCAAAATGCTAGACATCCAAAAACCTAACCCTAGGATATGAAACGCCAAAAGTCATGTGGGCCCCGTTTGGGTAAGTTAGTACATTAACTTCCCGGGGTCGTAACTTTTGCATACAATCTCAGTTTTAGGCGTATGATAGCCTGTTGGAAAGGTATTTTAGAGAACTATGCATTATTCCTTCAAACTCTAACTCCATCCACAGTTTGACTATGGCATGAAAAAATAACACTTTTTAGGTCCCTGGAAGTACAACAAGATGTGCTGAAATGAAAAAATACAAAATAATCCAGTTGGATTAGGTGGGAGGCCATGAGTATCCACCTAGAAGATGTGTAGGGATTCAGACAACGTTGAAAGTGTAGAACCCACAATTACAAAGAAGTACATAAGAACGTGTTGAACTAAAAACTAACAAGAGGAGCCAGTTGGAATAGGTGGGTGGCCACCAATATCCACATGGATCACCCTTACTAAAGGAAGGAACCTATTCCTAAAATTCAACACCTTTTCCATTGTGATTTATCGATTGGCATGCGAAAAAAGAGAAAAAAATGATGGTTCTCGACGACACTGCACTTTTTTTTAATTTTAATAGTAATCACATTACAAGTCACTTTTCGACCATCGAAAGAAAAAGAAGAAGATAACAACGTTCATTAGGATATTTTCGTTCAAATCTATGTTAACAAAGATCATTAGAAGACAACCATTAAAACCTATATTAATAGCGATCATTAAGAAACAACTATAAATTTGTATTGAACTACAATTTTTTGCTAAGCATTATTGATACCCAAAATAGAAAAAGAAAAAATGTATTCATGAACTCCTCTCTCGCATTCACATGCCCTTGCAAATTATACACATATAGAAGCTTGTAGAAAAAAATGCTAAGTATTATTTACATATTGCACATATTAAATTCACATGCCTCTTTTTTATTTTCATTCTAAGTTTTTCATCTAGCTAGTACGTAGTAAACCTCAAGAGATTTGCCAGGAAGAGCATTGAAAATTGTTTTCTATAAAAGAATTTATTTTTCCTACATTAGAAGACATTCATTTTTCTTGTTAATTTAACAGACCTTCATTTTTATTAGACCTCAATGGCTATGCTAGTAGGGAGATTGAAGTGGAATTGGAGTGGAGACTAGTGGATATTGGAAAGGACATTTGGTGAGGAGACATTGATAATATTTTCCAAGCAGGGATTGTCATTTTTTGAAAGGTAAGAACCTTCTCTTAGCGTTTTCTGAAAGGTTGGAGCTTTGAGGGATTCATACCTATGAGGAAGAATGAAAAATAAGATGAAGAACGTGTGGTGCACCCATTTGAAGAAGTGTCTCATGCGTATGAAATCCAATTTGGTTGCACTTGACACACAACTAGTGTTGGGAATTGATTAAGTGGTGCATAGTCGGTTGCAATTGACACACAACCAACACACGATGTGGATTAAGTGGTGCATTTTCCCCGCAACAAGTATCCCATGGTATCTCTCTCCAGTGATCCAAGTCTCCCATGATCAATGCTCTAAGAGGTCCTAACAAAAATTAGGTAATATTTTGTCTTTCATAGAATGATGAGAAGGGACCCTTGTGGTGGGATGCTCATGTCGTGGGTGGTGGAGAATGAATTGGTCACTCCATGCAGCCTACCAAGTAAACTGCCCCACAATGACAGGACATCGATGCAGGGAGTCATTCTTTAAAACCTTGACTACAACAAGTGTCAGAGACCATCCAAACAACCATTCACAATTTTTTATTTTATTCATTTTTTAATCTCGACAATTCCGAGAAAGAAATCGCATACACTAGGGAAATAATGTCACATTAGCAAACTTTGAATGAATAAAAAAAATGATTTATAATATTTAATAAATACTAAAATAAATTTATTTAAAAAATAAATCAACATAATAAGAAATTTGTAACAGAAACTTAGGTTAAAAAACCAAGGTAATAAGAAATTAGGTTATGGTTACAAATTAAACTACATGATATCAGGTCTGGCCTATAGAAGGTAAAAACTAATGTAACAAAATGCACCAGGTAATAGTTCGTCAATAATCGTTGACCCTGAGGAGAAAGCTACAGTGCCTGGCCAGAGGCAGGGACCAACAACAATGCATAGTTTAGGAAATCAAAATAATGTATTAATTTTTTTTGCAAGATATCGAGACGATGTACATTTGATTTTGTATAATAGTTATCCCATTCCAAAAATAATATTATTTATTAAAAAACTTCGTGGTGGTGTTTCTACAACTTTAAACACTTTACCTCATGTGGGTTTTCCATCCACGCATGTTTTCATACTTTAAAAAATTCTTCGTGTTAATACTTATAAACACTTTATTGCTTTGGGTTTTGATTGTTAATTTAAATGGACCAATTTTCCTATTAATGATATAACAATACAACTCATATGGCTAGGGAGAACTATGTACGTCCCATTTTGAAAGGAGTAAGTTTTCATTATAAGAGTGCCACCTAGGTAAGATTTATAAGGGTAATATCTCTCACATCCCATGCCCAACTTTATAAGGGTGCTCCCTACAACTCAAACTTAAATCTCCTTCAGAGTAAACAAGTTTAAATATTCTCTTTATATATATAAAACCAACAAATAAAGTTTGGGACTAGTGCATCGAAGAGATTACCCTTATAAAGCTTACCTAGGTGGGACTTCTATAATGAAAAACT
>ML785167.1:416435-433518 GCA_009831015.1 Picea engelmannii
ATATATATATACACTTTCAATATTTTATCATAATAGTGTAAAAGAAAATTTATTTTATAACTTGAGTGGGTTTAATGGTTAAGAATATGTGTTTTCTCCTTGGAGGTCAAGGATTCAAATCTAGATGGGGGTAGGGATATGTACACCTTCATAGACTTTAGTATAATTTGGTGTTTGGCATGGTCGTTACCTTAAAAAATACATTATCATTTTATTATAATTTTGTTTTTTCAAAAGTTTAAGGATTTACCAATTTAGTTTATGTATGGAGGATAATCTTGGCTCTTTCTTGAAATGGAAGGGATAATATTTTCGAAAAAGCCTATCTTCAAATCAACACTTTATTTGGTGGTCTCTAATCTTATTTAATAATAGAAATCCTGAGACTTGATCTTAATGGTTATCGACCTCGGATTGTTCATACAAAGTACTAGAATAATTTTGAATATCTAGAGAAACTAATTGTATACAAGAAAACAAAATATGTTTTTAAATTTTAAATAACATAAGAATTATCAATTAGAACTTGATATTTGTAAATTTCAAATAAAAAATTCAACATAAACAATAAGGAAAAACACTAACAAGTGTTTCATGGCAGCGTGGTCCCTGTCAGGTTGGAATGGGAATAAATGCGACCAAGTACAGACATGTGGGTAGCAAGTTGAAGTACATGTGGTATCCATGCAGAATTTAATATTCCTGAATTAGTTTAATTTGAAATTTATCAAAAATTAGTAATGTTTGGTACACCAACAAAGCTTCCTAGTATCTAAGTTTGATAGTACAAGAAAGATTTAAAAGGAGCCTGGACAAAAAAAAAAAAATGTGTACAATAATAATAAGATAATAAGGTTCCTAGTAAGAATGTTTGTTACATAAACAATTAAAAGGTTCTTGGACACAAACAATTTAGCATACAATAGAATAGTAATAACTTTTGTTACATAGGTTCATGGACAAAAACAAAGAACCTAGCATCTAAGTTTGATAGTACAGGAAATATTTGAAAGGAACCTCGACAAAAAAAAAATGTGTACAATAATAATAAGATAATAAGGTTCCTAGTAAGAACATTTGTTACGTAAACATTTAAAAGTTTCTTGGACACAAAAAAATTAGCATAAAATAGAATAGTAATAACGTTTGTTACATAGTTTCGTGGACAAAAACACAAAAAAATTAGCATTCCCAAATTAGTTTTCTTTAAAACAAGGGCTCCTATACACAAAAGAAATTGAAATTTATCAAATTATAGGTTCCTAGACACCATTAATTTGGCATACAATATAATAGTAACAACGTTCTGCATGAAAGGCTCACCATAAATTTAGCACACAATAGAATAGTAAAAACGTCGTGCAAGAACATTTAAAAGGTTCTTGAACACAAAAAATTTAGCATAGAATAGAATAGTAATAATGTTTGTTACATAGGTTCGTGGAGAAAAATACAAAAAATTTAGCATTCCCAAATTAGTTTTCTTTAAAACAAGGGATCCTGGACACAAAAGAAATTGAAATTTATGAAATTATAGGTTCCTGGACACCATGAATTTAGCATACAATAGAATAGTAACAACGTCGTGCAAGAAAGGCGTTCCTGAATTAGTTTTCTTAGAAAGTAATAACGTCTGTTAGATCAATAAAGGTTCTTGGAGAATTTTTTTTTAGCATACAATAGGAAAAAAAAAATCTAGCATTCCCGAATTAGTTTTCTTTGAAACAAACAACAAAGGTTCCTGGACAGGCATTCCCGAATCACTTTTCTTTGAAATTTATCAAAAATTAATAATGTCTGTTACATATTTCTGGAAATTACATCAACATTTAAAAGCATGCAATAGAATAGTAATAACGTCTGTTACATAGGTTTGTGGGCAAAAACACAAAAAAATTAGCATTCCCGAATTAGTTTGCTTTAAAAGAAAGGCTTATGGACAAAAAAAAATGAAATTTGTCAAATTATAGGTTCGTGGTCATCAAACATTTAGCATACAATATAATAGTAACAATGTCGTGCAACAAAGGCATTAATGAATTAGTTTTCTTTGAAAGTAGTAACGTCTGTTACATCAACAAATAGGACACAAAAAATGTAGCATTCTCGAATTAGTTTTCTTTGGAACAAACAACAAAGGTTCCTTGACACCCAAAATTTAGCATACAATAAAGGCAGTCCCAAATCAGTTTTCTTTGAAATTTATCAAAAATTAATAATGTCTGTTACATATTTCTAGAAATTTAAATGTGTTTGTCATATAGACTGTGATTGGGGCTCCCACGGACCATAAAAATAAATAAGTACAAGAATTAGGAATGTCAAAAGAAGAAGTGGACGACGGTAGAGAGGAAGACCTGAAAAGAAGAAATTGGAAGTTATGAGTCTTTGGTTACAGTTTTCTATTTAAAGAGGTAATAACTGGATTGATAAAGAAAACAAGATAACATTATAGACTTAAAATAGATTGATAGAGAAAACAATATGCCAGTATAGACTTACTATGAAGCTGATGCATTTTTGTTCCTATTGTCGATGGTCAGTGGAGTCATGTCGAACGGTTGTTTCCCTTCTTGGACGAGGTTGTCCATTCTCTGTTGGAACCATTCTTCGATGTAGATTCTCATGGGGGCCATGTTGATTTCATCCTGGATTTCTATGTCATAAAGATCATTTTCTAATTTCCTTAGATCCATTGAATTACTATGCAGAATTTGTTCAATTTCTTCATTGTGTGCATCATAGTCCAGTACCTAATGCTCGAGCTCATCTAAACGATGTTCAACTATGCCATAAAACTTTTCAAAAGACAAACCCTTTAAAATATCAAGTTGTTCATGGAAGGATTATTCCGTCATTGACAAGTATTTGAGAATTAAGTTTGGGTCTTGAACCTCGTTGGTACTTCTAGCTAAGTCTATTTGGATCGAGATTGTGAATTAATCTTCCTTTTGTGATATGGCTTGTTTACATGATTCGACAATGAGCTCCAGGTTCTTATCTTTTTTTTTCCAGCATGCTTTTACTTTTTTGGTCTAGTTTGGGGAGGGGAGTTTCTCTTGTCTTCTTTTCAGTTCCGATGTGTTGATGGCATGGTTGGAAAAATGGGTCAGGACCTATTCACTGAATTTCTAATCATTTTTCAAATTCGTCTCCAAATGTTCGAGAAAATCATTTTCCTTCTTTTAGAAGGAAACTAAATTTTGCGATGTTTCCCAAGCTTCAGTAACTAGCTGCCTTCTTTTGTTGATGTTATTCTCTACAAGGGATCTAGAGCATGCAAGGATGGTAGAGGATACTTTCATCTTGGTTGTAGTGGTAGCAGGCATGATTTTGGCTAAAGGACTGGAAAATTCTAGGTTCGCAATGAAAGCCTACTCAAATTCGTTGAGGCTGTCTTTCAGTCTGGCATTTTCCGTTTCAATTCCTCCAATGGAATCATGAAGAGAATCACCAGTTACTTGGTGAAATGGGGATATTTGGGACGACCTCATTTTCCTAAAGTTAATCTTTGTGCGAGAATTTCCTTTCATGTTTGTTACATCGTTCTTTTCAATGACCATACTTTTAGATTGGCCGTAAAAAACAACACTCTGGAATATGAAGGATTCATCTTCGTCAAAAATTTTGGTCTCAGCTATTTCCATTGTGGAAAACCCAATTTTTTTCATGTTCTTAGTTTCAATTTCAAGTTGCACTTGTTCACATTCAATTTTGGGTTCAGGTTCGTTCACCTGCCCTGCATTGTTTTTTCTCTTCTTCATCAGTGGAATTTTGTGAGAACTATCAATTTTTATGCGAGGAGAGTTCTTATCTCCTCCTTTGTTTGAATATTTATGGGTTTATTTCTTATTGGGGTGGGTCATTGAAGTGATGGTTTGTGATGTCATGCTCTTGGGAGTGTTGGCGGGGGATTGGGCACTCTTCTCACTAGATACTTTTCCCTGTTGTCTGTACAATTCAATCACACTTTGCAATGTCTCTGCGTCGCAGTCGCTGCAAGCAGGATTGTTTTCGTCACTGTCCCTGTCTTCGATCAGGTGTCTATGGATAAAAGAGTTGTTAAAGACAACTTCCAGTAAATTTTCTCAAAAATCCCATTAGATTTGAACATGTTTAGCCTCTCAGCATACGTTAGGTTCAATTTCTTGAAATGGCCAAAAAAATCGTCAATCTTGTTGACATTTCTACACACAAAGTCTCTGACATTCCAGGGTAGAGGAATGAACTGTTTTTTTTTCTTGTCATGGAAAAAATGAAACCAATGGTTGTATTTCCTTTCTATTTCTGCAACAAACATCTTGTCCATGATGTGGCATGGAAGGAAACCAGGATTTTCCTTAAATCCAAAGACCATGAGTACACTGCGATTTTCCTTTTGTTCAAGTCTTCCCTTCCTGTTCAAAAACTTGGTTGCCTAACGAGACATCCACAGAGCATCCTTCGCTAACAATAAATCTTTGAAAACTAAGACAAATCCATTAAAAAATTCATAAAAACAATGGGAGGCCTTGTGCCTCCATAGGGCCTAGTACCAGAATGTTACTGGGTCAAATCCACAATTTATTTTATTGGAAAGAGAAAGTTTTGGAAACAGACAACAATGCACTATTGTGAAAATCAAGTAGGATGACATATAAAATTTATTTGATTCTTTGAATCATGACAACTGGGAACAGATCTCAATGGAAATTAGCTTACCCTAATTGAAAATGAATTGTTCCTTTACTGTGAAGTACAAAATATAAATAATTATATGGGAAATGCTTGTCATGGATGCCTATCCCATTAGTCTTGTAAACAACCAAGCAATTTCCCAGAATGGATTTGTAAAGAAACTTACCTGCAACTTTGTGATATCTTCAAGAACTGTTGTCGTCTCTTCGATGAAATCAACTAATATTTCCAACCTGTTATCATGTTTCTCTAGGAACTGCTTGTAGTCTTGTCCTCTGAACTTCAATGTCGGCTCTGACAATTTTAACATCTTGCGGAAGACCTGAGGTGAAAAAGAAACAGGAGAATGGTCGCACAGTGGAATAATTCTTTGGATTGGAATATATTTTTTGATGCACCAAGAGACCACCTCCTTACAGTAAAAAAACTCAAGGACGCCGCTTGCACGAGCGATTCCAGAGGTCCAAATCACTTCGCTCTGGGCGAAATGAGATGAATTGTAAAAGTATACCCTGGACCACTTGAAGTTTTGTTCCTGATGTTCAAAGATATTTACTGTATCTCCAAAAAACTGTTGTCGACCTGCTGCAATAAGTCTACAAGAACATTTGTTTGCTCCAGACGATGAATGAAATGAAAAGTTGGAAGGGATAACATAACCCTGCACAAATCTTGGTCCAATGCGTGTGAATGGGAGATCTCCTCAAGACTTCTGTTCATTAATGAAAATTTGGATAGTTGTTGGATCATGCATTGTTAACATTTAACACTAGTAATTGCATACATAGAAATGTGAACATGGAGGATGTGAAAATAAGAGATTAAGCATTGTAGATTTCTTGAGCGGGCCAACACGATGACGTGTGTTTAAGATGAACAATCGGAAGGGACAATATAACTCTCTGCAGATCTTGGTTTAATGCATAATAATGGGAGATCTCCTTGAGCATTTCACTCATTAATGACAATGTTGAGGGTTCCTGCATCATCAGTTATTACCATGAAAGGTTTCTAATTGCATATTAAGAAAGTACAGAGGTCATGGGTACGGGAAAAAGAAGCTTCAAAATAGGGTTACAAGGTACAACTGTTGGAGGTGAGGGTGCAAGGGTCAAATTGTATGTCTCAGAAATTTTTGCGTGCAATACACGTAGCATCGAAAAGGGTATGATAGGACAGTCTAGAGGGAAATTTGTATATCACTAGCAAGAGCATAAATAATGTATATCAGGAAGGACAAGAAGTTAGTGGGGATGGAAGGAAGCGACAGATACTTTGAAACATTTGTGAGCCATGGTAGAGTGAATATTGTGAGTTCGAGTACTCCACAGTGGAATTGTAGATCACGAAAGTTTTGAGTGCATGATGTATAGAACATAACAAGAATCATCAGAGTTCGAAAGCACCAACCCGACAACCACGGACATAAAATTGGCTAAGTATGGAAAGGAACAATGGTCGGTCAGACTCATCATGTGAGGATATAGATGGAGATGAAGATATGTCATCCTACCAATGTTGTAACCCGTGATCATATAAAAGAGACTAAGTATATAACCACAAAGCGATAATACATGGGAAGAAGAAAAGGGAAAAAGGGTCCACGGTGGAATTGTAAATCAGAGAAATTTTGAGTGCAATATGTATATCACGGAACAAGAAGCAACAGAGTTCGAAAGCACCAACCCGACAACCACATCCATAAAATTGGATAAGTGTGGAAAGGAACAGCGGTTGGTCAGATTCATCATGTGAGGATATAGATGGAGATGAAGATATGTCATCCCGCCAACGCTAGAGCCTGTGATCGTAGAAAAACGACTAAGTATATAACCACAAAGAGATAATACATGGGAAGAAGAAAAGGGAAAAAACATTAAGGAGTCCATGGTGGAATTTTAAATCACGGAAATTTTGAGTGAAATATGTATATCACAGAACAAGAAGCAATAGAGTTCGAATGCACCAACTTGAAATAGTGACTAAGAATTGAAGATTTTGTGAACTCGTCAACAGGAGGATCCAAATTAGGCTGACAAGGTCTCCCCATAAGACGTGAGGCCCTGACGGTCAAATTTTATCGTTCAAAACATTTGAATGCATAATCTGTAACATAGAAGAGGGGATGATGTCAGAACCCAGTAGTTAATTTGTATATTGCAGAGGGCTGGATTCCAACTTTTTCGTATCAGTGTGTGCAATTGTCACTAGAAAGAGTCACTAATAAGAGCATAACCAATGTATATTAGGAAGGACAAGAAGTTAGTGGGGATGGAAAGCAATAACAGATACTTTGAAACATTTTTGAACCATAGTAGAGTGAAGCTTGTGAGTTCGAGGAGTCTGGGGTTGAATTGTAGATCACGAAAGTTTTGAGTGCAAGATGTACATCACAGAACACGAAACAACAAACTTTGAAACTGCCAACCCGACAATCGCGGCCATAAAATTGGCTAAGTATGGAAAGAAACAACGGTCGGTTGGATTCATCATGTGATTATAAAGATATGTCAGCCCGCCAATGCTAGAACCTGCAATCATACAAAGGCGACTAAGTATATAACCAAAAATCCATAATGCACAGGAAGAAGAAAAGGGAAAAAGGACTAAGGAGTCCATGGTGGAATTGTATATTACGAAAATTTTGAGTACAAGATGTGAAACCGATAGTCAATTTGTATACTGCGGAGGGATGGATGCCAACTATTTTTTACCATTGTGTTCAGTTGTCACTAGTAAGAGAACAATGAATGTATATTAGGAATGACAGGAAGTTAGTGGGGATGGAAAGCAGTGACAAATACTTTGAAATATTTGTGAAACGTGGTAGAATGAATCTTGCGAGTTAGAGGAGTCCATGGTGGAATTGTAGATGACAAAATTTTTGAGTTCAACATGTATATCACAGAACAAGAAGCAACAGATTTCGAAAGTGCCAACTTGGCAAGTGCGTCCATAAATATGGATAAGTATGGAAAGGAACAACGGTCGGTCAGATTCATCATGCGAGCATATAGATGGAAATGAATATATGTCATCCTACCAACGCTAGAACCCACGATCATAGAAAGGAGACTAAGTATATAACCAGAAGGCGATAACACACGGGAAGAAGAAACGGGAAAAAGGGTTGAGTGCACAGTGGAATTGTAGAGAACGGAAATTTTGAGTGCAAGATGTATATTACGGAACAAGAACCAACAGAGTTCAAAAGTGCCAACACAAAACAATATCCAAGAATTGGACATTTCATGAAGCCGACAATAGGAGGATCCAAACCATGCTGACAAGGTCTCTCTAGAAGACGCGAGGCCCTGACGTTCAAATTGTATCACTCGAAACATTTGAATGCATAATATGTAATACAGAAGAGAGAACAATGTCGGAATCCGATAGTCAATTTGTATATTGTGGAGGGTGTGATGCCAACTGTTTCATACCAGTGTGTCTAGTTTTCACTAGTAAGAGCTAATTTAGTATTGAGAATAATGTTTTTAGATACTGTTAGATAGTTTATAGGGATTACCATCCGTAAACAATGGAAATCTTGACCCCACTAGCCCTGGAATCCATCTGTCAATTTGTATATCGCGAAACCATGATCACTGTTTAGAGGACACAGAACAATAGAAGTGCAATGTTGAGCCAGCCAACCTGCAGGTCCTCTTGTCAATTTGTATATTGTGGAATTATGGGTGTTGTTTTTAGGGAACAGAACATTGGAGGCCCAATTTTGAGCCCACCTACCCGAGAACCTACGATCCAAAAAGTGGCTAGGTATGGAATGTGGAATCCGTACATTCTCTATAAAATATCATGTGCATACTTTATAGTCCGATAATATACGGAAAGAAAAAAAGGCAAAAAGGATGAAGGAGTTCGTGGTGTAATTGTAGATCACAAAAGTTTTGAGTAGAATATGTATATCACGGAACAAGAAGCAACAAAGTTCGAAAGCGCCAACCCAAAAACCACGGGCATAAAATTGACTAAGTATGAAAAGGAACAGTGATCGATCGGATTCGTCATGTGAGCATATATATGGAGATGAATATATGTCAAAATGCCAACATTGGAACCCGTGATCATAGAAAGGTGACTAATTATATAACTAGAAAGAGATAGTACACAGGAAGAAGAGAAGGGAATATATAGATAAAGAGTTGCCAATTTGCGAATCCATGAGGTCATGATCATATAACTATGACTAAATATACAATCACAAAGGGATAATAGAGGGGGGGGGGAAGAAGAGAATTAATATTTTTTATACATTCTTGTGGACAAATTGTATATTGCGGAACTCTGAGCGCTGTTTACAACTCACGAAAAATTCGAAACACAATTTTGAGGCCGTCAATCCGAGAACCTGCAATCAAAAAAGTGTTCAAGTACGAAACACGGAAACGCTGGCTGGGACTTTCTTTCGCTAAGTAAGATCTTCTTTGCATGTTTCTGGACAAGTTCTGTAGGGATGGTTGGTTGTCCCGACTTTTGCTTATTAATGACGCTTTTTTTACGCTTGTTGCATGATGTTATTCTACTATTAAACCTTTGGTGTTGCATATCTGGAAAGAAGTACGAGGATGGGCAGAACATGAAATAGTGACTAGGACTTGAATTTTTCATGAACTTGTGAATGTGAGGATCCAAAATAGGGTCACAAGGTTTCCCCAGAGGACGCAAGGCCCCAACAACCAAATTGTATAGTTAAAAACATTTGAATGCATAATGTGTAACATGGAAGACGGGACGATGTCAGAGTATGGTAGTCAATTTGTATATGGTGGAGCAACGAGCGCCAATTCTTTCATACCAGTGTCCAATTGTCACTAGTAAGAGCATAGTTAATGTATATCAGGAAGGAAACGAAGTTGATGGGGATGGAAGGTAGCGAAAGATACTTTGAATGAAGTTAATGTATATGAGGAACCCACGATGGAATTTTATATCAAAGATGTTTTGAGTGGAAGATGTATATAACAGAACAATAAACAACTGAGTTTGTAAGCACCAACTTTGAAAATTTCGTTGAAACCACGAAATTGTTTACTGCAAGATGTATTTAACACAACAAGAAACATGAATTTGCAATGTTCTTTCAATGAGATAAACTCCTTATCATTTATTCATCTTGTATTCCTTGCAATGACATGAGAAAATGTTGACTTTCCATAAACATTAATATCTAAATTAAATTAAATTTAATAAAAAATTGGTGTAATTTAAGTAATTAAGACAGCTTCAACCGTTCCTTTATTAATGCCAATCTTTTTGAACCCCTAGTGAGTTATCACTAGTTAAAGCATAAATTGTAGATCACAAAATCTCTTTGGCTACAACATGTATATGATTGAACAGGGAACATAGTTGTTCAATACCTCAAACCCGAGACCCAGTGGCCAGATAATTTCCTATGTTTTTCCCAAGAGGAAGTTTTTATATGTATTCCAACAGTACTCATATTAGTATATATGCATAGATATTATCAAATAGAAGAAGATGCAATATATGCAAGATATTGAACAAGAACATGGTGTCAACACTTGAGCTTCCTTGTTGTAAGTCATTAATTCATTCTATTTACGGGCCCCGAAGAATGAAAGTAGGACAGGTTCTCCAATTTATTTCTTTAAGTATAGGGTCGGCGCCACATAAGTATGGCTTGTGACAAATTATTCTTCAATGTAAAATGTAAGCAACGAACATAGTAGCCTTTATTTAAATTAAAGTAGTGGGAAACAAAAAGAAAACATTGTCCATGTTTAACAACACATAGGGAAAAAAGGTAGAAAATAAAATGAAAATCAATACCAGAGATTGGAAAACACTATTAAAAAAAAAAACGTAATTATTATATATTCAAATAAGATGGGTTACAAAATACAACTGATATTATTTTCCACAATGATTGTGATTTGGCCTGTTATCGACCAATAAAAAATATGTACATTGATGAAGCTTGTTGATAGTTTTCTTGAGGATCAAATACCTTTTTTGTAAAAAACGATTTGAATATCAATTTCGGGTCTTGGACTTAATTGGTGATGCCAACTAGATCTATCACAGTTTTTGAACAACTTGTCTCTTTCAGATATGGCCTTCTTGCAGTGGATGGGTATTCAACATTCCACTCTTTGTCAAGTATTAATTTCCCTCTGTCATTGAAAACTTGGGGTTTAAGGTTCTTTCCTTGTAATGTTCCTGACCATCGACATCCAAGACAACATAGAAATGCGATTTAGGCCCATTTCAAAGTTGAGGGAGTCTTTTTATGTGACATCAGCTATGGGATGGGAAAAAAAATCAAGTATGTTGTGATTGTTATTCTCCATGTATTCGATCATATGTTTGGTTGAAAATCCTTTCTGAAGATTTGTATGTTGAACTTCTTTGTTTTATTACAGTAAATTGGAAGGAACATCCAACCCAGCTACAAAATGTTATTCTGTTGAAGTACATGACTTCTTCGGGCAGCACAGGTCTGGCAAGTGTATCAAATGCTGCAGAATGCATCAGCACAGGTCTGGAAAGTGTATCAAATGTTGCAGATCACATCAGAATATATATTTCATCATAGTGGTGGAAGATATGGCGGCCCACAGAAAGTTCTGGAATGTTTGGAAGTGACGCCA
Source organism: Picea engelmannii (assembly GCA_009831015.1). NCBI lineage: Eukaryota > Viridiplantae > Streptophyta > Pinopsida > Pinales > Pinaceae > Picea > Picea engelmannii. Next base: position 427,748 of record ML785167.1, read on the forward strand.
AATATGTGGAATCTGTAACTACATCCAGAGGAAACCGAACAAACTTTGACAAAGAACATGGCTTTATGTCAAGTCAATTACCACACCCAGAAGTAGCTCAACAAACTTTGAAATAGAAACTTTTGTAGTGATAATATGTCATTTTATCCACCCATACAGTTTTTGTTACCTTCTTCTGGTTACATTCACAAATGGAGTAATATTTCACGTCATTCAAGAACATCACAGACCATTTTGAAAGCCACGGTAGGTGTGATGCCCTTGAGGAAGACAAATTCTTATGTGATATGTAGAACTCAATACACTTTCCAAATCTGTGTTGTTGGAAGAAACCATATACTTCAATGAAGAAGTATTTTGCACGTGACCTGAAAATCCATTATAACTCCGAGCAAGAAAACAAAGAAGATCAACAAACAAATCTCCATGCAAGAATTTCAACCAACCAAAGCATCGAATACAAGGAGAACACCAAACAAAAGATACTTGTTCTTTTTTTTCCTCCTCTCTAAGTTTTTGTTGGATAACGGATTTTTTTTTTACCCAAAGCTCATGTCACATAAAGCCAATCTCTCTTATTTCATTTGGGCCTCAATCGCATCTCTAAGTTGTCTTACATGTCCATGACCAAGAACATTAGAACGAAGGCACCCTAAAGCGCAACTCTTTGATGATATAGAGAAATGGAAATAAGTATTTAAAAGCAACTCTAGATGATCTTCTGTATATTTTTTGTTAATTCATTTTAATGACAGATGTTCTCGAAATGTTCTCTTATTAATGCCAATACTTTCGAATATGTACGTTGAATAGTGACTAATAGCATGTATTAACATTCTCATATCCGAGCAGATTCTCAAATCTAACATCTAAGATATGCACAATATTAAAGAGGGACATGACGTGAAGGCTTCTGTGGGTGACACGTTCGTGGACTATGCTGAAGCCTTTAAGAAAACTAAAAGAGGAGCCAATTTATTTTTTCTTTTTTTTTTGCAAATTCAAAATGCAAGAAAAAGAAATTACCAAATCCCGTAATATTCACCTATCTATTCATTTTAATGGGAGATGTCCTCGATATTTTTTCTTATTAAATCCAATCTTTTTGAACCTGTCTAGTTGATTGTCACTTTTGAAAGCATAATTAATGTTTATTGGTAAGGGCAGAAGGTAGCGGGGATGGAGGGGAGCGACAAATGCTTTTAAATTTTCTGAACCCAAAAAGGCGTGAAGCCGCCAAACTTTGAAAACTCGACTAAGTATGGAAAGGTAGGTAGGATAGACAAAGTCATCGAAGGCAGAGGCATGGTTGCGAGTTCAAGGAGTGTGGGGTCGAATTGTAGAACACTGAATTTCTCAGTGCAAGATGTATACACAGAAAATGAGATGCCATAGTTCGATACAACCTATCAGCGAAATCACATCCATAAAACTGGCTAAGTATGAAACCAAATGATGGTCGATCGAAATGACCACAGAAATGTGGGAAACTATAGAACCAAAAACGCAATTTACAAGAGGGAAAAAAAGGGAGAGAACAATTATATTGCTCACACAACAAAACATACTCTCATAAATATGAAACCATAGTAAGACATAAACCATGGAAAAAGCAACCAAACTTTGAAAACTTGACTAAGTATGGAAAGGTAGGTGGAATAGACAAACTCATCGCAGGCAGAGGAATGATTGCCAGTTCGAGGAGTGCGGGGTCCAATTGTAGAGCACAAAAGTTCGGGGTGAAATATGTATACATCGAACACAAGCTTCCATAGTTCGATAGCACCTATCCGCAAAGCCAAGTAAACAAAAATGGCCAAGCATGCAACCGAACGGAAGTTGGTTAGAATGACCACAGAAACTTGAGAAACTATAGAACCAAAAACGTAGTTTACAAGAGGAAAAAAAAAGGGAGAGAACAACTATATCGCTCACACAACAAAACTTACTCTCATAACTATGAAACCATAGTAATACATAAACCATGGAAAAAACATTGTCATCTATGAAATATAGTTTCAGGCCGACAAAATCTGGTTCAACACGTAAGAGATGCAATTTACATCGACTGCAATTTTTTTGTATGTTATTTTATCTTAATAGTATTTTATCGAGAGTCAACTGCAAAACAATGTAACAAGAGATCCAACTGCAGATGAAACACCCCAACACTTCAATCCCTAGGCAAACAAGAACAAGCACCAAATAACAACCCAGTTAAGAAGCACCAAAAGGCCCAACTGCGGACCCAACCTTGCAAAGTTGAATCAAAAAACAATAACAACATACAATGAACAAAGAAGCAAGCAGCAACCAACCCAACATAAATGACGCAGTTCCAATCGCGGTTGCAGAACCCGAAATGTGAAAAATGCAACAAGATGAATAGGTGAACAAGAAGAACAACAACAGACAAATAATAAATCAGTGGAGATGAAAAAAGCAAGCATGAACCAGTGAAACAACAATACTGCTGAAGAATATAAATAAAAAAAACAAAAGAAAATGTATTGTAACAAGCCTGCTAAGTAAACATTCAACGTTGCCAAGCCTGTTAGGTAAACATGTAAGTCTGTCAGAAATGCACTGTAAATATTTAAGAAAAAAATGCAATGTGGCAGGTCTCTGACGTACCCAAAAAAAATTATTATAATTTATGTAACAATAGTTCGAACACTAGAGAATGTATTCAAAGACCAAACTTTGGATATGCTTGCCATAAATTTAGGTAGCAAAAAATACTAAGACAAATATTCGAACTAATGTTAGCATTAATCCACATTCAACCAATACATACGAAAAATATATGATTCAAAAATATTGTACACGATAAAAAAGTATGGATATGTTAACATATCAAACATTGGGAATAGTGAATCCAGAAATAAGACCTCCAACCTGTTATCCAATCAAATCACTACACATATGGTACTTTTTAGTATATAAAAATCAATGTCTTTAGTTCCCTACCTCCAATAATAGAGATTATGCAAATATTTGTGGTCAAAGGACAAACTAATATGAAGTCAACGAATTATCTATCGCTATTGTCCCTCTATACCTACGGCAGGGACTAATAAATAACAACACTATTACAACTACAAAGTTAAATTTATATAAACAATATGGTAACGAGAAGTTAGTATTGTATTAACATTCACCTAGTGAACTATAAATAAAGTCATGTGATCAAAAGTTTCATAAACGAATGGATTCCATGGTGAAGTACAATTCATTATTGTACTTTCACATGTATGGCCATGGTGACATATTCAAATCAATGTTTGAAATTTGTGGCATATTTAAATCTCTTTATTTAATGTGTACTATTGGCTTGGTGATTTGTTAGCACTTTAGCATATACACCACACTATGTTAATAACTTTTTAAAATCTTTTTTTTTTGAATTTATAAATTTAGAATTGATAAATGAGGAAATGACATTTTGTTCTTCAGTTTTCGTAATGTTAAATTGTAATAATGACTTGCTCTTTGTAATGTTAATTTGCAATAATGAATTGCTTGAGAGGTGTTATTTGGTGTTAATAAAGATTCAAGTTGCAAGCAAATTTTGTTCGAGAGGTCTTATTTAGTGTTAATGAAGATTCAATTTGCGAGTACATTTTGAGATCATGTAGACATTTTTTGAGGATTATCCAAAATGTACGTTAAAAAAAAAAAGAAAAAAAAGTATTTTCCCTTTAATTGTTTGAAATGATTGTCCTAAAATGTTATCTTTAAATAATATAGATCTATATCAATTGTGATGCCTATTGTATGATCTTTCAAACATTTTCATTGAGACATTATCTTACAATTAAAAGAGTGCAAACACTATTATATTATAAACACTTAATAACCTCTTATAAAACCAACTTCATTTTAACTTCTAAACTCTTGGGAATTTTTATCCCAACTTTACTAATTCAAAACAAAAATGAAGTTTACTACATTATTTTTAATTATTAAGTTGGAATTAAGTCATATATAAACTTCTAAACTCTTGGGAATTTTTATCCCAACTTTACTAATTCAAAACAAAAATGAAGTTTACTACATTATTTTTAATTATTAAGTTGGAATTAAGTCATATATATATATATATATATATATATATATATATATATATATATATATATATATATATATATATATATACTTTGAGGTTTTGTAAAATGCAAGTTAATAATATATAAATTATTATGATATCCCATTATCTCACTTGTTTAGCCCTTGAACTACACCTAATACTTAACGCACTAAATCCCTAATTCATTGGTCCCTAACACAATAACCTCATAAATTTAAATGAAATATGAATCACTAACCCCAATCCACCACCATGAACCCCTTAATACCTAACTCATTACCCCTTAAATAAATAACCCAAAATAACCCCAACCAATATTCGAGTAACCCCTCGCCATTGCTCCACTAACCAACCCACCCGTTAACCATTGATCTACTAATTCACAATCTCCTTAACCAACAATCAACCAACCAATTATTGTTCCCTAATCACTAACCCATTAACTTTATTTCTACTATGGTTGATTATATTTGGACATGGTAGATTATGATTGAATATAAATACCCATAATTGAAACTACTAACCCATTAAAGTGTAACCTACTAACCCATAAATTCTTTAAACATTGTCCAATTACCCCTTAAGAGATAGGTTCTAACCAACTTTGCTACTCATTATACCTTAGCATTAGCATTATACTATTATTTACACAAATAAATAAACCATAAATGAGATAAGTTTAACTACGTCTTACTACTCAAGCTACATGTGCTAACGAACTCATTTCACAAGAGACATACGATAGACAAATCACATCCATGGATGTTGCTAAGAGGACACCACACATGAAGTAATCTTCTCGGAAAGAAAAAGACAAATTAAAATAAAGACAATTGTGGTCAAACCTACAATGGTCATGATATGCCAGCTTTGCCAACTAGAAACAACATTCAAATTGTCCTATGTTGTACGTCCAATTTGTCCAAATGAATGGTGTACGTCCAAAACCCATTAATCCAGTCCCTTTCTATCTCTCAATGTGATCTTTTCCAACTAAAAACAACATTCAAATTCTCATATATAACCCATGACACTAAATCTAGAGTCATTTAAACTTTTTAGTGTTCTAGGAATTTGGATAAATTTATATATTTTTAAATCAAAAAGAAAATATGAAATTATTATTCTACCTTCAAAACTTAAATTATAACAAGTGCCATTGCAGTGGTGATGTCCTCCTCAAAAGTTTTTGGTTGGTAGATTTGAATTCATACACAAGTTTGAATTACAACATTGCATGCAATCATTTTTAAGATACTTATACCAATACCAAAATTACATTAGCCTTTGTTCCTAAAACTACTGTTGCAGGTGAAGTGGTGGAGCATTACTTCTCAAAATTACTTAAAATATATTCATAATGGCACTAAAAATTATACTAAAACCAACAAATAATGACAACCTCTTGTTATAATATAAGGCAACAAAATTCTCTGAAATAAATCATCAACCAATTATTATTTGTTATATAAAATAAATCAACAATAAAATTGAAAGGAGATGTGTTAAATAATAAATATGTTTATATAGGTCTAAGATTAACATTAAATTCTGAAATTAGAATGTTGTATGTTAAATTTTTATGAAAATCATAATGATTATGTAAAAGAAAGATAAAATTAAGCATGTACGTTTTTATTATGCCACATGAGTAACTATATATATATATATATATATATAT
>ML785167.1:440222-476271 GCA_009831015.1 Picea engelmannii
ATATATATATATATATATATATATATATATATATACACACACACACACACACAGAGTGTGTTTTTTTTAAGGAATAAGGATTGTTTTATTTAGTATTGCTAACACTTCCATAATGATAAAATATATCAATGAATTTCGAGAGGCTAGAAATGATAGGGCCATTCGTAGTTGTTATTACGTTTACCTTGTAACTTGAATAAATTACAGAAGAGTAAATGATTTAGGAACATAAGCCTAGGAGGAGTGGAACAAAGATAACGTTTGTCACTAGAATTTATCTTTACACCTTTGAATTTGTGAACTATAAATAAATGAAGTTGAGTTAATTATAAAGAGGAGAGTTAATGTCCCTGACATAATTTTTTTTTTATTTTGATAATTTTGGGGTACATTACATATGGTATCAGAGAAAAGGTTACAACACTTGGACCTTGAACAAGGCCAAATTAATTACTTATTACATATTTATATCTATGTAAAACTAACAAACCATTATTTTTACAAACAAAAAACTCTTTTGTGTTTTGTGTTAATCATGGTAGCCCAGGATGACACAAAAATCAGACTTGAGGGAATCCTCAACAAAGACCTCCTGAAGATCCGAGACAGAATAGTGACGAAAGTTCACCTACTGAAGTTCTAGAAACGATGAGGAATCTTATTGTTGGGCTGGACGTTTTCAAAGAAAACAATGAGAAACTGAAGAAGGCATAATAGGAACAGCAGGAAATAAATGAAGTCTTGTTGTGTAGTATAGTGACAAAGAAAATCCCAAAAGACGATGACCATGAAGAAGAGGTCAGTAAAAGGGCCTCCAAGAATTTTGTTCCTGAAGCAAAAAAAGGGGATAGCTCATCTGAAGGTACACCTTTAGCTAAAGATAAAATAAAAACAGACAGAAAAATAAAACAGGTAGATCACCTTGAGGGAGAATTTAAGAAAATCAAACCCGCTACCTTTGATGGGGAATCCAAAATAGGGGAGGAAGATGAAGCATGGTTATTAGACATCAAGAATTATTTTTAGATCTACAACTATTCCAGCAATATGAAGGTCAGAATGGCCATTTACAATCTAAAAGGAAAATCCAGCATTTGGTGGCAAGATCTGAAATTGGTTAAGGGCCTAAAGGAGAAATAGATGGAATGGTCAGACTTTAAGAAAAAAATTAAGAAACAGTACCTATCTAAAAGGTACTATGAAATAAAAACCAAATAATTTTATGAGCTATGACTTGGTCAAATGGTGATGGCAGATCTGATAAACAAATTCCTAGAATTACTAAGGTTCATACCTTATATCCAAGAGGATAAAGTGAAAATCCAGCGGTTCCTAAGCTGTTTACCACAGTCCTACAAGGACATAATCGAATTTGATAATCTCAATTCCTTGAGTGAAGTATTTAGGAAAGCCCAAATGTGTTACGACCAATACAAACAGCGGACATAATTTCCCAAGGCTTGGAAAGACAAGAAACAAGACTGAATGAACCAGCGAAAGAAGGGATACTAGCCAGCTCCTTATCAGAACGCAACAAAAAGATTTCCAAGAAATGTTTTTCACTCCAACAACCCAAATACACAAGGAGGTGGTAAACCGACAAATCTGGGAACAAAATAGTTTGGGAACAACCCCTATGAACTGTTAAAATGATGGGAATCTGGAGAACCTCATCTAAGGAGGAACTGTCCACATTTGATTTCAGAAAACATAACTATTGTTCACAATTTACAAGAATCCTCTACAGTAGGGGATGTAGGTAGAAGATTCCATCAGATCAATGTAGCCGTGGATGGCCGACAAGCTGACCACCAGTCCTCTGTGGTGGAAATTGAAGGTAAAATCAATAACACTCGAGTTTATGTTTTAATTGATCCTGGAACTACGCTAAGTTATATCACTCATGGTATATTAGAGTCAAATAAACTTAAAAAAATAAGACATGCAAAATCGTGGATGGTACATCTAGAAACAAGAACTAAAAGGAAAGTTGTCGACTTTATTTATGATTATGAGTTTAGTTTAGGTGGTAAAAACATAAAGACAAATCTGAACACTCTACCGCTAGGATATTATGATATAATTATCAGAATGTATTGGTAATTAAAAAGGCATAAAGCAGTGCTAGATTGTTATGAAAAAACACATAAGTATAAAGACGAAAATGACACCGCTAGGATAGTTCAAGGTATACAAAACCAGTATCAATTAGACATATTTCAGCAATGAAATTCAAGAAATGCATGAGAAAGGGTTGTCAAGTTTATGCCATCCAAGTAACCTGTTAGAAAAAAGAAAAAAAACCCAGCTTGGAGGATTTTGTCTCCTTGCATGATTTCAGAGATGTGTTTGTTGATGAGATACCTGAATTACCCCCATGGAAGGAGATAGACTTTTCTATCGACCTACTACCTGGTTCAGCCCCTATCTCGAAAGCACCTTATCGAATGAGTTTGTCGGAATTAACAGAACTAAAAATTCAACTACAGGAACTATTGGACAAATAATCTATCAGACTGAGTGTTTCACCATGGGGAGAACCAGTCCTCTTTGTGAAAAATAAAGACGAAACTCTGATATTATGCATCGATTATAGATAATTAAACAAGATGACTATTAATAACAAGCACCCCTTACCTAGGATAAATGATTCGTTCGATCAAGTAGGTAGGGAAAATATTTTCTTGAAATTGGATTTATGATCTGGTTATCACCAGGTTAGGATAAAAGATGAGGACATAAGTAAAACAAATTTTCAAACGAGATATGGACATTATGAATTTGTAGTTATAGCTTTCGGCCTCACTGATGCGTCAACCACGTTTATGTGTTTAATGAACAATATTTTCAGTCAGTACTTGGATAAGTTTGTGTTGGTATTTATTGACGATATTCTAGTATATGCTAAAACATAAGAAGAAAACAAAGAGCACTTAAGAATAGTTCTGCAAACTTTAAGGAAGCACAACCTATATGCTAAATTCAATAAGTGTGATTTTTATCAGAAGCAAATACAATACCTAGGACATGTCATATCTGCAAAAGGCATTGTAGTCGATCCTGAGAAAATAAGATCCATCATGGAATGGTTGGTACCTAAGGATGTAGAGGACATCTTGTCATTCATGGGAATCACCAGATATTACCGTAGATTTATAGAGGGATTTTCCAAAATTGCTTACCCTATCACATTGTTACAAAAGAAGGGGACCAAGTTTAACTGGTCACAGAAGTGTCAAGACATTTTTAATAAATTAAAGGAATTGTTAACAACCGCACCCATTTTAAAGGTAAAAGATTTAGACAAAGACTTCATTGTTTGTATAGATGCGAGTAAAGAAGGACTAAGTGGTGTCCTAACTCAAGAAGGACACATAATTTGTTATGAGTCCTAAAAATTAAAGGAACACGAATGAAACTACGTCACTCATGATTTAGAATTGCTAGTTGTAATACATGCCTTAAAAATGTGGCGGCACTATATAATGGGCAGAAGATTTCTATTATTGACAGATAACAGCGGTGTGAAATTTTTGTTTGGTCAATCGGACCTTAATGCAAGGCAAACAAGATGACTAGCCTTCTTGAGCGAATTTGACTTTGAGGTAAGATGTATCAAGGGTAAGGAAAATAAAGTATCTTATGCTTTAAGCATAAAAGTTCATGGGTTGTTTGAAATAAACATTAGCAGGGCAGAAATTGATCTTGAACAAAGGATGAAGACTGCAAGTAAAAATGACAAAAATTACACTCAAACAATGGAAAAATTACAGAAAACTACACGAAATTCAGACAAAATAGATCTGAGTTTGGATAAAAAAGGTCTACTATAGTTTAAAAACAGAATATACATACCAGTTTCGACAGAATTAAAGTTAATAGTTTTGGATGAAGTTCATAAGAAACCATATTCTAGTCATCCAGGATACCAAAAAATGATAATAGCACTAAGAAAGTTATTTTATTAGCCTAATATGAAGGGAGAAACAACATAATACTAAGCTAAGTATCAATATTGTCATCAGATAAAAGACGAACACCAGCATCTAGCCAGCCTGTTGCAGCCCTTAACTGTGCCATATTGGAAATGGGAGACTATATCACTGGACTTTATCATAGGTTTTCCTAGAACTCAGAAACATAATGTTTCTATTATGATGGTAATCGATAAACTTAGTGAGTATGCACACTTTATTCCTATAAAGTCTACTTTTAAAGATATTAACATCACTGAAATATTCATGAAATAAATTTTTAGACTACATGGTATTCCTAAAATGGTGATTTCAGATAGAGACGTAAAACTTACATCTACTTTTTGGAAAGAATTGTTTGCAGGGTTAAACACTAAATTAAAATTTCAACACGAGTTATCATCCACAAATGGATGGACAGAATGAACGAACAAACCAGATCATAGATATATATGCTTTGCATGTACATAAGAACAAAACCAATCAAGTGGGAAGACTACCTGCACTTGGTAGAATTTGCATACAACAATGGGTACCAAAGTTTGGCTAAAATGAGCCCCTTCGAGGCACTGTACGGTAGAAAGTGTACGACTCCAATTAGCTAGGATAACCCAGTTGACAGACTCTGGTTGGACTAGAAATGCTCCAGGAAATGGAGAGTACGGTAAGAAAGGTACAGCATAACTTAAATGAGGCACAGAATAGACAGAAAAGTTACGTGGACCAGAAAATAAGACACTTGGAATTTCAAGTGGGAGACCACGTCTACTTAAAAGTCAAAGCCCAAATTTTTTTACTAAATCTAGGGAACTGTGCCAAGTTGGCACCCAGGTTTTGTGGGCCATTCGAGATATTAGCTCGTATTCAACCTGTAGCATACCAACTTGCACTTCCATCCAATCTAAAAATTAATAATGTATTTCATGTGTCTATGTTAAAGAATTATGTTCATGACCCTACTCATATGATCTATTGGAACTTGGTGCAGGTGGAAACAGAAGGCAATTTCCAAGCGAAAACCCTGAGCATTCTGGACCAGAGAGAAATAACACTTCAGAACAAAGCCATCGCTCAGGTAAAGGTGCAATGGAAGCACTTTAGCCGTGATGAGGCCACTTGGGAGTTGGAGGGCGATTTGTAGAAATCTCATCCAACCATATTCCAAGAAAGGAACGAACACTGAGGACATTTTTTTATAGAAGGAGTAAAGGATGTGACATCCCCAAAAATAAATTATTTTTAAGTTTGAAATTTCTTAGGAAATTATTTCCGTTTTTGGTAAATTCGAAAATGATTTTTTTTTTCCATTTATGGCAATTCCAAATTTCGAATTTAGTTAATTGTAATTAATGATTATGATTGTTGGGAAGAGATCTTATTTGACCCAACTAACTACTTGAATATGACACTTGTATGAAAAAAAATATTTTATAATTATTGCTGGAAGACAAATGGAACAACCATGTTGAAATCCGTTGACCATGACTCCATGAGTGGGGAATATTTTATATTTATGATTTTTGTCAAAAACATTGATCCTCAGATTTGTCTCTAAATCCAACTCCTATTTGACTCCACAAGTCATCATAAAACTAGAAAAGATTACATGTTGTGCAAACACGCTACGCAAAGTCTACATGGCACACTACACAAATGGAAGTTTAGTAGTCGACTTCAAGATCAGTTTCCGACCAACTGGAGAGGTTTTTGTCACGAATGAAATGAATAAAAAAAAAACTCTCTCATTTTTTACACGTGTCATATTTTTGGATATTCGAAGGTATCTTTTCATCCTATTTTCCATATTTAAATATTTAATGATTTGAACCTGTTTTAGTCATTATCTTTAGGCGTGGTTCTTGAGATACTGGAGAGGTATTTTGGAAAACGGAAAGAGGTTTTTGTCAATAAAGAGTTCATTCACAAAATATCTCTCAATTTTGTAACAACTATCATGCTTCGAGAGATATAATGTTATCTTTGACCCTTATTTTCCAGAAAATTGACAACTATTTCTTAGTAGGCAGTTTTGAGTTTGTTCCTATTTTGATGTACCTCGATAAAAAACTGTAGGTAGTGGTTGAGATTGACCTCCTCAACTTGAGGAAGAGTCTTTCCTTTATATATTTGAGCATTTTTAATGTTCAAAAGGGTTTGGCAGAAGCAAAAAGGAAAAATTGTATTGATCATTGTAACAATTTCTGAATCTGAAAGAATACAAGTGGAGATGTCTAGAGTTTTTTGATACCAAAGGTTCATGTGGTGATGACCTGAAGTATGTTTTTCCTTTCATGTATGTTTTTGTATTTTTCTTTCCCTTCATCTGCAACCTTTCATATGTTTAAAATTGGATGTTAAAGGGTCTTAAATTCATCTAAATGGTGTTTTAGATTCAAGCAATTTTGAACTTTGTTTTTCTTTCTTAACTCATTGGAATTCATCTCTTTGGTTCTCTGATTGATGTTATATGTTTCTTCTTTCTTTAATATTATAAAAAAAAATTAAAATATTGCAATTTCATCACCTACCTTGCCTTTTCTTCCTCGAGAACTCTACCTACCAAACAATGTTTCAATTGTTTTAAGAGTTGACCTCATTTCCCAACAGGTTCCTTTCCTTCTTGCCAGTAAACCCCATAAATATTTCATCAAATCAAAACCTATCCATTAAACCTTTAGAGAAGATCCATCTTCCAAGATACCAAGTGACAAGAGAGATCCCTCTCTGAACTGAAAGGGCTAGTTTTCAGTTCTGAAGTGGTTTTGTGGTTACCTTTGTAAGTTGTCCCCTCAACCTAGGCAATTTACTTAGTGCTAACATTTTAGCATCGTTTTTAGGGAGTGAAGGTGAAATCTTCCCTAGGATAAACGAAAATTTTCATATTTGATTATTAATGGTGGACAACATTTAGACACAGAGGTTGTAAATCATCCACCTGGAGACTCCATTATCAATTGTATCCAAATGTTAGAGTATCGATGGAGACTCCAATGCCTGAAGTTTTTAAAGATTGAAAAAGGTACCAGTGACTCCACTGTATTTGATGAAGAAATCAGATGCTGCTACAATTTTTTGAAGGTATACATGCTTGGATTTTTCACAGATTTATGGTTTTCCAAATCCTTTACCCAAAGATGAATATTGTTTAAGAAATGGTCCAAAATGTAATGGTGAGGATTTGAGTTTGACTTTGAAGCATATATCAAATTTTCGTGAATTCACTGATCTTATTAGAATAAAAAATGAAGATGTATTCCTTAGGATGTTTTATGATTCGTTCCAAGGAAAATGTAGAAGTTGGGTTGAAGGTTTACCTGCCAAATCCATAAGGTTTGTTTTTCAGTTTTTTGGGTTATTTTCTTGGAAACATGGATGGAAAAAGCAGAGTTTGTAGCAAACTCACTTTCCATTCAAGGTTTTAGAGAATGAAATGACACATACACCAATGAGGGAGTGGAAGAAAACTTTTCTTCATTTTTGTCTTCTTATTTAAAGTCATGTAAATGCAGTTCAAAAGATAAAATCTTGTCTTTGGATGAATTTGTCAAGGACATTGAGAAAGAACTTTAGGTTTTAAAAGATCGGAAAATACCCCTAACTGTTCAATTTCAGGGTCTTTCTTTTGAAGATTCATTTCAATAGAACCAAAAAGATACATTATTGTCTTTGTCCTTTGATTTCAAATATCCTGTAGCAGACTATATGGACGAGTGTTTCAGCTTAAAGTTTCAGCCAATGTTTCCCCTGTGGAGACAAATTACAACACGAATTCCCTTTGTTGTTACATTTTCCAATCTTGATATTGTTGAAGCACGGTCAGGAAGCTATGTTAGTTGAGAATCTACTTAACTGGTTTCATTGGTATTTCATTGTTATTTGATTCAAAAATTATTTTCAGTAGATTAGAGTAGTATTGTGTGCCAAAAAGATCACAGTTTAGCATTCTTCAGTAGTTTTTAATTCAGTTTCAACATTCAGTTTATAGTCAGCAGGGTGAAATAGCTTCAAGTTCAATTTTTCATTTTGGATTCAGTTGAAAAATGAGTTGGTTATAGGGAATGAGATCATCCCAATGGATAAGTCACCTAGTCTATTGTTCTTTGTTGCCTCATAGGGAGGACAACATCCCCATTGGAGCCAATGTTATCACATGCAAAAAAAATATGATTTTTGTAAAAAGATTTGATCCTCAGATTGGTCTCTGAATCCAACTCCTATTTGACTCCACAAGTCATCATAAAAATTGAAAAGAGTGCACGATGTGAAAACACGCTACACAAAGTTTGCAGGGCATGCTATGCAAATGACAGTTTTGTAGTCAACTTCAAGATCATTTTCCGACCAACAAGAGAGGATTTTGGAAAACCCCAAAGAACCTTTTGTCATTACTGAACTTAATAACAAAAACCTATCTTGTTTTTTACACATGTGTCATAGTTTGGGATATTTGAATGAGTATTTACAACCCATTTTCCATATTTAAGAATTTAATGTTTTCCTGTTTAGTCATCATTTTTGGGCGCAGATTTTGAGAATCTGGAGAAGAATTTTTTTAAACCAAAAGAGGTTTTTGTAAAGAATGAACTGAATAAGAAAAAAATATCTCAGTTTTTACACATGTTTCATATTTTGGGATATTCGAAGGGATCTTTTCAGCCTATTTTTCATGTTTAAATATTTAATGATCTCATGTTTTAATCATTATCTCTGGGCACAAATCCAAACATTATGGGGAGGAATTTTGGAAAACTGAAAGAGGTTTTTGTTAAAACAAATATCATTCACAAACACCTCTCTCATTTTTGTAACCTCTATCATGGTTTGAGAGATATGATGTTATCTTTGACCCCTATTTTCCATAAAATTGACAAGTATTTCTTAGCAGACAATTTTGATTTTGTTCCTATTTTGATGTAACTAGATCCGAAAATGTAGGATAGTAGTTGAGATAGACCTCCTAATATTGAAGAAGAGTCTTGCCTTTATATATTTGAGAATTTTGAATATGCAAAGGGGGTTGATAGAAGCACAAAGGACAAAATGTACTGATCATTGTAAGAATTTTTGAATTTGAAAGAATACAAGTGGAGATGTCCAGAGTTTTTTCATACCAAAGATTCAAGTGGTGATGACCTGAAGTATGTGTTTCATTTCATGTATTTTTTTCTATTTTTCTTTCCCTTCATCTACAACCTTTCACATGTTTAAAATTGGATTTTAAAGGGTTTGAAATTCATCTAAATGGTGCTTTAGATTCAAGAAATTTTGAACTTTGTTTTTCTTTCTTAACTCATCATAATTAATCTCTATGGTTCTCTGATTGATGTTATATGTTTATTCATTCTTCCATATTATCACAACAAATTAAAAGAATGAAAGTTCATCACCTACCTTATCCATCTTCTTTTATATTATGTCTAGGATTTGCATCAATTTGACGTTCAAGTTATTTTTTTGTGTCTTGGATGTCAAAAGCCTTTCATTATAAACCTTATTTATCTAGACATCTTTCTGCAATAATTTTACAGTTTCTACCAATTTTATGTGCTCCCCCTTAAGATTTTGTACCATCGGTACCTAAACCGACATATAGATCTTTGAATTCATCATCAATATTGTAATTCCTCTGCACATATTCCATGATTTTAAACTTTTGCACTGACTCTGTCCTTCTATATTCACTCTAAATTCCGAAAAATGTGAAAGAAATTAATATTTGTTAGATGGTTTCATGCAATAACTGTATGAAAATTTTGCACCATTTTTTCAGAATCCTCTCTCTTGGATTTCTTAAACGATTTTAACATCCCAAATTATAGTGCACACACCTACAGATCACTATCTTTGTGCACATCACAACTCTATATTGTGCACCAATGGTTTTCCACATAAACTAAACTCTCCACTTCATGGCACCAATTCTTATTGCACACATATATTCATGCTAGTCTATTAATGCTAGTCTCTGGCCCATATTAGTCCAATGTCGAACCAATCGCTCTGATACTAGAATATAAAGTACCTAGCCACCCCAGGATGGGCCACATCGAAAATGTAACATCCCCAAACACCCCAAGTTGGGACACGTCACACCACCTCATCTTATGTAGCTATGAATCAACCCAAATTGTAAGAACCCCAACATACTACTAGGCCATGATGCTCTAAAATTTCACTACTCAGTTTCTACTTTACACACAATTCCATGCAATATCACCTGAGGTAATGTGCTCAACACAATTTGAGTCATGCCACACAACTTATAATAGCAGAAGCATCATTCTATTTTAACACAACCTTAAAAAGTGGAAATAATTCACTAACTGCACACGCCAACATATTGTTAACACAACGTAACAACGTGCACATCCATCTAGGACTCATGCACCACTACTCATTTCACTATGCACGGGGTCTATTTCCTTAAACACATATGTGAATTCCAAACTCTTGATGTTCACATGCTACAATCATGTGCACCCGACCACTCAATCCTTTCATTGATGATTCATAACCTAAAATCATAAGGATAACTTAACAAGCAAGACTGTCCACATTTTTCATGTCCATGTACAACTACAAATACATGTTATAAGCACCATACTTACATGAGCAAGTAGAAAATAACATAATAACAACAAATACTTACATGCAACAACATACAATAATTAACACATGTCAAACATATACAAATACACACACAGTAAACAAGAAAAGCTCATAAAGAACACTTATATTTTATGAAAGTCACCAATTGTGATCTTGAATAAGACATTCCTCCCATCCATAGACATTGTTTCTCATAATATTTCAGAAACGTGTCACCCTCGAGTTGGAGCACAACTCCACCATGGTAAAAGGGTTCCTAGTGACAAGTTATGTTTTGAAACTCAATAGAATTGCTTAGTCCTAGGTGCCCACTATTTCATCTAGCCCAAAATCCCTCATTCCCCACACATATTTGACACACAAGGAAGTGTTCCCCTTCTCTTATAAACAATCCTTCGGCTTCCACACTTCCCTTCCCAGGGTTACCAGCAACAAGTCGGATAGGAAGACTCTGAGCCCTGCGACTAATTCTTAGTGCACTATGGAACAACTCTCATCAAAACTCACACCTAGAGAGTATTCCCACGGGTCTGAAACCGACTCCACAATATCTAGTATATCACCTAGAGATATTGCTCATAGTCTACCAACTCGTCGCCTAAAAAATATCTCAAATTACAACACCACAACTTCCTTACAATCTTCTCTGGGTAGACAAGATAATAATCAGATTTTCCATACAGTCTAACCCCCTTATGCTCACAAGGTCTTGCAACATAAACAATAATACAATAATTCCTAAAATACAATAAGTCAAACAATATATAATGCATGCCTTCCACTTGACACTTGTCACCATGAAAAGTAGCTTTACGCCACTTGGTGACCCATTCCCTAACCTCGAGAACTCGGGATAAAATAATATGTATCTGAAATTATACTTTTCCTATAAATATTATAAAATATTCCCCAAGACTTATGAATCACCCCCTTTTCCCTTTTTCGGTGGAGTAGGCCCCCCATCTCTTTTTGTCTGAGTCAGTTAGCGTGCAGTGATGTCAAATTATAATAAAATCATGATTATATTTACATGGATAGGTGCTCTAACCTATCTGCATCCAAGCTCACTAGCCTCATAATCACAAAGGTTCTCCAACTTCCATACATATCCAATCATTCTCGTGCACTAACCCAAGTGCGCACAACATAGTGCAATGTGCACACTTTCTCAGGTGCGTGCAACACTGACGCAGACGCACCCTCAGGAACGTCCTCTCTCACAGGATCTTCTCTTTCCTTGGCCCGAAGAACACTAACTGGTCCTTCTATTTCCCTATCGGGAAATATACTCCCACAGATCTCTTCACGCGATCCCCTTTTCTTTACTTATCGGAGGATCGGAACTCGCGGTTTCGCAAGTTCACTGTCGATCACTAGGCTCTTGAATCCCCGAGACCCGATGCCTCAGGCAACGCTGACCTCTTTCTGTCTCTATCGGAACTTCTCTTATCGTGGTTTAGCCCCTTGTGATGTCGAGCACTTTGATTTGCCGACTCCTGATACCCGACGTGGCGAAACTCCGATGCACACGTGCGGATTGACCTTTCCACCTCCCGTCACTTCTATCGGGACTTCAGGCTTCGTGGGATTATGAATCCTGATGACAATGGATTCGGGAATTTCCTTTTCCCGATCCCCGATATGTCACACCACCTGTCCTCCACTAACTCCTGTGGCCCCACTGTCCTTTCCCCATCAGGATATCGCGTTTCGCGACTCTGAGCTGTAAGAATACTCTGTCCTCGAAAACCTCGATTCTCTGAACCCCGACTTCCTTGGATCTCCTGACACGCGTCCTCAACAATGAATGGTTATGGACTCGTCGGGATATCGCGGATCGCGATATCGCAATTCTAGTTGCACAAATTTGGAGCTTCGACTCGCGAATCACCGATACATGATACCACGTGTAGATCCGACGGCTCCTGTGACTCGGATCGACTGCTCCTGTGACTCGGATCGACGACTCTGCCCCTCCTGAGATTTAAACCTTTCGGACCTTCTCACTGTAACCTCCTTGCACCTCCGCAAGATCCAATGGCCCTCGGAACTTTGCGAAATCTCCTCAGAGGATTTCGACCGTTCGTTCTTCCTTTGACGATTCTGCGAAATGATTGATTTCCCCTCGACGAATCTCATCCGCCTGCTCGGAATCCTGCGACGCTCCTCTCGGACTTTCAATAGTAGCTTCCCTACGCTTATTCTTCAATGAATTCGAAGGCCTACTCCTCCTGAGCTTTTCCACGACTTCAAGTCTCTTAGAAAAAGAGAACTCTTTGCACGCACTCCTTGCGGCAACCCTTCAACCTCAACTGAGTGTTGAAGTCCCTCGACTCTGCGCACTCCTGCAGCAGCAGTATTTTAACACTTCCCTCAGGTTTGCAACCCTGAGACCTTTAACCAGCCTACGCACTCCTTTCACGTCTTCTGTGCCCAACTGCACCTTCTGGGATGAATGAGAACATAAGTTATCTCTACCTGAACCCTCTGTCAACGCACTCCTTGCGGACAAATTCGACTGCACTCCTTGCAGGAATCCTGTAGCTCAAATAGAGAAACAATTTAAACTCATTCCTTTACCCTTTCAGACTTCAATTCAACCATGAAATCACATACACAACATATAAAAGCAAATGTATGACAGGAAGCAAACATTCATGAGCATATCCATATCAAATACACAGAGAATCAGACACAAAACCATGAAATTGAATAAATCTTCTTCTATTAATTCAATTATCAGTACATGGGTGTTCTCTACACAACTCTCTGCTTTCTCTTGCTCTCCTTCTCTTCCAGAATAATATTACAATGTACAATGAAGGTGTCTATATCTGTTTTCCCTCCTACGTTCTAAAGCTATCAAATCTATAATTAAATTCCTATCTACCAGCATTAACTATATTAAATGTCAACTATCTACTAAAGGACGAGAGATTAAAGGCTCAAGATCCATTACAATACACAAAGTGCGCCTCATT
Source organism: Picea engelmannii (assembly GCA_009831015.1). NCBI lineage: Eukaryota > Viridiplantae > Streptophyta > Pinopsida > Pinales > Pinaceae > Picea > Picea engelmannii. Next base: position 453,787 of record ML785167.1, read on the forward strand.
AAGTTTTCACATTAATGTGCGCGCAACAGTTTCAAGGCAATTTCAAAATTTGTGTTGGCTTATCCAGTTGTCTTCAGCTTCCGCGCTGGCTCGCTTGATGTATTGGCGATGCTCCTGGATCAAACACAAATAATTTGCACACTCTATCTTTGTTAACACTTTTCCATGCACTGCTCTGATGCATGCAACACCAAAACTAGGTTCCCTTGGCTCACCATCCTAAATGTACATTAGATTTACACTTGGTACCAATCGTCTCACCAACCTATATGTACAATTATAAAGGGTTCTAGATCAGGGAAATTACATCCTCTCTGCAATGGAATCTCAAGTACAACAGTCCATGCATAGGTGAGATGCTCCTCTCTTGAAAACTCCACGACGTGTCTCCTCTCAGTGTTTATCTACAGGTTTCTCAACTCTTTGGCAGCTCAATTACCAAGGATCTTCAATAAATTTGCAACTCAACTCTATATCTTCAACAAATTAGGTTTTGAGACTTCACATGTTTGTTTCCTCTTCACACATTTGTATATTCACCACAACAAAATAACTCCACCGATAAAAAAAAATCAGTGGCTACTTAAACATTTCATGTGGAGAAACTACTTCACAACATGCCTATGGATATTTATTTGGATAGCAATGAACCTATCTCTCATATTATGCAAGTTTATAAAAAACAATTAGATCTGATGTTCCATCAATTTATCATGTTCTCATATAGCTTCACATCCCTCTCTAGCGGACCGAGCTCTAATACCAAAATAACATCTATCAAAAATACATTGATGCACTTACACAAGTGAGACCAATTGTCTCACACACTCCACATTCATTTATAAAATGAAAATTACATATATAGCCTAGGAAACAATCCAACTGACTCTTAAATATGTGGATATGAAACCACTTGCGGTCTCAAGAGATTGAGAATCTCGTAAACATATAAAAATATATGCTAATTTCAACATTATTCTCCAACAATAACTACCTATTTTGTATCATAACCATGTAGTCCTAGTATCGTACCATTATTGATCACTTATTACTATTTTTATAAGAGTGCAAAAATCCAATATGGCCAAGGATATTGACAACTCACACCATATACCTTGAGAATGGAGAGTGAGCGTAAGCTAATGGTGGTTTCTAATGATAATTTTTTTCAAATTGAATGGATTTTGAGATATTTATGTATAAATCTATATATCATATATACAGAAATTGAAATCGAAAGAGAGGAGATTGAATAATTTTTTTATATTGATTTTTTTTTTAATTATATTGATTCTAACTTTTTTAATATTGATTTTTTGAGAAGGCATAAGATATATCTTCATGTTGGTGCAACACTTGAGTTTTTAAATGATGGAATGAATATACAAAACTTGGTACATATGTAAAGGTGGATGAATATTAATGCAAGTGAAATTGTTGAAATATTAAAAAGTTATAGGAGAAACATTAAACTATTATTTTTTTATTAATGAGATATGACAAGAAAAATAAGAAAAATAAATTAAAACTAGAGATTTGTAATTTTAAGAATTAGGTCTCATTTTCATCGACTATGAATATGTGGAACATATTTCACTACAGGATTGGAGTTTGACAACTAAACTCTATAAAGGTAGATGGACCTACTTACATAACTCAATGCACAATCCAAACAAGATAGACTTATGTTTATAAATTCATTTCTCTTCAAAATCTAGGCCTTAAATATAGACACTGGATGAAGGTTGGGCCTTAGGCTCTAAACAAGGCTTCTAAAAATCTAGGGACAAGAACAATGTCTCAAAACACTAGATGATCTATTGAGTGTAGCCTTCAAGTGAGGATATGGGCGTCATTTGGATTTTTTGAGTAGTAGGCATGGGGCTTGAGGCCCTAAACATGATTAGGGGAGGAAACACAAGGCTCAAGCCCTAAATGAGGAAACTTTCTCTTCTTCTATACTTCTACTTTTTAAGCAAATGTATTCTCTTGCCATAAAATATGTTGGGAAAAGACTAGATATTGGAAATACTAAAAGAATGTTGCAAGGAATTGACTGCCAAAGATGACATGGCACCACCAATGTAACCATGTATTACATTTGATAAGGCTATAAACCCATGCTTGAATAGGGATCATAAGATGGTGGATGACATTGGGGTATGGCAAGTAAATTGATGGGAAAAACATCCACATTTCCTATGCAATGCACCCTAAAAGGAAAGAGTCTACTTGGAGCACAAATAGAATTAGAAAAGAATTAGGCAACATAGAAAACATAATGAAAATGATTGCAACATAAGAAAAATCATGAATCATTTACATTTTTCCAACATTTTCTTTATTTCTACACATTTTTCATAGTCTCCTTCACCCATGTTGTAATTGGATTTAGATAAGGAATAATATATTTAAATCACTCTACCCCAAAACCATCTTAAAAAAAGATCCAAATATTTGTTTGAACAAAATATTTATATTTTCATAGACTACCCAAATATATGATCAACTCTTCCATCTTTGTGTTATGCACCTGGTTATGTTAATTTGAGCAAAGATGGGAAATATCATAGAAATTACCAATGGAACAATAGAATATAGAGAAAAGCACACTAAAAATGATACCTTTTATTGAAATAGGAGAAATGTTCACTTTCCTATTCGAGGGGGAAACCTTCAGCAGAGTAGCACTCTATTACAATAATTCTCAAAACATACTTTCTCATACCTCATACTCTTATTTATACTAATTCTATCTTCTAGAGAGCATTCTACAGGAAGATATTTCTAGAAATAGAAGATTTTATTAGGTCTTCTTACATTGACTTGTTCACATTTATTTGATAGCCCTTACTAACTAATATCAACCTTTATTACATGGAAAATATATCATGCTAACTAATTACCAACTAATATGGGTTAGGATCGGATCCTAATAATCCCTCCCCCTTCAAAAGAAACCTTGTCCTCAAGGCTAAAGATGAAGAAATTGTTTCAATATGGGAGTCGGTTCCCAAGTCGCATCCTCTGGAGATGTGTCCTTCCACTTGATCAACACTTATTTGATATTTCTTCCATAGAAGTGACGCTCACGCACATTAAAGAATTATTCTGGTTGGAGCCAAAGGGATCCTTCTTCATCTAATTCAGGAATGATGGTTTGAACCTGGCAATTTTGACCCACCACTTTCTTCAAAATGGAACACTAGATGTATTTTGGAGGTAGTTGGAAGTGTCAGTTTGTAGGCAACTGGACCAACATGTTTAATGATATGATAGGGGCCATAAAATTTGGGTGCCAACTTATGGTGGACATGTTCTTTGAGCAAATTTTTTTTGTAAGTTTGGAGTCGAGGTAACACCTAATAACCTTCTTGGAAATCCCTTTCGAAACAGTGTTGGTCAACCTGTTTCTTCATAAAATTTTGGGCCATGTGTAGGCTATTCTTCAGAGTTGCGAGGGTAGATTCTCTACCTTACAAAAAATTATCAATAGCCTAGACCTTTGATGTGGCTGGAATATGTGAAGTTATTGTAGGCAGTTGTTGGCCATACACCGTTTCATATGGTGTCATTTTGGTGGCTATATGATAGGAAGTGTTGTATCACCATTCGAAAAAAGGTAACCATTGGACCCACTGATGTTGTTTGTCAGAATAAAAAAAATCAAGTATGTTTCCAAACATTTATTGAAAAATTTCATTTGGCCATCCATCTTGGGGTGGTAGGTTGTGCTCATGTTTAGTTGTGTGCCCTATAATTTAAACAATTATTTCCAAAAATGTTCTGGTGAAAGGTCACGATCGGACACAATAGATGTTGGCATGCCATGCAATTTGAAAATATGATCAATGAAAACTTGTATTTCCATAGCTGGTGTAAAAGGGTGTGGTAAGGAACAAAAAATTGCATACTTGGAGAGGTGATCTACCATGACCAATGTTATCAGACAAATCGGTAGGTGCGGACACTAACTGATCTCCCTAGATCCACCTAGATCTAGAACAAAACACACCAGAACATGACGCTTTCCTTAAGTTTTAGATATTGAATTTACTAACTAAAGAGGGATGAGTGACATACCATTTAAATGTCGCTTCCTCTCGCCATCTCCATCCTAGCTCCATTCCAATGCTCATACAATGATGAACCTGCAAAGGAACGCAGCCAACCAAAGTGATAGAAATAACATAAACTCAATATAAACCTATGTATGTGATCAAGGAATCATACAATAAAACACAACATGCTTTATAGGAAAGAATCATATTACTGTATCATATTAAATGTGAAAGAGAGATTACAACCATGGCCTTGATGTCATAAGGTCCCTTCCAACTGTCCTTTGTTCCCCACACACTTTTACTCCAAGAATTATGAGAGCATAGATCTGATAATATTCACAATCTATCTTGACAAAGACAAATCACAAAGCCACTCTAACCAAACTAATAATTCCAAGCCAACCAAAGCTCCAGAACCATCTTAAGAACCCAAGAACCCCTTCTCCATGAGAACTCCTATCCTTTTATAAGTTGAAGAGGATAAGTTGAGGAGGTTAGGATGATCCCACTAAATCATGAAAGCGAGTAAGATCCAAACCATTCGGATGCCACCTCACCATGGAAGTTTCTCCTTCTAGAAGATTAGAGAAAACGCTCGTTTTTCCCACATGTAAGCATTCTCGCACCCTGCCTATAGAGCAGCCTGTGAACTGTTGACACCCTAGATATGATGCAACCTGCAAGAATTAGGCATTCTCACACCCTAATACATAGGCAGCCTGCGAACTTCCTTTTTTTATAAGGTTTTTACACAGGAAAATGCAACTTCTTTTCTCAGGAAAAGTGCTTCTCCCTTCTCTCTTCAGGAACTCAGGCCACTGACCCCTCTGAAGGCAACATATAGGTTTACATAATTAACATTCATAGGGATGATGAAAATAATGTGTAACAGAGAGCACCCCAAAGTATGAAGTTAGAACAGAGTGATAACTTAAATACTTTGTCGAGTGTGTGTAGGGAACAAAGAACAGTCAATCGGAAACCTGTCAACAAACAAGGAAATACAGTAAAATAATATATCATCATGGAGGTAGGCATTCCCATACTCAAAATAAAAATGACTCAAAGAATAAATGCCGACATGCGAAGATCCATGTCAAGTAAGACAGGTCATGGCCACCAAACATACATTGTGGATCCATGCCAATATGACTCAAATCTGAACATAGCCACCAAAAATACATTGTGGGTCTATGTGTTAAAGACTCAAATTTGAACATAGCCACCAGACATACAATGTGGATCTATGCAACAGTACACTAAATATACTCCAATGCAACCTGGATCTATTAGAAAATATCTAGGGTCTTCATCTCCACCACTCTATAGTACGAATCTAACCATGTGAATACATGTGTTGAAGTCGAACATGGTAGAAACCACTTGATTACCGGTCATTAGTATATACCGTTAACAAATGCGATGGAAATCACCATTAATGTCAATGACTCCCAAGGTACTTTGGTACAATCCAACGAATGTGAATAAATGAGTTGAAGTTGAACACATGACGGAATCTCCCGATCAGGGGTCAATAATGAAAACCCACTGTCAAAAGAGAGGAAACCTTCCATTGAGGCATGCAAGTTCCAAGGTACCAATTGGTTTCTATGTCTAATTCCTGGATAATGAGTTGAAGTCGATAGGAAAAGACTCATCACAGGAGGGCCTTAATGTATCCCCATCAATAACACGAAACAAGTAACAAGATTTGATGTAGATCAGAGTAAAAAGTGATTTAGGACTGACTCAGGGATGGCTGACGCAATAGAAGGCTTAAAGACTGCAAAAATGGCCGACACAATAGAAGGCTTTTCAGGTTGGACATCTTTTTGAACATATTGACGACATGACAATTGTCTTGGAAACACTGACTCAACAACAGGGATCGCATACCAATTTGTAATCTTATAAAGGAGTATGATCAGGAGACAAGTGGATTTTCCAACCTAGACACAAGGCGAGTGAAAGGGTGTCATGTTCAAAAGTGACTCTTCCACGGAATACAGGTTTAGATACATTTCTTTCCCAATTTTTCCCCCACCATTTCTGGCGAGTACCTCTTTATTTTTATGCAAGCTTGAGGAGGATAACATATGCTTGTAAATGTAAGATCATCCTTCGGACGAGTCCCTCAGAGGATGTTTAATGAACCCTAGGAAGGAGTGGTTCGGTCCCATTGCGGGTCTTTCAATGTTTATTTAACGAGTCCAAAGAAAGAAAACTCATGGGTTTTTCATGTTTAGAGAGTCTAAGAAACACTTAAAGAAAACTCAGGTCCCATATGGGCCTTTCAATGCTTTTTTTATGAGTCCAAATAAAGAAAACTCATGGGTTTTTCATGTTTAGAGAGTCTGAAAAACACTTAAAGAAAACTCTCTCAGTTCCTTTTTCGTAAAGTAGTCTGATGAGACCGAAAAAGAGATAAACTATTGCTCAACAGACATTTTCTTCAAATACTTTAACGAGCATGAAAAGAACAAGATCGCTCGGCAATCTTTTCATGTTTAGAGAGTCTAAAAAGAGATTAAAGAGAACTCCAGGGGGTTCCTTTTTCATATAACCTTTACGAGTTTGAAAAAGTGATAAAAGTATACTCGGTTACATTCTCATTGATTTATGAGCATGAGAAAGAACAAAGACTAAGCTCGGTAACTTATTCGCATGTATTTACGATCATGAGAAAGAACAAAGACTAAGCTCGGTAACTTATTCTCATGTATTTACGAGCATCAGAAAGAAAAAAGACTAAGCTTGGGATTGTTTTCATTTTTACGCAAGCTTTAAAACAAAACAAAACAATGCTTGGACCTGGTTTTATTTTTACACAAGCTTGAACCAGAGGAAACTATGCTTGAGGTAAGTGATTTCATTTTTACACAAGATTGAACAATAGAAAACTATGCTTATGACTTCCAAACACATAACACAGGGATGGTTGGTACTTAACCCCCAGCTTAAGAAGCCAGTGGCTCAACTTCAGCATGAATTCCAAAGGCTGAGGCAAATTCCCCCCAAGCTTCGTTTCATCCAACTGCAAAGGAGAATGAAATGAAGCTTCAAATACTAGACAAAGGACTTGACTCAAATAGAGAGGGGGAAAACTATTTCATTTTTTAACGAGATTGACATAGGAATAAGAACTATGCTCGTAACCTCTATTTTATTTTTTAATGAGGTTGCCACAGAGACGAAAAACTATCCTTAGAAGTGGTTTCAGTTTTTAACGATCTTGAAATTAAAAAACCATGCTCAAAGACCTATGTTTCATTTTTTAATGAGGTTTCCATAGAGAGGAAAAAACTATCCTCGTAATATCTCTTCTTGATCATGGATTCCAAGAGGACAATGCTCCAGAATGACACCATGTCAAGGGACAAAACGCGGTCATGGCTTCCAAGAGGTCTTCACTGGAAGGAAGAAACACACTCTGGAAGGACACCATGTCGAGAGTCGCGATAGGAGTAAAGAGATCATGCTCTAACAAACCTATCGAAGAGATCACCATGTCAACTACTGTATCCAAGTCATTAGAAGTTGAAACCATGGGAAACAACATCACATAATTGACCTGTGGTGGGGGCGATACTGTTTGCATATAAGAACCATTTAGGGAGGCAATCCAGCCAGGGTCAATGAATGAAAGTTGATCAATAGTCAAAACTCGTCCATCGTGAGGGAAATATATCACACGAAAAAGAGTAGACACAATATCTTTCATGGCATAGACATAATCTCACCCAAGGAGTAAAGAAAAATCCAAAGGGTCTTGGACTACCATGACATCAATAAAGACAGTTTTCCCTCCCAAAGTTACAGGAAACTGATGAAGGGTCCCTAAAGGTTGGTTGGTTCTTCTGTTAAAAGCTAACAGATTCTACGTAAATGACGCAAGTGGAGGATAACCCAAATATTTCCAAGCAATAGAGGACAAAATACTAACAGACGAACCTTCATCTATCAACGTCTGAGGAACGTCCCAACCACAAACTTGTACTGTAATCTGGAAAGGAATGTAAGAGAGAAGACGAGGTCTAGTTAGCACACCCCAATCAAAACAGATGGCCTCATTACTTGGAGGGGGTCCTACGGGGGAAGGACTAATACCCCTCGGCACGGGAGATTCTATATCAATGAGAAAAACATGGGCAGTATCGGGTTTACTCTCTAGCGGGAGAGTAGGATTGACCGATGGAGAGATCAGATCGACCACTTCGATTTCATTCTCCAAGGGGAGAATGGGGTAGACAGGTGGAAACAGATCAACCTCTAGGGTTTCACTCTCTAACGGGAGAGTGGGGTTGCTCGAGGATGGGATTAGATCAACCACTTGGTCTACTGGTTCATCCAAAGACGTGACCAGATTGACCACTTGATCATCCAGACTGACCAACAGGGGAACCGAATTGATCATTCCTTCAACTATAGGTGGGTTGAGAGAAAGCGTACGGTATGCAGATGGAAGTTGAGGCTGTGAAACAGTCATGTCTTCTAGTAATTTCGAGGCTTCGTCCATATGAGGACAAAGGTGAGTGAGATGACTCCCTTTGCATAACATACACAGGAACTTGACTCTACTTTTCTTCTTCCCAACTGTATCATGACTAGTTGATGGGAGGTCATGGGTTGGCGAGGATGTGTAGACCATAATTCTATAACCTTGGGTAGACCAGGGAAATCCTTAGAAAGATGGCTACCCTTACAAAGCCTGCAAGGGTACTTGGGCTTACGAGTTGTTTGAGCGATCTTGACATCATCAACACTCCCAGCACGATTAACAGTAACTAGTTGTTTTCCAACATGTTTGACAATGGTTGGAGGTTTTGACCCTTGTTTATCTTTCTTCTTATTATTCTTTCTTTTCTTCTTCTTCTTATTCACTGGGTTACTAGCTTCAGAACTTTCACTCGACGAAGAAGATGAAACGGAAGGCGACCTTGCAAATGAAGAAGGAAAAGAATACCTTACTAGTGAGGAAGGTGAAGGATCAACATGAGGTTGATGCTCTTGGGGGGAAGTGCTTGTGACTGAAGAACTAACTGCATTCGGGATTACCTGAGTGGAAAACAACCATACCGATAATCCAATAGTGAGACCCGGAAGGCTCAAAGTAGCGATGTGAGGAGGACCAATGTTTCCATAAGAAGGAAAAACAAAAGGTTCCCCTGGAGCAGGGTTTCCTTCATTGGTCATTTCGGGAACTGACGTCAGTAAAAATCCAATCTAGAGTCCACTAGGGAGAACAAACAGCACACGCTAAAAATCTAGTAAGCAAGCAAGAAAACAAAACCTTCTCACAATGAGCACACTAGTTGGTGATGAAATCCAACGTCGTGAGAACAATGTAAGAAGGGGTTGAGATAGAGAAGGTGGAAAAGTTATGTTGATGACCTTCTTAACGAACTTACACCCTGGTGCAAGCTCCCACACATAATCGTGGGAATACCCTCCAAGGAGCCCGAGTGAGTTTGGCCAATGTCGATTCCAGGTACCATGAAGACTTGCCCCTCCACAGTCACCTTGTGTAAAGAACCTAGAGAGATAGGCCACTAAGGCTACCAATCACTACAATGATGCCTGGGGAAACAGTCGATAGTCCAATCCACGTGCAAGGGCAGGGTATCTAACTCAAAATCAACTCGAAAGGCTTCCACTCATCATTGTGGGTATACCTCTCAAGCGACCCCCATAATACGCGCAACCTCTACACCAAGACCAACAAAGCAGGGTGAGTAACTATGTTGGTCTCAATGCAACCTCGTGATTAACCCTTGTGTTAGAAGGGCTTCCCAGGACAAAATGTAATAAGTGGATTTAACCGCTCCCTAACTCAAGATTCTATGTTTGTTTGCAACTTTGGAAAGTTATCTTTCACACCTATTCCAAATCCCTACAACTAATATAATGTAGGTTTTCTACCAGAAAATATAAAAATGTCTAATCAGTTTTTATAAGCGCTTTATTTTATGGCTGTTGTTACTCAAAAGGAAGATGGCGTGGACAATATGGTGTTTTGACCGACTTGAAAATTATGCAAAGATATGAAGATGCAATCTTTTCATTTCGATGAGAGCTATGCTACGAGAAGGAGAAATTTTTTATCATTCCCATATGCATGATGTCCCAAAATATATTAAACTCATCAATATCAAGATTCTCAAGAAATGAGAAGAAGGTACTGAACACCAATGCCATGAGGGGGAAATTTTTTCATAATTTAAGACCAAAAAATGCCAAGAATCATGCAATTTCGCTACATCAAATGCAAGGATGCCCCCAATATAATATAAAGCAAGAAATTAAATCTTTTTGTTTCTAAAATTTCACTAAAAGAAATAATGAACTTTCTTAAAACAAAGAAACCCAAACTAAAAGTTCTCTTTTAAAGCGAACTATTCAGAAGAAATCTGATCTTTCCCTAAATAATTCTAAAGAAAACAAATGCTTTGTAATTGAAAGAAACTCAAAGCAAGAGACTAATCCTTCAAAACAAAACACAGAAAAGATGGATAAAAGCAACTCAAAGAATGTCAAGAAGACTCTAAACAGATCAATATAGGCTCCAAAAGTTCAATCCAGCTGATCAAAACAAAACTAGGCATCAAAAGATAGGAAATCTTGATTCCAAACAAAAATTTCAAATGGTATCGCAGCCTAGCTATAGGGTGCAGTGGAACCATCAGTGGAGTTCGCAGGCTGGACATAGGTAGGGTGTGAACATCTCGCACTAGGTTACACAGTAGGGTGCGAACTCAGATGATTCTCACAGGCTACTAAAGGGTACAGTGCGAGAATGTCTCTAAACACAAAATTTGGAAAAAGGACAAAACTTTTGAGTGAACTTTCAAATCCAGAGAGTCTTGATGGATCTCCCACAAACTCAGAGATCAGAAAACAAGAAATCAAAGAAAGGGAAACTAGACTAACTAGGAAACAATCCGTTCCCCAGTGGATTCGCCAATTTTATTATCGGACAAATCAGTAGGTGCGGACACTAACTGATCTCCCTAGATCCACCTAAATCTAGAACAAAACACACCAGAACATGATGCTTTCCTTAAGTTTTAGATATTGAATTTACTAACTAAAGAGGGATGAGTGACATACCGTTTAAATGTCGCTTCCTCTCGCCATCTCCATCCTAGCTCCGTTCCAATGCTCATACAATGATGAACCTGCAAAAGAACACAACCAACCAAAGTGATAGCAATAGCATAAACTCAATATAAACCTATGTATGTGATCAAGGAATCATACAATAAAACACAACATGCTTTATAGGAAAGAATCATATTACTGTATCATATTAAATGTGAAAGAGATATTACAACCATGGCCTTGATGTCGTAAGGTCCCTTCCAACTGTCCTTTGTTCCCCACACACTTTCACTCCAATAATTCTGAGAGCATAGATCTGATAATATTCACAATCTATCTTGACAAAGGAAAATCTCAAAGCCACTCTAACCAAACTAATAATTCCAAGCCAACCAAAGCTCCAGAACCAGCTTAAGAACCCAAGAACCCCTTCTCCATGAGAACTCCTCTCCTTTTATAAGTTGAAGAGGATAAGGTGAGGAGGTTAGGATGATCCCACTAAATCATGAAAGCGAGTAAGATCCAAACCATTTAGATGCCACCTCACCATAGAAGTTTCTCCTTCTAGAAGATTCGAGAAAACGCTCGTTTTTCCCACGTGTAATCATTCTCGCACCCTGCCTATAGAGGAGCCTGCGAACTGTTCGCACCCTAGCTATGATGCAGCCTGTGAGAATCAGGCATTCTCGCACCCTAATACATAGGCAGCCTGCGAACTTCCAATTTTTTTATCGGACTAATCGGTAGGTGCGGACACTAACTGATCTCCCTAGATCCACCTGGATCTAGAACAAAACAGGATAGAACATGACGCTTTCCTTAAGTTTTAGATATTGAATTTACTAACTAAAGAGGGATGAGTGACATACCGTTTAAATGTCGCTTCCTCTCGCTATCGCCATCCTAGCTCCGTTCCAACGCTCATACAATGACGAACCTACAAAAGAACACAACCAACCAAAGTGATAGTAATGGAATAAACTTAATATAAACCTATTAATGTGATCAACGAATCATACAATAAAACACAACAAGCTTTATAGGAAAGAATCATATTACTGTATTATATTAAATGTGAAAGAGAGATTACAACCATGGCCTTGATGTCGTAAGGTCCCTTCCAACTGTCCTTTGTTCCCCACAAACTTCTTGCTCCAAGAATTCTGAGAGCATAGATCTAATGATATTCACAATCTATCTTGACAAAGCAAATCTCAAAGCCACTCCAATCAAGCTAATAATTCCAAGAAAACCAAAGCTAACAAGCTCAAGAACCAAAGCTAAGCTCAAGCTTAAGAACCCAAGAACCCCTTCTCCATGAGAACTCCTCTCCTTTTATAAGTTTAAGAGGATAAGGTGAGGAGGTTAGAATGATCCCACTAAATCATGAAAGCGAGTAAGATCCAAACCATTCGGATGCCACCTCACCATTGAAGTTTCTCCTTCTAAAAGATTCGAGAAAATGCTTGTTTTTCCCACATGTAAGCATTCTCGCACCCTGCCTATAGAGCATCCTGCAAACTGTTCGCACCCTAGCTATGATGCAGCCTGCGAGAATCAGACATTCTCGCACCCTAATACATAGGCAGCCCACGAACTTCCTTTTTTTATAAGGTTTTTACACAAGAAAATGCAACTTCTTTTCTCAGCAAAATTTCTTCTCCCTTCTCTCTTCAGGAACTCAGGCCACTGACCCCTCTGAAGGCAACATATAGGTTTACATCATTAACAGTCATAGGGATGATGAAAATAATGTGTAACAACCATGATGACTGACTTGTTACCCGCTTTAGGAAGGCCCACTATAAATTCCATGGAGATGTCAATCTAAATGGAGGCCGGAATGGGTAACATATGTACAGCTCTGGGGGTCTTGAAAGTTTCACCTTTATTACATTGGAGGACATCACATTCGGTGACAAATGTAAGGATGTACTTATTCATGCCTTCCCAAAAAAAAGAATGATGAGCACAAGCATATGTCTTTTGGAATCCTGAGTGACCCACTAGAGCATATGAATACAACTCATTTAATATCCGAGGCTTGAGGGATGAAGATGGAGGCAGAACCAAACGATCCTTATACTGGATGATATTTTTTTACCAAGTGTAGTTGAGGGGAGGGTTAGGGTCCTCCTAAATTCGGTGAATTAGCTATGATATGGTTGGGTGTGTTCACCACTCTTGTTCCACTTCCTCAATCCAATTAGGAACAAGTAATGATAATTAAAATAGGGAGTGTTCATCCTCTTATTTTCTGGATAACGCATTAGCCACTACATTTTATTTTCCTTTCTTATATATGATCTCATAGTCATAGCCCAACATTTTGGTCAGCCACTTATTCTATTACGGGGAGGCTAATTGTTTCTCCAAGAAATATTTTAGACTATGATGATCTATTTTAATCTAAAAATGGTGTCCCAATAGATACGTTCACGACATGTGAAAAACATGGATAATGGCCACCATTTCCTTTTCATATGTATATTTTCCCATATTGTGGCCACTCAAAGCTGGGCTAATGAAAGAAAGATGTCTACCATCTTGTGTGATAATTGCACCAATACCAATGCCATAAGCATCTAATTCCACCACGAAATTTTTGTTGAAGTCAGGGGATGCTAAGATGAGGGTAGTGCACATGGATTGATTTAATGTTGTGAAATACTTCTCTTCTACATGTGTCAAATGAAAGGCATTCATCTTGAGAAGGTTTTTCAATGGCTTGACAATTTTTCCATAATGGTGAAAAAAATTCTGATAATATCCTTTGAGGCCTAAGAAACCCCAAAGGTGGTTCAAAGTCATGGGTCTCGGCCACTTTTGCATGGCTTGAATATTTTTGGGGTCAACCCTTACCCCATTACAACCCACAATGTGTCCCAAGTATTCAACACCACTTGCTCCAAAGTCACACTTGGTATTTTTCAAATATAATTGATTGTCGTGCAACAATTGAAGTACTTTTTCCACATGGTATATAATGGCATCCCAAGTGTAGCTATAAATGAGGATGTCATTAAAAAAAATCAGAACAAATTGTCGAAGATAGGGATTCAAGATTTTATTCATGAGACTTTGGAAGGTATATGGGGCATTGCAAAGGCCAAAAGTCATTACCAAGAATTCATAATTCCCTTCATGAGTTCTAAAAGAAGTCTTGGTAAAGTATACTTCATTCATTTGAATCTGGTGATAGCATGAGTGAAGATATAGTTTGGTGAAGAAACAAGCACCCTAGAGTTCATCCAACATATCATCAATGACAACAATGGGAATCTTATCCTTAATGTTCAATTTATTAAGGGCACAAAAATATGGAAAAATGTGCCATGACCCTTCCTTTTTTAAAACCATGACAATAAGGGATGAATATGGACTTGTACTTGGGCGAATTACCCCCACCTCCAGTAATTCATGCACTATTTATTCTATTCAATTTTTTTGAGAAAATAGATACATGTAGGGATGTACATTGGGGGGATCAATTCCTGGGAGGAGAGGGATGTGTTGATCATTCTCACCCTTGGAAGGGGGTAGGTCTGTGGGTGTCTCAAAGACCCTATGGTGATTATCCAAAACTAGTTGCAGATCAGGATGTACTGTTGGGGATGATTGATCATGTACCTAGATGGAATTAAGTTAAGAAATCACACCATGGTGGCCTTTCTTCATGAGTTTCTCCATATGGTGAGAAATGATAACTTATGGGGAGCCAACTTGTAATAATCTGAGGGTATAGTTGTGAGCATATTGAGTAAATATCATATATAATTCTTGATAATCCGTTGTAATCGATTCCAAGGTGTGAACCCATTCAACACCTAATAAAATATCACATCCACCCATGGAAATGGAGAACATGTGAGTTTTTAGGTGGTAATTTCCCATTTGTAGTTTGACATTCTTGCAACGGCCCCCACATTTCATTGTAGCACCATTAGCAATGAGAATTAGAAAATTAGAAACTAGTCTGGCAAAGCAATTGACCTCCTCAGCTATCTTGCGATGAATAAAATTATGGGTGATACTGCTATTAATCAACACCACTACCATATTATGTTTGATGTATCCCTTGATTTTTAATGTCTGTGGAGTAGAAATACCCGTGGAGGAATGGAAGGAAATGACCGGTTCCTTTGGTGCCACGGGAGGTGGACTTGATCTGAGATGGCGACAATTGGTTCTGTGTCCTCTGTTTCAATGGCCTCATATGATAATATGTCCTCAGAGGATGTGGAAGGTGACACATCAATTTGGAATAACTTGTGTTCATGACATCTATGGCTTGGTGAATACTTTTCATCACAGTAATAGAAAAGTGCTTGCTTCCAACATTTAACCATTTTTTTCGGAGATACCTTTTGGACCTTCAAAGTTTGTGTCAGAGTAGAGGTAGCCCCTGGACGAGGGTGTTTGGTAACAACAGAAGAAAGGGGTTGGTCCTGCATAATGGTCTCAACTTATAGATCTAGTGTGCATGCTTGCAACGAGGTAGTCATATGGTGCATGCAAACATGAGCCTGAATGGTGTCCTTTAAGCCACTAAGAAAAAACTCCAGATAAAACTCATCATATAATCCCTTAATTCTAATATCCAACTGTTCAAATGAAAAGATGAAGTTTACTACTAGCCCTATTTGTCACAACTTGGTGAGCTATCCCAAAAAATGAGATTCCCTATCAAATCAAGCACAAATTGCTTTGGTGAACATGGTCCAATTTGATAGTCATGGATAATACTTCTTATGTCATTGCCACCATTTTCATCATTATTTGTCTAACTACAAAAATCTTGCATGGAGTTTGGTCTCATCATCTTGTATATCATGGAGGGAGAAATATTGTTCCATTTGAGATACCCACTCGACCAGGTTTGATCCATCAAATTTATGCATCTCAACTTTGGGAACCCTATTTGAGGAGTTGGGAGAGCCCAAAGGAATGTGGTAAAGAAATGGGTTCTCATAATGGGAAGAATGAGAAGTGTGAGGGTTGGAATTCGGTTGCAGGCCTTGGTGGTGCATCAAAAAGTATTGAAATTGGTTGGAGGGGGTGTTTAGGATCCAGCATAGCTCCTCTTGAAATTGTTTGGAGAGGGTGTTCAGGCCCTAGGTTAGCTCCTTTGATATTTTGGTTACCTTAGTGTCCAATTAATCCAAGGTTTGAGAACAAGTGGTAGGTCCCATTATGGAGGCCTAGGTAGATTAATACCTCAATGATAAGAAAAATATATGGAGTCTATTGGGCTTGATAACAAACAAGGGTGTCGGGAGGGGAATCTAGTCCAAAGAAAATGATATGTACCATTTTGATCAGGAAGAAGAGAGGAATACAATATAATAGGTCTCAAATAAGGGTGTAGGTGGGAACACTATAATCATTTTTATTTTTTACTCCTGCAGAGTTATACTCCAATCTGAATACTTATGCAGCTTCGGAATGCCCAAATTATTAATTGTAAAAAACGTGTATTCAATTCACAACCAAAATGTAGGAGGCAAGGTTGTGCAGCCAAAAAATCATGTTTGTACCTTCTCTGAGATGTTCCCCCATGTTTAGGGTTTGCAGGATGCCTGTGAAAAAGGATTTTCCCTGTGTTATAGCTCTCTAATATATGTGCAAGATCGAATAGTAGTACTCAACCCAATATCTAAGGGCGCCAACTAAGGAGGATCAACTATAACCTTAGTCATATTACATGATTACCCAGGTACTAGAGAGTGTATTCCTGAGTGCTATGCTCGGTATCACTATAGCAGTTAGGCGGTCGATCGGTTGATCTACAGAGGGTTTCAGGATACCTAGGTCAATCCATATACAGGTGTTGTCTAATGCACAACCACTCGTAGGGGTACCAACAAGGGTTATAAGGGTGTCCAATAATGTGATCTTAAAAAAAAATTGTATTCCTTGCATATATGCTTCCATGAATATGGATTTATGCGTTGAATGATAGGTCATTATAGCTTAAAGATTCCAGAATATGTCTCTACCCTAAAAACAATTAACCCACAATTCCTGCCAAGGAAGGAGCTCTGATACCACTTGTTATGCACCTAGTTATGTTATTTTTAATAGAGATAGGAAATATCATAGAAATTACCGATGGAAGAACATACTATAGAGAAGAGAACACCAAAAATGATACCTTCTATTGAAAAGGGAGAATTTTTCACTTTCCTCTTTAAGGGGGAAACCTCCAACAGAGCATCACTCTATTACAATAATTCTCAAGACATGCTTTCTCATACCTCCTACTCTTATTTATACTAATTCTATCTTCTATAGAACATTATAGAGGAAGATATTTCTAGAAGCGAAATCTTTTATTAGGTCTTCTTATATTGACTTGTTCACATTTATTTAATAGGCTTTATTAACTATTGTTGGTCTTTATTACATGGAAATTATATCCTGCTAACTAATGACTAAATAAGATCAGTTAGGATCGGATCATAACACTTTTTCGTATTCATGATCATGCTTATATTGGAAATAAAATGATCATACTAATCTAGGTGGACATTGGTGGCCACCCACCTATTCCACTAGCTCAAAACACAATTTCCATCTTGGCAGTTTTCTACAGTTTTTTTCAGGTCCTGACCTTATGGGGTTGTTTTGAGGCCCTAAATGATGTTGTTTTGGCATGACAATGCCGAGTTGATATCCAAAGGCATGTATCGAGCCATTTGGAACATGTAATTCATGGTTAGGCCTTTCTAATGGGCTACCAAGTGCCCCAAACAAAGATCGTATGAAAAATTTATGTCCTCGGGAAGTTGATGTATTAACTTACCACATCGAGGCCCACAAACCTTTTGGATTTTCATCTTTTGGGGTTAGGGGTATTTTATGTTTAGGGTTTTCTCATTGATTATTTATGTTAAAAGGCCTTTTGGCCTCTTTGTAATCACTTCTTGTGAATGCACATAGTTTTTTCATCTCTTCTTAGAGATAAGTTGCGACCATTCTAGTGAGTACATTTAACTCTGCATTTTTACAGTTCCTTCATATTTCATTAATTAATAGAAATTGAGTATTATTGTATCTCTATGTTTCTATCATATTTTTGTGCTTCATTTTTTCCCTATATTGTGTTAGGGATTCCTCGGGAAACAACTTAATAGGATATCTTTCTCCCTCGTCTCTCTTTTCTTCTTCCATGGGAGGTCGTTGGGGCCAGCAAGGCCAGTATTTCAGACGCTCAAGTATCTCGAGTCCCAACTCCTTATACCCTACCCTCATTGGGGACATGCATAGAGAAACAGATAAATAGTAGAGCATTGTGATACCACTGATCCATATTTGTGAGGGAACAAAATGAAACATAGAAATATGACATAAACACATATATATAGTAAACTCAATTTCTATTAATGAATGAAATATGAAAGCACTGTAAAAATGAAGAGTGAAATGAACTCGCCAGAATGGTGGAAAATTATCTCTGAGAAGAGATATGAAAACTATGCACATTTGCAAGAAGTGATGTCAATGAGACCAAAAGGCCTTTTAACATAAAGCATCAATGAGAAAACCCTAACCCTAGAGGATGAACTACCAAAAGGTTTGTGGGCCTCGATGTGGTTATTTAATACATCAACTTCCTCGGGGCATAAATTTTGCATATGATCTCTATTTAGGGAGTTCAATATCCCATCGTAAAGGTCTAGATGAGAAGTACACATTATAAACACCCCAGAACATTCCTTTTTCTATCTATTAGGCATTTTCGCGCCAAATAAAATGTCATTTAGGGCCTCAAAACAACCCCGAAAGTTCAAGACCTGAAAAAAACTGTAGAAAGTTGTCAAGATGGAAACTATGTTTTGAGCTAGTGGAATAGGTGTGTGGTCACTGATTTCCACCTAGATCACATACTTTGAGAAATATGGAACCACTACATTCTTCAAATCTTCAATCTCACACCAACACTATTTTTTCTCTTTGTCACTACTACTTGGAAAAAAAATGCAAATGGAGAAGGTTTCCTTGTCCTTGAGAACCATTCTCCGCAAAATGAACATCACACCTTTTAGCATCATATGTATGGACAACTACAAACTCTTTCTCATTTTCAATTGATAGTCAATTAGTTGGAAAAAACAAATGCAAATGGACAAGTTTTCCTTCTCCTTGAGAACCATTCACAACAAAATGAACATCACACCTTTTAGCATCATATGTATGGGGAACTACCAACTCTTTCTCATTTTAAATTGATAGTAAATTATCCCTCTTCTCCGTGTAAAAATCATGATCGGATGAAGGTTGAAAATAAATTTAACTAACGTTACCATTTATCAAATAAGGAAAGTTTTCAATGAGTGATTCATTTCTCTCATATTCTTTGTGTTGGGATACATTGTCTTGTTGACCTTCATCCTTTAAGTCAAAATGAGAGTTTAATGAAGGTTGAAGATTACATTTTCTAACAACACTATATTTTCATAGAGCAATAGGTCCTTTAAATAACCCATGATATAGATAACCCTTATGCTATAAATTGCCTTCTTCCTAGTTTTCATTCTTTTGTTATTGACTACATGCACAAGGAGAGTAGGAAAATCCATCATCACTAGTTTTGGCATATTCTTCCTCATACTTCCCTTTACCTTCTTGAGGGGCCCTTTCTTTTCCAAACTTATCCAACACATGCTTGTTGCAAATAGGGATTGCAAAAGATCATTTCATGTGCTACTTGGAATTTTCATCATAATTCTCATGTGCCTCATTTAGAAAAGTATTTATATAATCCTACCTCTAATTGATGATCAATGAAACCCAAATGGCTATTAATATTCCTCACAGAAGTCTCATGAATAACAATCACATGACATGTTGGCCCAAGAATATTTTCAATTTGAATATGATCTACAAGATTCATGAAAACCTTGATTTCATGAAGGACTATTGGCCCACTATAATGAAATTGTTTCTCTATATATCCTATGGGAAAAGGGATTATTCTAATAATGGGGTTTTCTCTTTTAAGGGAATATTGTGTGCTTCTTTTCTATCCTCTTAAAATTATGATAGTGTTAGATGTCCTTTTTGTGAACAAGAAGCCATGTAATTAGAAATAGATAATGCAACATTGGATACTTGCTCACCTTCAATTTCTTGAGAGAGTGGGACTAATAAGTAAACAATGTGTTAGAATCCACCATATTACATTCAAGCTCTAAAGAATCATTAAACCTAGCATCCAAATATGGAGAATGGCTCTT
This sequence comes from Picea engelmannii, assembly GCA_009831015.1. Lineage (NCBI taxonomy): Eukaryota > Viridiplantae > Streptophyta > Pinopsida > Pinales > Pinaceae > Picea > Picea engelmannii. The sequence goes on from ML785167.1 coordinate 474,188, forward strand.
TTTAAGAAATCATGAGAAATGGGAAGCATGGGAAGCATCATAAGGAAAATTTCCCACAACCTTAGAAGAATTTCAAGATAAGAATTATGAAATAATCCATTGAATTCTATTACACTTTCATAATCATTCTTTTTAAAAGAAACAAAATCCATTGATACTGAAAATGATCCTTTCTCTTTCATGACTAGTGTAAGAAAAGACGATACAACTACTATTGTTAAGATGGTGTTTTTTGACATTTTTTTGAAGAATGATATAGAATCCCCTTCAAAGGAATTCATAAAACTATGTACAAATATCCTTGTTCTCGCCAACAAATTTGTCGGTAAAATAGCTTGGTGGGTTAGCTCGAGTGGTTGAGAGTTGTGGTTTACAAGCAAGAGGTCATGGGAGCAAGTCCCCAAGAATATATATTGTAGATATTGTTGGGCCTCACTCGATGTCCCCACTAGGGTAGGTTGCCACAAATTCAATTGAATGGTTTACCTCCTATACTATCCTCGAAATAAGGGGAAGTACTATCCCCCTTGCAATCACAATCTGACCATATTGGCCACTTCTACACTTTGAAATATAGCACCTACCACACATGGGTGTCTCTCTTGTCAAGACAATGTTGATAGAGCCACGAATAACACAAAACAATGCACTATGGAACATGTAGGAGAAAATACACTTGGATACAAATTTCAGTTGCTCACCATCAGAGCTACAATCAATTTCAAACCATGAAATATTATACATAGGTTAGTTTCATGTAGGCTTAGACTTCTCCCAAAGCGAATGTGGAGAATTTAGCATTGAAAATATGCATGCACAGTTTCTCTGTGAAAAATATGCCAAACTTTGTCTCCCATTATGATGTGCTCCACCTCCTAAAAACATAGATGAATGATCCTCGTGCCCATAATTAAAAAAACATATCTCAGTTTTGGATTCTAGTCACCAAAACTCTATAAACAAGCAGAAAATCATGGTTTAAGTTCATGATTTTTTTCCACCTATATTATATTCATGGGACTCAATGAAAAATAGCATATGTATCCCTATACATTATCAACAATATCCTAAATAGTTTCTTGATTTTTGGAGGATAGAGAGAACTATCCAATTTAATTTTGTATAGAAAACTACCAAAAAAACCATTAAAAACATGTGCCTCCCCTGGTTTCTAAGATTCATACCACTCTATCTCCCGCATATGAAATCAAAATGATGTGTCATCCAAGAGTAGTTGCACCCAAATTATTTATTTAGTTGGTAAGTGTTAGTCTCTAACTTTGTATTTTATTAAGTGAGTGTCCCTAATCCTTGATCCTCCTTGCTTATGCTTTGTTGCCTAAACTTGATTTTTACCTCTTGGTTTAAATGGTCATTTTTTCCATTTTTTCACTTTTAAATGATTTTTGAAGTTTTTAAAGGTTTTGAATTTGATATGATAAATCTTGTCACATCACTTGTGTTAAGAACCAAACATCAATATAGCATAGAAAAACCTCAGGAAAAGTACTCAACACCTTGAAAAAGAGATAATTTCATATAATAAGCCTCTTCGAGGGGGAAACCTCCTGTTACCCCACTTAAATGTTCAAGTACAAGATGATTCAAAATGAAAATGTCTCCTTGGTATATATAGGAGACTAGGAGGTATAATTACAACTAATGGCCGAAAGCCGACATAAATAAAATAACATTACTAATATAATAATCCCCAATTAAGGGGTAATGAGCCAATATTAGAGCTTAACATGCCCCTCCCCTTGAAACAAGTGTTGTCCACAACGCTTGAGTAACTCTAGATGCTTCTATATAAAATACTCATCTTCCCAAGTGGAATCTTCAGCCGAACGTTTCCTCCATTTAATGAGATACTCTGAAATGGATCTATTCCTCAGCTAGCGAATTCTTGTGTCAGTGATGGCTTCAGGCTCCAATGTGATTTTTCCTTCCTCATAAAGTTCTGGAAATATAGTTTGAACTGGAATCTTGTCACCTATAACCTTCTTTAAGCATGAAACATGGAAAACTGGGTGTACTCGTGAAGATGCAGGCAGCTCCAATTTGTATTCCATAGTACCAATCTT
>ML785167.1:488865-505371 GCA_009831015.1 Picea engelmannii
TGAAGACCAAAAGATAGAGGTTGACCTCATTTTGAGGATCTCTCCTTATCTTTTGTGAATTAGTTTTGACTTTCTATTTTTAGAATATCAGATCCATTGTTTTAGGATCTGAAACTGATTGTAAGAGGCTATAAAGCCAAAGAAATTTGGAGCTCTAAAGAGTTCGATTCTGGATACAGTAATGCTTCTTTTTGTACTCAGACATTTACATTGTTAATACATATCACATGTTCCTTTCCATTTTGGTCTCAGTTTTCCATATTTCTTCTTCACTGTTATATTGTTTTCAAACCTTGAATAGATGTTATCCTATTGTTTGGTTCATGACATTATAATCAGTTCCTTCAGTTGTTTATTAGACCCTGCTTTGCACTGGTTTATGAACAATCTTTTCTTCATCCACTGAAAGCTATTTTACTGATTAACCAATCTTGGAGAGCACTGTCTATTTGTTTATCATTTTTATGTCTAAAATTCATAAGCTGAATTGAGTTATCCCATTGATCCATATTTACAAAATACAAAAAACATTCATTTCTTAAGTTACCAAGCACCTTTGGTCTGCAACCACAAAGGGTTTCTTGGAGTGATAACAGAGGTATAATTACAACTAATGGCCTAAAGATGACATAAATAAAATAACATTACTAATATAATAAGCCCAAATTAAGGGGTAATGAGCCAATATTAGGGCTTAACAACTTGTCCATTCATTATTTGAAGTTTTGAATTTTTGCCAAGTCACAAATGGAGCTGCAGGAATAGCGCTATTCCTGCAGCGCTAGGAATAATCATATTTTTACATGTGCCATCCTGCCCTGATCACGTCATAATTTATCAAATCGTGATTAGAGTATCTGCATGACTCTCCACGATCTTTTCTCGGGTTGATACTGCACTTATAGCAACTACATATGAGGGATTGAGTTGTACCTTCCATACCTACATCAAATCAAACATGTTTAATATAATCATTAATAGAACCATCACCTTCTATTTTAGTGTGTCAACTATTTTGTGCAGATATCAAATTGAAGGAAGAAGTGATTCTTAGTTCCTAACATCCCACGGGAAATGAGAATTCAAATCATCAATCCTCCTAGATTTGTTTACAGGACCATATTAGCAGCATGGCACCAAAGAAGAGAGGCCATATTATTATGCTAGAACCTGAGGGCATGGAATTACTCGAAGCATACCCTCAAATTGCGCAGAGGTATAAAGATGCGGGTTGGTTTGACTTTTTCACAACCTTCCAGGGGCACGATGAACATATTTAAATGGTCTTCGCACAGAATTTTGATGGATTTGAAGCTATAGTTGGGAAATTGTTGATGTTGGTGACTGAACATTCAATTGCTAAAGCTCGTAGATTTCCAATTGGTGGGGAAAGGTGGTGGAAGAAGGAGAATGTGGTTATGGAATTTGTGAATCAATTTTTAATCCCAGAGAAACAAAACCTGAACAGGAAAAAGAGAATACCACATAGCTGGGTAAAGAAGGAATGGCATATCACTTTGTTGATCATCCACATATATATTACATGTGAGGGCAGGCTTTCATTGGTTTATCTTTACCATATCAGACTGCTAATTCACATTAATGATGATTATCCTCTTAATTTAATCTACTTTCTACTTAAGAGTTTATATAAAATGTCCAAGAGGGTGCAGTCCCATCCTGCTATAGCTAAAGGTGGTCTCTTTCACCAGGGTTTAATTAAGACATTGGTAATATCCTCTTTAAACGAAGTCCAGAGACCCTGGGATTGGCTAATCCAGTCTTTAAGAAATGATTTATAGTCAGCTAAATACAAAAATTCCAAAGGGAAGAAATCATCCCAACAGAAAAAAACTGGTAAATCCACTGAGTTCCTAATTAAAGAAGAATCACCTACAACTAGGGTAACTCGAGCTAGCAAGAGAAAGTTGCAAACTCAACAAACCATTGGAGATTTTCTTGTAGGTAAAGATCATGAGGAATCTACCACTAGTTGAGGTAAGAAATATAAACCAAATGAATACATTGACATATTTCTTAATCCATAGATAAAGATGGAAATTGATGAGGATGAGGATTATACTATCAACCCAGTTCAGCCCCCAGTCAAGTAGAAACATAAATCTACAAGTAAGAAGAGTGCAAAGGGAAAAAAAAAATAAGAAAAAATCCAACACCTGTGCCTAAGTGCCCTAGCAGAAACTCCACCAGAGATGTCAATAAATTTATATTAAATTCAAAGGCCATGTTTGATCCATCCATTAAAAAGGAGAATCTTGTAATTATAGGGGATAATTCAAAAGATTCCAAAACAGGCATCACAAAACAAGCAGAGACACCTTCTTTGCATAGGTCTGAGAAAGAATCTGAAAACTTGAGTAAGAGACAAGAAAAGGGAAAACAAGTTGCTCAATACTCCAGGAGACCTGTGACAAGAGAAACCACTAGATCAACATCAAAATCTGAATCTATGTTTAGGGGTACACGTGTATTTTCTAATGAAAAATATGATCCTTTTGCAGAACTAGATCATATTCTAGACCTTCTAGATACCATGGATTATGATAGTACTGAAGATGAATATCATAGCTCTAGATTATCTCCAAGATACAGGATCAAATTAAGAAAACCTCAAGCTTCTATAGACCTGAATCTGCCTGCACCTGTAGAGGAATATCCAAGGTTTAAAGTTAAACTTAGAAATGAAAAAGGTAGGATTAAGGATATACAGGGTATGGTAAAATAATTAAAGAAAGAGAAATCTCTGTTGGAGGAATGGAATGCCAGACAACAAGAGAAGATACAAGATTTCAAAAAGAAAGTAAAAGAACAAAAAACATTGCTTAAGGAGTTGCGAGAATCCAATTTCAGGTTATATTGGCATAATATTGTGCTAATAACCAAACTGAAGCAGAGAGACACAAAAGTCAGTGCAATCATTATACCATGATAATTTATGAAGTTATTTCCTACAGTTTTGAATGTTTTGATGCTATTACTCAGGGAGTAAAAGATGAACAGTTCAATTTTTATATTTTGATCAAATGAAATTTTGATATTTCGAATGGAACAACTCAGTAAGATATGATTCCAAAATTTTGTGGGATTTGCCAAGTTGTTGTAAAAGATATGTTGGGTTAAGTTGTTGATATTTCTACTATATTGGAATTATAAGTGCTCGTTTGAGCTGATTCTTCTAGAATATAGGCATTGACTAGATCCTATTACAAACTGAATACTAGAAAATAGGATATGTAGTAATACTTTGTGTGCTTTAAATAGACACAAGGAAGATTGTACGGAGGTCAAAAAGTTGGGCTTTCAGGGACCTGTTTTGAATCTCATTGTAAGACAATTTTTATTCCACATTGATACTAAATGGAAAAGGCATGTTGATGGTCAGATTTTCTTTCATTTCATATTCTATTTATTTTCTTACTTGAAGTCATTTTTCTATTGCAATGCATTGATTTCTTGATCTTAAGTAACATAGTGAACACTTTACTGTTATTGTTTATTATCGAGATTTTTCTTCAAGTACATGTTCTTGTTTCTCAATTTTATTTTGAAATAAGAAATCTATGTGGGGTTGAAAAATTGAATGCTCTCACATTTCCTTTCTTTATTTTCCTTATTTATATGATCTATTAATGTGACTACCTTTTACTAAATCAGAGGGATATATTTTGGCTTTATTTTGAGTTCTGTGTTTACCCTGAACCCTTGAACCAACTTTCAACCATCCTAAAAAAACCAATTCATAAAACCCTTAAAACACTATTGTAATAACTTGATGATGCCCCAGCTTGCCATCTCACAGTAAAGTGAAACTTTAGGGACTAACATATTTTGGCGTCGTTGCCGGGGAACAGAGACATGAAGTATTTTTTGCTGGGAGAATGACAAGATCAGATCCAAATCTTGATGGTGAACAAGGTTTTGGACCATTACATGAGACTGTGTATTTTTCACCTGACGAATCCTCTATGGTAATTTTGGCTCCTAAAAGAGAATGCAAAGGACCTAAAAATCGTCCAATTTCCTCATCCTCTACAAATAAATAAGTTACCAGAGAAAACCCATACCCTAAGCCTATTGCACAGTGCCAGACCCTGAAAAATTATTAAGAAAACCTAAAATCATTCCTGGACAGTCCTCTCTCTCAAAAGAAAAATTGCCTTCAACCATCACTCAAGGAAAATATTCTAAAACTGTCAAACCACATCATATGAAGGAGTGGTCCCTAAGAGTGAAACAAAGCCTATTATTGAGCCTGCTACTGTTTCTATTCCTTCAACTATTTCATAACTAAATCTAAATCAATGGAAGTTGTTTGTTGAGCTCCTAGAAGAAGAACAAACAAATAATTTATCTGTAGATGAAGCTTTGAGAGATCATACTAAATATATTAAAAGTGAACCAAAAACATTGTCATCATCACCTCAGTCGTATTCTTCTAAAGAAAATAAACCAAGTTATTTCTCTTTTGAAAATACTCTTTTTCTGGAACCATCATCCTACTTTAGTCCAAAAAAGAAACCTTTGTTTTCTGAAGATCAAGAACTTATATCAGCTCAGTTAAGTTGCTTCACTCCAGGAACAGTCTCTCTTTCTACAACACCGGTTTTTCTCACTCCTTCAGCTCAAACACAAAAGGTATAAAATATGGTTTGTAAATAGAATGGATGCAATAGTTGCAGCTAGATATGCACCATTAAACCTGCCACAAGTGTTGTATACTTTCCCACCCAATGATTATATGAATTATTTTACAAGATTCAATGGAGAAGGAGTTACTACTGAAGATCATTTAAATTATTTCTACAACTTTGTAGACGATTTTAATGTGGATCATGCAGATGTTTGGATGAGACTTTTTGTGTATAGTTTAGATGGTGAAGCAAGAAAATGGTTTAGAAGCCTACCACCTAATTCAATTTCTGATATTGATGCACCGGATGATACCTTTTTAAGACATTGGGGAGATAAGAAAGACTACTTATATTACATCACTGAATTTGGTGCTTTGAAAAGGAAACAAGGTGAATCTATATCTAATTTTACTAAAAGGTTCAATAAAATGTATAGTAAAATTCCAAATGAAATCAAGCCTTTAGAAACATCATCCAAAATCACTTTTTCAAATTCTTTTGATGTTGAATTTTCTCTGTTATTGAGAGAAAGGAGGTATGCTACTCTGAGTCTAATGCAGAAAGAATCTATTGAGGTAGAATCCAACATACTAGCAGCAGACAAGTTAAAGTCCAGGGGTGATAGTGATAGGAAAAAATAGAAAGAAGAGCTTCCTTCTTCTTCTCATACATCATCTGATTCTAAGATGGATGGAATGGCCAAAATGTTGAAAACCTTGACATATGATATGGCTAGGTTGAAAATGGAACAAAAAAATTCCAGCAGACCTACACAGGAAGGTGGATACATAAACCCTAACCAGTTTAGGAGACCTAATAATGTACCTCAAATATTACCAAGAGAAATGAGGAATCAAGAAGATCAAAAAGTTTTCCCCAGTTTTCAAAATAATGTAGTAGAAGAGGTTGAAGAAGTAAATGATACCGAAGATGACCCTACAGTGCATTTAAATGATTCAGAATCGTCTCATACTCATTTGACACAACAAGATTATGAATATGCTCTTATATTAAATCAGTTTGGATAAGGGGATGCTGATGAAATTATCCAGAAGGAACCTAAAAGAAAGAAGTATGATCTTAGATCCAGATCAAACACACCTAAGGTGGATATACCTATTTCAAAAATAAGTCTAGTGCTCTAGTTAAATCATGAGACAATAGAGAAAGTTTTGGGATTAAAATTGATCAAAAACTAAATCAACCTGTCAAGGTTGGTACTATAGAGTTAAAGGAAACTGAAAAGGTTGTTCCTTCTTTAGGCCTTGAACATGAAATTAACAAGATTAAAATTCCCATACCTCTGATAGAATTAATGAAAATATATCCTTTTAGGAAGTTTGTTCTCAAGGCATTGCAGCCCCCTGCTCATGTCACCTTTTCAGATACTATCAACCTTGAAGATGAGAATCATGTTATAACCACTAGACCTCATATTGAAGACGGGACTGATGCTTCTCCTCCTTTCTACATATCTACGAACATTCATGACAAAATATTGCATAATTTTTTACTGGATGGAGGGGCTTCACACTATTTCATTCCAAAAGTGGTAATGGATGAATTGGTTTAGACATCACTAAACCCTACCTAGACCTATATTCATTTGACTGCAGAAAATTTAAATGTCTGGGAGTCATTAAAGACATGGTTGTTACTTTATCTCAGTTACCTATGAAAAGTGTGGTATTGGATGTTATTGTGGTTGACATACCTCAAAAAATTTTGATGCTTCTGTCAAGGTCATGGGCTAAAAACGTAGGAGGCACATTACAAATGGATCTCAGTTATGCTACCATACATGTGTTTGGTGGAGAACATTGGAGATTGTACATGGAAGTAAGGTTGTCTTGGTAAGTGATCATGAAAACCCTAGTAATAATCCCATATATGTTGTAGAATATGAACTTGGTTCTTCTATTTTTCACATTGGTGATCAGATGGATGAAACATTAGTTAGGAAAGTAACACCTAGAGTTGAAGATTGTGCACAAAAGTTTGTTTGGAAAATGTATTTTGATGGGGGTTTCTCAAAAGAAGGTTCTGGGGTTGGGATTGTTTTAATTTCTCCTACCAAATAAGTCATTCCTATTTCATATAAACTAGAATTTGATACAACCAACACCATCAGTGAATATGAAGCTCTATTGTTAGGATTGAAAGATGCTAAAGATATGGGTATAGATAAACTTTATGTTTTTGGAGATTCAGAACTTATTATCCATCAAATAAAAAACATTTATCAGACCAAATAGTAGAGGCTAAAGCAATATAGGAATGAGGTGTGCAATTATTTGGGTAATTTATTCTTGGCATTCAACATCACTTTTGTGCACAGGAATTTGAATCAACAGGTTGACTCTTTAGCACTTACAGCCAGTAACTTCAAGACTCAAATTTTTCCTAATTTAAAATTTGAGATTGAGGTTAAACATAGACCCTCAATACCAGATAACATAAAAAATTGGCAAGTTTTTAAATATGACCAAGATATTCAAATATTCTTAAATACCATTGATGAGTTTTCTAATATTTCAATAGATCGGGATAATGAGAACGATGATATGGAGGTAAATGTTGAAAATGTTCTTCAAGAGACTGTTGTTGGGAACACAATCATTGAATTGAAAACAAATCATCTGCCTAAAGGTTTGGTTCCACTTGAGAGATTATTTGACCACAACGATGTTTCCAGAAAAGATGTTATTCAAACAAAAGAGACTGATGTGATAGACTATGATATCAGTTCATATCTAAATCCTAGGATGGTGAAATTATATAGAAAACTATCAGAAAAACAGAGAGACAAATATGTAAATTTGATGAAACGGTATATAGATGTATTTGCCTGGTCTTATGAAGACATAAAGGTTTTTGATACAGATATTATGCAGCACAAGATTCCTATAAAGCCTGGATCAAAACCTTTTAAGCAGAATTCTAGGAAATTTAATCCATTTTTGTTATCCATAATAGAAAAAATAATTGAAAAGGTTATCTGATGCCAAAATTATAGTACCACTGAGATACTCACAGTGGGTAGGTAATTTTGTACCTGTCAGGAAAAAGAGTGGAGAGATAAGGCTTTGTGTGGACTTCAGGAATTCAAACAGGTGTTCTTTAAAAAACAATTATCCATTACCAAAAATGAATCATATTTTACAAAGAATAGTAGGGGAAAATAATATTTCTATGCTTGATGGCTATTCAGGGTATAATCAAATATCAGTAATGGAAGAAGATAAGAAGAAAACAAATTTTACCACTCCCTGGGGAACTTTCATGTATGAAAAGATGCCTTTGGATTGATGAATGCATGAGCAACCTTTTAGAGAGCTATGGATATTGAATTTATTGGTGAGAAAGACAGGTTTATGGTTATTTAACTTGATGACATCACTGTATTTTCAACTTTTGATGAAGAACACATGCAACATTTGAAGCAGACATTTGAAAAATGTAGGAGGTATGGTATATCATTAAACCCTAAACAATCTCATTTTGCCATGGAGGACAGAAAAATTTCAGGACATATTGTGTCACCAGAAGGAATCAAGATAGATCATGAAAGAGTAAAATATTTTCGGCAGATAGACATTCCAAGAAACAAGAAGTCTATCCAATCCTTCATAGGCAAAAATAATTTTTTAAGGAGATTTATACCAATTTTTTAGAGATCATCAAGTACATTACTAATATATTGAAAAAAGATGATGAAATCAAGTAGATACCAGAAGCTAAAGAATCATTTGAGAAGATTAAAAAGGCTCTTTTTCAGGCACCTGTTCTCATCAGCCCTAATTACTCCAAGGAATTCATGATTTTTTCATTTTCTTTTGAAGACACTATAGTTATTGTTCTTTTACAAAGAAATGATCAGGGGTATGGGCAACCTATCTCTTTTTTCATAAAAACTCTCAGAGACTCTGAATTGAAATATGATATTATGGAGAAATGGGAATATGCTATGGTGAAGGTTTTAAAATCTTTCAGGGTATATGTTCTACAATCTGAAATCATTGAATATGTTCCAAATAATGTAGTTAAAGAAATTTTGTTTCAACTTGATTGTGAAGGAAAGAGAGGAAAATGGATAAAAAAAAAATCTAGAATATAATTTGACTATAAATCCCACTCAGTTAATAAAAGGACAAGGCCTTACCAAATTAATGACAGAGTCAAATTGCAAATCAATTGGATTGTATCATTTCTCAAGAAAATCACAGGATTGTTCATTTCGGATTGAGGAAACTAGCTCACATGTAAACATAAAATATTATTCTTCACCATGGTACAAATATATTGTATTTTTTCTGCTAAATCTTCAGTCTCCTCCTGAATTGGATAAATCAAAGTTCATATCACTTAAATTGAAATCAGTGAAATATTGTATTATTGATCAAATTTTGTTCTGGAAAGATCCTAATGGGATTTTGTTGAGGTGTGTTAATGTAGAAGAGGAAAAAAAAATATTTTGTGATTTACATCATGGTGTTTGTGGAGGTCATCACCATTGGAAGGATACTACTTTCAAGATTCTAAGAGTGGGATATTATTGGTTAGTACTATTTTCAGACATATTTGGTCAGGTCAGGGCATGTGAACCATGTAAAAAGTTTGCAGGAAAGCAGAAACTTATGTCTCTTCCTTTAAAACCCATTATTTCTCATGGACCATTTCAACAGTGGGGTTTAGACTTCATCAGGGAAATCAATCCTTCATCTTCTGGACAACATAAGTGGATAATTATAGCCATAGATTATTGTACTAAGTGGATTGAAGCAATTCCAACTCAGAATGCAACAAACAAGGTAATCATGGAATTTATTGAAGGGCATATTTTTTCTAGATTTGGTTGTCCTAAGAAGTTAGTTACTGACAATGCTCAAGATTTGAAATAAAAATCCATGATTGATTTTTTCAATAAGTATAATATCAAATTGGTTCACACCACTCCTTACTATCCCCAAGGAAATGGGTCAGCAAAATCTTCCAATAAAATCCTCATAAGGATTATCAAAAAAATACTTGCAGAAAACAAAAGGTCATGGGATTCCAAGTTAAAATTTTCCCTATGGGTTGATCAGATCAACAATAAGAAATATATTGGAACTTCCCCATTCCAAATGGTGTATGGAATAGAGGCTATTTTCCTAACTCAATTGAGTTTACCTGTTCTTAAATTTCTGCAAGAGGAGCTAGAAGAACCCAATGATATTCAAAGGATATTTTTTCGGATGATAAAGTTTCAACAGGCTAGAGAAAATATGGATCAAAAAGATATTGTTCATGAGAGAAAATTCAAATCCACGTTTGATAAGGGAACCAAGAAAGATATTTTCAAAGAGGGAGATCTTGTATTGAGATGGGATGCCAAAAGAGAGGGAAAAGGTAAACATGATAAGTTTGATAACTTATGGTATGGTCCTTTGAAAATATCCAAGGTCATGAATAACAATACTTTTCTCTTACATAATTTGGATGACACTCAGATTTTTGGAGGCCCGGTGAATGGGAGATTCCTGAAGCATTAATTTCTTTAAGATTTATTAGAAAGTTTCATTCTGTACAGTAGACTTTCTTTTGAACTCAAATAACGACTCCATATACCCAATGGAATTGTTTCATTATAGTTTGTGTTTTAAATAAAGGGTGACAGAACAGGGAAATCGGAGAATCAGAGGGATATAAAGGCATTGGTCTGTAGATATTAAATTTTCCTCATGAAACTTTACCCCCAAAAGGAGCCAGTGTTAGTCTCTAACTTCTTTTTTTATTAAGTGGGTGTCCCTAATCCTTGATCCTCCTTGATTATGCTTTGTTTCCTAAAATTGATTTTTACCTCTTGGTTTAAATGGTCATTTTTTCCATTTGTTGCACTTTTAAATGATTTTTGAAGTTTTTAAAGGTTTTGAATTTGATATGATAAATCCAGTCACATCACTTGTCCATTCATTATTTGAATTTTTGAATTTTTTCCAAGTCACAAATGGCACTACAAGAATAGCGGTATTCATGTAGCGCTAGGAATTATCATATTTTTACATGCGCCAGCCTTCCCTGATCGTGTCATAATTTCTCAAATCATGATTAGAGGATCTACATGCCTCTTCATGATATTTTCTTGGGTTGATACTGCAATTATAACAACTACATATGAAGGATTGAGTTATACCTTCCATACCTACATCAAATCAAACATGTTTGAATATCATTAACATAACCATCACCTTCTATTTTATTGTGTCGGCTATTTTGTACAGAGATCAAATTGAAGGAAGAAGTTATTCTTAGTTCCTAACATCCCACAGGAATTGAGAATTCAAATCATCAATCCTCGCAGATTTGTTTACAGGACCATATCAACAACATGTCACCAAAGAAGAGCATCCAGAATATCTAACTAGAACCTGAGGACACAAAATTACTCAAAGAATACCCTCAAATGGTGTAGAGATTTGAATATGCAGTTTGGTTTGACTTTTTCACAACCTTCCAGAGGGATGATGAACATATTTCAATGGTCTTCGCATAGAATTTTGAGGGCTTTGAAGCTATAGTTGGGAAATTACTGATGTCGGTGAATAAACATTCAATTTCTAAAGCTTGTAGATTTCCAGTTGGCAGGGAAAGGTGGTGGAAGAAGGATAATGTGCTTATGGAATTTGTGAATCAATTTTTAATCCCAAAGAAACAAAACCCTAACTGGAAAAAGGGAATACTACATAGTTGGGTAAAGAAGATATGGCATACCGCTTTGCATATCATACATAGGTATATTATGTGTGAGGGCAGGTTTTCATTGGTTTATCTTTATCATATCAGACTACTAATTCACATTAATGGTCATTATCCTCTTAATTTACCCTACTTTCTACTTAATATTTTATCTAAAATGTCTAAGAGGGTGCACTCCCATCCTGCTACAGCTAAAGGTCACCTCTTTCACCAGGGTTTAATTAAGACATTAGTAATATCCTCTTTAAACAAAGTCCAGAGACCCTGGGATTGGCTAATCCAATCTTTAATAAACAATTTACAGTCAGCAAAATCCAAAATTTCCAAAGGGAAGAAATCAACCCAACAGAAACAGACTGTAAATCCATTGATTTCCTAATTAAAGAAGAATCACCTACAGCTAGGGTAACTCGAGCTAGAAAGAGGAAGTTGCAAACTCAACAAACCATTGGAGATTTTCCTGCAGGTAAAGATCATGAGGAAGCTACCACTAGTCGAGGTAAGAAATATAAACCAAATGAAGACATTGACATATTTTTTAATCCAGAGATAAAGATGGAAATTGATGAGGATGAGGATTATACTATGAACCCAATTCAATCCCCAATCAAGCAGAAACATAACTCTACAAGTAGGAAGAGTGCAAAGGGAAAAAAACAGAGAGAAAATCCAACACATGTGCCTATGTTCCCTAGGATAAACTCCACCAAAGCTATCAATAAATTTAGATTAAATTCAAAGGCCATGTTTGATTCATCCATTAAAAAGAAGAATCTTATAATTATAGAGGATAATTCAGAAGATTCCAAAACAAGCATCAAGAAACAGACAAAGACACCTTCTTTTCACAGAACTGAGAAAGAATCTGAAAACTTAAGGAAGAGACAAGAAAATGGAAAACAAGTTGCTTAATACTCCAGTAGACCTGTGACAAGAGAAACCACTAGATCAACTTCAAAATCTTAATCTGTGTTTAGGGGTATAGGTGTAGTTTATGATGACAAAGATGATCCTTTTGCAGAACTAGATCAGATTTCAGACCTTCCAAATACCAGAGATTCTGATAACACTGAAGATGAAGATCATAGATTTGGATAATCTTTAAGATATAGGATCAAATTAAGAAAACCTCAAGTTGTTATAGACCTAAATCTACCTGCACCTATAAAGGAATATCGAGAGTTTAAAGTTAAAGTTAGAAATGAAAAAGATAGGATTAAGGAGCTACAGGGTATGGTAAAAAAATTAAAGAAAGAGAAAGCTTTGGTCGAGAAATGGAATTCCATACAAAAAGAGAAGATACAGGATTTCAAAAAGAAAAGAAAAGAACAAAAAGAACTACTTAAGGAGTTGCAAGAATCTGATTCCAGGTTATATTGGGATAATATTGTGCTAACAACCAAACTGAAGCAGAGAGACACCAAAGCTAGTGTAATCATTATACCATGATAGTTTATGAAATTCTCTCCTGCAGTTTTGAATGTTTTGATGCTATTACTAAGGGAGTAAAATATGAACAGTTCAATTTCTATATTTTGATCAAATGAAATTTTGATATTTCGAATGGAACAACTCAGTAAGATATGATTTCAAATTTTCTGGGATTTTCCAAGTTTCTATAAAATACATTTTGGGTTAAGTTGTTGTTGATTAAGGTTGGTTGTCATTGATGTCAACCCTTGAAGAAATCCCTGTAGCACAAGGTTTCAGTAATGGACCCAATATTGTTTGATGTAAAGATGACTCATTATTGTCTTGTCATGGTTGATAAGAAGTAAAAATGGATGAACTCTAAAGTGGTCCCCTTATGGTGAAATCCCTCACGGGAAGATGCTTTGCGGAGTGAGAGAACCCATGCTTATTTGAGGAATAATCAGATGAAGGACAGTGAATTTGTGAGTGAAACTATCCTAGATTGATAGTGCTTGTCATACCATTTCCGGTGGTATGTGGAACGTCATATGTGGTATGTGGAATGTTAGAGAGTTATGACCATATGAAGTTGGAGAACCCTCATGAGTCTTATAGAAGCCCCCAAGAGTCAAAGTGCTTTGCAAAAAGAAATTATTTTAAATGAAGAAGCCCTAAAATATGGAAAGTGTAAGGCTACATGAAGATATAAATAAGAGACAAAGCTCACTCATAAAAATCACACTTGTACATAGTTTATATCTATTTTCTTGTGTAAAGCTTCTTGTAAATAATTGTGGATACATATGAAGTGGCGAACGTCTGAGGTAGCATGAAGGGTTGACGGTGAAATTCTCATAATTACAGCAAAAACCTATTTTCTGAGGTGTGTGTGGGTTGTCTGTGTACAAGGTGCGTACATGCTGAGTTATACACGGGTTGTTTGTGTACAAGGTGCGTACATGATAAGTTATATGCGGGTTGTCTATGTATAAGGTGCGTACATGTTGGTAAATCCATGGAAACTTGAAGAGATGAAGATGCAGAGGTTCTAGATTCTGAGATCAAGCTCCTAGGAAGGTCTAAAGTGCTCAGATACATCAAATCCATCCATTGGTTCAAAAAGTATGTCTTATTTCTATGAATAGTTGGATTTTGATGTATGCATGAGGAATGGAAATGGATATTTGAGAATTCTCCGTAGAGAGACTAGTGACTACATGGGATCTTTTGTATAAGTCAGATATACAGAAATACAGTGCTGGTATATTTATCATTGATACTTCTTGTTGAGGCACATCTTGTATTTCTTAGCATATGGATAAGGGTCTTTATGGTACATGTTTGAGAGCTTGTATTTGTGTAGTGGTTGATGTATTGAGAAGTTGAATATAAGAAAGGGTTTGATGACTAAGATCATGTGAGGTATATTATACTTGTTCATGATTACACATACCTATGACTAGAGAGAGACATACTTTCCTTGAGTAAAGGTTATGTATGAGGATGCATGCACATGATACAGTTACAGTCTAGATACAGTGACAGGTTACAGATCTATGTGAAAGAAGTTACAGAAGATCATAAGTTTTCAAGAAAAGGGAAACCCTAGTTTTCAAAAGGCATACGCAAGCTGCATAACAGATAGGGTGCGTACATACGCAAGATGCATAACAGATAGGGTGTGTACATACGCGGGTTGCATAACAGATAGGGTGTGTACATACGCGGGTTTCACCACTACAGGTCGCATACATGTTGTATATTTGTAGATACATGTTCAGTTCAGGTACAAATTTATTACAGGGAAGTTGTACAGATTGGATACAGGTCAGTGGTATAGGTTGATACAGTTGTACAACAATATTTCTCACAGTGACTGGTTAACATTGGTTCCATCATTCTACTTTAGGGTGGTAGGAAGGGGCAAGGATAGGTGGTTGTAGCCACCTTCTGGTTGTAGTCGAATAACATGGGGGGTTGTATCCTCCTTCTGTTTGTAGCCAGAGAACTGGGGAGTTGGAGCTCCCCTCAGGTTGTAGCCTGAGAAACTAGGGGGTTGGAGCCTCCTTCCAGTTGTAGCTAGAAAACAAAGGAATTTGGTGCTTCCAATGAATGTAATTCTTCAAGACATATACAAAAAAGCATTTCATGGTTTTCTCTCGATTTGGGTTTCCACATAAAATACTGGTGCATTGTGTATGCGTGTGATTGTTCATTTCTTATTGCTTATTATTGGATAATAATTCTATATTGATATAACACTTGGATTATTTGGATAAAAAGGATTACAATTGTGTTATTACTGATTCACCTCCCCCCCCTCTTAGTAATCCAACAATTGGTATCGGAGAAGATTCCTTAAGAAATCAATTTAGCCACTAAAAGGTAGATCATGGAGAATACCAACTTGTCTAAAAATGGAATACCACAGTTTGATGGATAGAAGTATGATTTTTGGATCATAAGGATGAAGACATATATACAAGCACAGGGATTTGAAGTTTGGAAATCAATTGTAGACGAATACACAGCACCAACAGTTCCACCAACAAATGAAAAAGAAGTAAAACTCAGTGAGAATAATTCCAGAGCCACAAATGCACTTTTGAATGGTCTCAGTGATACGTTATTCACCAAAGTTACATTGTAAATCCACTAAAGAGATTTGGGACAAGCTTCGAAATATTTATGAAGGAGATACAAAAGTCAAAGCAACAAAGCTTCAAACTTACAGAGGTTAGTTCGAAAAACTAAAAATGAAGGAAGATGAAGATATTGCAGCCTACTTCTTACAAGTCGATGAAACAGTGAATGCAATCATAGGATTGGGAGAAGAAATCGAAGAATCTGTAATTGTTCAAGAGATACTAAGATCTCTTCCTATGAGATTCAACCCTAAGATATCAGCACTAGAAGAAAGATCGGATCTAGAATCAATAAGAATGGATGAACTGCATGGAATCTTCAAAGCATATGAAATGAGAACTAAACAGGAAAATCCATATGAAAAAGAAGTAGCGTTCAAAGAATCCAAAAGATCAAAGAAAATAAAAAGGAACAAGAAGAATATAGCAGCAGCAGTGACATCTCAAAAGATGATGAATAAGTGTCCAACTTCGTCAAAAGACTGAACAAGGGAACCAATGGTAGGTATAGAGGTAATCTTCCTTTAATTTGTTTTAATTGTGACGGTACTGGTCATTTTGCTAAAAAATGTTCTCATAAGAAAAAGAGAAATGATGAAGGTTACTCAAAAGGAAAACACACATATAAAGGAAAAAGAAGTACAAAGAAATATTTCAAGAAAAGAGTATGCATCAAAGAAGACATCTCATCATTAGATGAAGAGGAAATCAGTAACAATGAGACAGGAAGAGTTCTATTCATGGCAGTAAAAGATTATGACAAAGAAGACTCCAAAGAAGAATATGAAGAAGCCGAAGAAGGATATGAAGAAATCGAAGACAAAATTTAAGAGGTAGAAGTTGACTATCGAGAAGAATTAATGTGTTCCATACAAGTTATCAGAAAAGAAAAGAAGAAAAACAAGAAACTACAAGCATATGTTAGGATATTTAGACACTTAGGAGTTAGTTAAGATCTACTTGGTCTAATATGTCGTTAGGTAAAAGTGTGTTTCTTTAGTATGCATTAGTATGCATTTGTAGTTAGGAAATCCGACGGTCACGATATGTTCCCGACA
>ML785167.1:510351-561729 GCA_009831015.1 Picea engelmannii
TGGCCGCGTTGGCTGGGGCCGTGGATGTTTCCCCGTAGGGGTTTTACCACGTGAAAACATCGGTGTGTTGATCTTTGATCTGGTTATGTGAGTGGTTATTGAAGGTGTTCGTCCTCTGTTGGAATACCTGTGTTGTCGAACAGCATAACTAGACAAGAAAAAGGACACTTGAGAACTAGAACAAATGATCACAAAATTGAAGGTTCAAATAGATGAAGATAAAAAGAATTGAAGAAGCACTCAAAGAACAACTAGAAGAAAAGGACACGATCATTAGAAACTTGGAAGAAGAGATTGTCACACTAAGAAAGGATATTCAAAAGAAAAATATGCAGAATAGCTCAAAAGTTCTAGATGACATTATCAGCAGTCAAAAATCTCATCTTGACAAGTCTAGACTTGGATACAATCAAACAGAAAAGGGATCAATCTAAAAAACAACAGAGCAAGAAACAAATCCAAAAATCTATTCATAAACAATCAAAGGGGAGAGGAAGATATATAAGGAAGATTACAGGGACACTCCTCCACCAAGAAGATTCACATTTCAGAATCAACAACAGACACATAGGCCTCAAGAAGAAGAAGGATTCATAAGAGCACCTCCTTTCAAAATATCTTCAACTCCCAGGTATCAAACTATATTTTTTGTTTTATGTTATACATGTAATAAATTTGGACATAAAGATATAAACTGCAGAGCTAACAACAGGAACAATAACAACTTTGAGAGTCATACACAAAGGGGTTATTCAAGAAGACCTAGTGAAACACAAAGAAGAAGTTACAACAGGTTTGAATCTTTGAGCACTGAAGTGGAATGTTACAATTGTAACAATTTTGGACATGTGGCCAAAGATTGTAGAATGGCAACCCCTCCTAAAGAACCTTAACAGAATAACAACAACCACAGAAAAGAACCTCAGAAAATGACATGGATAAGAAATCAAGATCAATATAGCAATGAAGAATGCACAATCGCTCTACAAGCTAAGTAGAAGAAACACGGTTAGTATGTTGACAGTGAGTGTTCAAAAGACATGACAGGTGATAGAAGCAAATTTCTTACATTGTGAAAGGAAACAAATGGATCAGTCTCCTTTGGAAATGATAATTCAGCCAAAATCATTGAAGAAGGCACATTCCTAATTGGGAACAAGAATGAAAAGGCACAAAATGTTCTACTGGTAGAAGATATGAAACATAATCTTCTAAGTGTAAGAAAAATGTGTGACCAAGGTCATAAATTTACTTTCAATTCACAAAAGTGTGAGATAAGAAGAGAAGGTTCAGGGAAATTGGTCGGTACAATTGCTAGAACTTCAAACAACATATATGTGTTAAGTGAAATTGGAAATGAAAAGTGTTGTCTAGGAAAGGAAGATGAAAGTTGGCTATGGCACGGAAGAATGGGTCACATGCATTTTGATAACCTTGTCAAAATCAACAAAAGAGAAGCAGTTAGAGAAATGCCCTTGATCATGAAACCAACCAACACTTTATGCAAGCATTGTCAATAAGGAAAGCAAGCAAAGACTAGGTTCAAATCAAAGGAATATTCAACTACAAGACCACTAGAAATTTTTCATACTGATCTAGTTGGACCAACTACAACAAAGGGCTTAAAAAGTGAGAGATACTTTATGTTATTAGTTGATGATTATACAAGACTGCATTTTTCTTTCTCAAGAACAAGTCATAAGTTTTTGAAAACTTCAAGATCTACAAGGAAATGGTTTAAAATGAGATGGATTCAAGAATCAAATGCTTGAGATATGATAATGGAGGAGAGTTCACTTCAAAGGAGTTTATGGACTACTGTAGTAGTCATGGAATAAAAAGGTAATTCTCCGTTGCTAGGATACCTCAACATAATGGAGTTGTTGAAAAAAAGAACATGAAAGTATAGGAAATGGCTTGAACAATGCTAATGGATTCCAAATTGACATATATATTTTGGACATAGGAAGTGCATACAACAATTCACATTCAAAACAAAGTAATGCTCAGAAACAACACTGATAAAAATCCCTACAAGCTATGGAAAGGAAGACCAACAAATGTGAAGCACTTTAGAGTTTTTGGAAGAAAATGCTACATCAAAAGAGAAGATGGCAGAATGGGAAAGTTTGACTCTCGTGTGGACAAAGGAGTACTTGTTGGTTACTCAATTATAAGGAAATCATACAAGTGTTACAATCTAAGATTGAACAAATTTGTGGAAAGCATCAGCGAAACAATTGATGAAACAGGCAGACTAGAATCAAAGGAAGAAGAAAACAAATCAATGGAAAAACTTTCCGAAGAAGAAGTAGAAGATTAAGTAGAAGAGGAACATGAAGAGAATCCAATAGAAATAGAAGAGAAAGTTCAACAAGTATCTCCAAAGACACCTAGCAAACGAGTACAAAAGAATCATCCTTCAGATCAGATTATTAGAAACAAATATGCAGGAGTTGAGACTAGAAGAAAAATCCATTCACCAGAACAAACACACCTAATTGATCCATGTGGATATTGGTGGAAACCCATCATTTCCAAATGGCTCAAAACAGTTTTCTGGCCATTTTGGCAATTTACTATTTTTAGCAGGTTTTAACTTCCGGGGCCATTTTGAGGGTCCAAATGAAGGTTTTTCGAGATAGAGGTTCTCAATGATAGCTGAAGGCATGATTGAGCCCCCAAAATGAATCTCCTCGACAATACCTTTCCAACGAGCTATCGCATGCCTAAAACGGAGATCGTATGCAAACGTTACGACCCCGAGAAGTTGATGTACTCACTTACCCAAATGGGGCCCACATGACTTTTGGCGCTTCATCTCCTAGGGTTAGGTTTTTGGATGTCTAGGACTTTTGGCATTCCCGTTTATTGTAAAAAGGCCTATAGAGCCTCATTGTAATCATCTTCTGGCGAATGCGAGTAGCCGTCACATCTCTTCTCAGAGATAAGCTGCCACCATTCTAGCGAGTCTTACACTCTGTATTTTTACAGTCTCTGTACATTTCTTTGATTAATAGAAATCATGTATTACTATATATCTATGTTTATGGTTGCATCTCTGATACATTTTTGTTATATTATTGAATATCTGCAATATCTCTGTGCATTTCTTTATTATATCTCCACTCTCATTTCGTGCCAAAAATAATCTGGATCACTAACACTCTTATCTACAATTGAACCAAACTGTTTTGAAGAAGCCAGCAAGGATGAATTTTGGAATAAGGCCATGGATGAAGAATTAGGTCAAATAGAGAAAAATGACACTTGAGAATTGGTTCCAAGACCAAAGAATAAGAATGTAATCGACACAAAATGGGTTTTTAGGAATAAATTAAATGAATATAGACAAGTTACAAGGAACAAAGATAGATTGGTATGTAAAGGATATGCACAGATTGAAGGAATCAACTTTGAGGAGACATTTGTCCCAGTTGCTAGAATAGAAGCAATCCATTTTCTTTTAGCCTATGCATGCTCCAAAAATGTTAAAGTATATCAGATAGACATAAAATCATCTTTTTTGAATCAGGAACTTGAAGAAGAAGTCTACATTGAACAACCAGAAGGATTTTAGTTGTCATAGAACACAGATTATGTGTGTAAATTAAAGCAGGCCTTGTATGGTCTAAAATAGGATCCTAGAGCATGGTACTCTAGACTGGATAAGTATCTGCAATAGGCAGTGTTCAGAAAAGGAAGTGCAGACAACAACCTCTACATCAAGGTAAGTCAAGGTAATATTTTATTAATTTAAGTTTATGTTGATGATATTATTTTTGGTAGTGATGATGACAGGTTAAGCCAGAAATTTGCAAAAGATATGCAAAATGAATTTGAAATGTCGTTACTTGGAGAACTATCCTTCTTTTTGGGACTTCAGATACGTCAGAGAAACCAAGGAATTTTTATTTCTCAAACCAAGTATATTAGGGAAATGCTAAAAAGGTTCGGTATGGAAGATTGCAAACCAGTTGTAAGTTGAGAAAATATGATGATTCGAAGTCTACAGATCAAAGGTAATACAGGTCAATGATTGGCAAACTACTATATGTGACAACATCTAGACCAGATGTAATTTAAGTAGTTGGACAGGTGGCACGATTTCAAGCAGCACCAAAGGAATCGCATGTATTAGCAGTGAAGAGGATTTTCAAATATCTCAAAGGAACATAAGAGTTTGGATTATGGTATCCAAAAGGAAAGGATCTATCACTTATTGCCTACACAGATGCAGATTGGGCAGGTTGTATTGATGACCGACAAAGCACCAGTGGATCAACATTCTACTTGGGTGAGTGTTGAGTATCATGGCTAAGAAAGAAACAATCACCAATATCTTTATCTACATCTGAGGCGGAGTATCTTGTAGCAACATCATGTTGTAAACAAGTTCCTTGGATGAAACAAACTCTGACAGATATATAGGTTGAGTATGATGATCCCATTCCAATCTGTTGTGATAATACAAACACCATCAGTATCTTGAATAACCCAGTGATGCACTCCAAGACGAAGCACATTCCAATCAAGTATCACTTTCTACGAGATCAGGTTACAGAAAAGAACATTAGAGTTGAGTATGTGGGCACAAAACAACAAGTGGAAGACATCTTCACAAAATCACTTCCACGAGAATCCTTTGAATATCTTCGCCACAGAATTGGAGTTATTTCTACTCCAAAATGAATGATTTTTGAATGCTTATCTTATATGTCTTATATTTACATTAGGAATCATCATAAGGGGACAATTCAGTTAGGGGGAGAAACCTCAGATGGAAAGATACCTTTTCCATTGATGACAAAGGGGGAGAGATTTATCAGATGCAGAGGACAGAGGCATGGTTCCAGGGGTAGTAGATTTATCATATACAGAGGACAGAGGAATGGTTCCAGGGGAGCATGAGTGATATTATTTCAGTATTGCATCAGAGTGTTTCCATCAATGCCAAAGGGGGATATTGTTGATTTGCGTTGGTTGTCATTGATGTCAACCCTTGAAGAAATCCCTGTAGCACAAGGTTTGGGTAATGGACACAAGATTGTTTTATGTAAAGATGACTCATTATTGTCTTGTCATGGTTGATAAGAATTAAAAATGGATGAACTCCAAGGTAGTCCCCTTATGGTGAAAGCCCTCACAGGAAGACGCTTTGTGGAGTGAGAGAGCCAATGCTTATTTGAGGAATAATGAGATGAAGGATAGTGAATTTTTGAGTGAAACTATCCTATATGGATAGTGTTTCTCATGTCGTTTCCGGTGGTATGTGGAACGTCACATAACTCCTCACGATTAGAGAGTTATTACCATATGAAGTTGGAGAACCCTCATGAATCTTATAGAAGCCCCCAAGAGTCAAAGTGCTTTGCAAAAAGAAATTATTTTAAATAAAGAAGCCATAAAATAAGGAAAGTGTAAGGCTACATGAATATATAAATAAGAGACAAAGCTCACTCATAAAAACACACTTGTACATATTGTATATCTATTTTCTTGTGTAAAGTTTCTTGTAAATACTTGTGGATACATCTGAACTGGAAAATGTCTGAGGTAGCACGAAGGGTTGATGACGAACTTCTCAAAATTACATCAAAACCCTATTTTCTAAGGTGTACGTGGGTTGTTTATGTACAAGGTTCGTACATGTTGAGTTATACATGGGTTGTCTATGTACAAGGTCCGTACATGATAATTTATACGTGGGTTGTATATGTACAAGGTGCGTACATGTTGGTAAATCCATGGAAACTTGAGGAGATGAAGATGCAGAGGTTCTAGATTTTGAGATAAAGCTCTGAGGAAGGTCTAAAGTGCTCAGATACATCAGATCCATCCATTGGTTCAAAAGGTATGCCTTATTTCTATGAATAGTTGGATTTTAATGTATGCATGAGGAATGGTAATGGATATTTGAGAATTCTCCCTAGAGAGACTAATGACTACATGGGATCTTCTATATAAGTCAGATATACAAAAATATAGTGTTGGTATATTTATCATTGATACTTCTTGTTGAGGAACATCTTTTATTTCTTGGCATATGGCTAAGGGTCTTTATGGTACATGGTTGAGAGCTTGTATTTGTGTAGTGGTTGATGTATTGAGAAGTTGAATATCAAAAAAGGCTTGATAACTAAGATCATGTGAGGGATATTATACTTGTTCATGATTACACATACCTATGACTAGAGAGAGACATACTTGCCTTGAGTAAAGGTTATGTATGAGGATGCATGCACAAGATACAGTTATAGTATGGATACAATGACAGGTTACAGATCTATGTGAAAGAAGTTACAGAAGGTCAAAAGTTTTCAATAAAAGGGAAACCCTAGTTTCCAGAAGGCATACGTAGGTTGCTTAACATATAGGGCATGTACATATGCGGGCTGCATAACAGATAGGGCATGTACATATGCGGGATGCATCACTACAGGTCACGTACATGTTTTATATTTGTAGATACATGTTCAGTTCAGGTACAGATTGATTACATCGTAGTTGTACAGATTGGATATAGGTCATTGGTACAGGTTGATACAGTTGTACAGCAGTATATCTCATAGTGACAGGTTGACAGGGGTTCCATCATTCTACTTCAGGGTGGCAGGACAGGGCAAGGACAGGTAGTTGTATCCACCTTCCAGTTGTAGCTGGAGAACATAGGAGGTTGTAGCCTCCTTTTTGTTGTAGCCAAAGAACTGGGGAGTTGGAGCTTCCCTTAGGTTGTAGCTTGAGAAACTAGGGGGTTGGAGCCTCCTTCCATTTGCAAGTGGAAAACAAAGGAAGTTGGTGCTTCCAATGAATGTAATTCTTCAAGACATATAAAAAAAAACATTTCGTGGTTTTCTCTCGATTTGGGTTTCCACATAAAATATTGGTGTATTGTGTATGTGTGTGATTGTTCATTTCTTATTGCTCATAATTGGATAATAATTCTTCATTGATATAACACTTGGTTTATTTGGATAAAAAGGATTACAATTGTGCTATTATTGATTCACCCCCCCTCTCAATAATCCAACAGTTGTTGAGCTTTCTACTATGTTGGAATTATAAGTGCTCGTTTGAGCTAATTCTCCTAGAAGATAGTCGTTGACTAGATCCTATTACAAACTGAAAACTAGAAAATATGATCTATAGTAATACTCTGTGTACTTTAAATAGACACAAGGAAGATTGTATGGATGTCGAAAAGTTGGGCTTTCAGGGACCTATTTTGAATTTCATTGTAAGACAATTTTTATTCCACATTGATACTAAATGGCAAAGGCATGTTGATGGTGATATTTTCTTTCATTTCATATTCTATTTATTTTCTTACTTGAAGTCATTTTTCTGTTGCAATGCATTGATTTCTCGATCTTAAGTAACACAGTGAACACTTTACTATTATTGTTTATTATCAATATTTTCCTTCAAGTAGATGTTCTTGTTTCTCAATTATATTTTGAAATAAGAAATCTATATGGGGTTGACAAATTGAATTCTCTCATATTTCCTTTCTTTGTTTTCCTTATTTTTCTGATATATTAATGTGACTACCTTTTACTAAATCAGTGGAAAATCTTCTGGCTTTATTTTGAGTTCTATGTTAAACTTGAACCCTTGAACCAGCTTTCAACCATCCTCAAAAAACCAATTCATAAAAACCTTAAAATACTATTGCAATAACTTGATGATGCCCTAGCTTGCCCTCTCACAGTCAAGTGAAACTTTAGGGACTAACAGTAATAATAATTTCACCCAAGGTGGACCCCACAAGCACAAACTAATTTTTATATTTTTGGAGATCATAATTGGATTATGTTAGTTCCATGATGCTAAGTGACCCCATTAAACATTTTTGATCCACTTATTACATTCAAATATGTCATTTGATTTATTTGCATGATTTGGTTCGAGTTGGGACTCTTAGGAAAAAATCCAATTTTGGGGCCATGATAATTTTTTAGCATCAAAACTGGAAAAGCTTCAAGTGAAGAATCTTCCTTTTTTACATTTTACCAATCAAATTGATTGAAGTGCAATTGTTGCATTTCTAGACCACACATGTAGAACCACTCTAAAAATCTTAGTAATCATTTGGTGTATGCTAAAGTGTCTTAAAATTCAATATTTCTTATTCCTTTATGCAAAATCTTCCATTTTATGGAGCTCCATGAAAACTCTCCTTGTGGTCATACCCTCGAATAAAAAAAACCTTGTTGATGATTCTACAACCTAAAACATTGAATTCTAGTTCTATCATAATCAAGTAAGTTATTTATACCTCCCATAAACAAGAGATGTGATTCTCAAACTTCTCAATTGAAGGTATTAGATTCTTGAGTTTTATATAATCTCTATTCAAAATTTCAGCAATGTTATCCCCATGGGAAGTATGATATGTTTTAGAATTATTTTACTTCTAAGAGGCAACATTTTCTCTAGCATCCTTTCTTCTTCAAAATATGCATCCAAACATACATTTGGAAGTTTGTATTGAGGAAAGATTAAAACAATTGGAATTTATGGGAACTCACTTTCAACTAATGGAGGACATGCAAATTCATGTTGTGTTCTTGGAGTGTCTAGCATAAAATCAAACTATATGTTAATTATGTCATCATCAGGTGCTACAAATGAAGAGTTTGAATTAATGTCATCTAGCAATATGTTTAACCCTATAGTAATTGTGGAATTATCTCTAGTAAAGATGCATGCGACCGAGTTCTATGACGACCAGACTCAACCTCGGTGCTAGTTTTACTTTTAAATATAAAATCAAGGATTGCAGTGATGGGATGTTCTAGTCTTCAACAAATTTTCTGAAAAATCTACTACATTTAAATCTGGCAAACAAATCAATAAATTTTCCCATAAATATGCTACATTTAAATCTACCAAAAAATCAATAAATTTTCCCATAAATATGCTACATTTAAATTTGTCTCAAATCAATAAATTTTCCCATAAATCGGCTACATTTAAATCTTCCCACAAATCAATAAATTTTCCCATAATTTGCTACATTTAAATATACCCACAAATCAAATAAGAACTTCAAGCCACCAGGATGCACATCCAATTGTCAAACAATGTTATAAATAATCATTAGATTTATAATCCCCATGCACCCAGTCTTATCGGAGAATATTCTACAGACTCTTACATTATTATAAGGCGTTGGCTAAATGTTCTATCTTTTGGTATTTTTTACCCGCAATGTAAATATGGATAAAATAACTATTTTTTTTTGTTTAAATTTCATTTCTAAATGCATTAATGGATTCAATGTGCTAAAAACTCCCTAGGGCACTCTGATTATACAAAATTATCCACTCAAATTTGTAGATCCAACCATTCCTCACCGGATTTCAGACAAAATCAAATGGAAAAAAATACCAGAAAAGAGCCAAAAGGTAGAACGTTTAGACTACACTTTATTATAATATCCACTCTCATTTTCCAATATGTTAGACCCATTCAGTATGCACTCCCTTTATATAAGTGAGACAATATTCTCTCCCTTTAGATAAGTGAGACAAATATCTAATTCCATTGAAAATGTGAAAACCAGTGAAATTCACTGATGAGTGCGTAGTTGAAATCCACTGCATCACATGTTGAAAAGAAAACTACAACCTTGCAAGAAGATTATAATTCAAATTGATATCACAAAATAGGAAATACCACTACAATCCTTAAATGATATTTCACTTTAATGTAAGTATGCGCTAATTTAGCTAAAATCTATGTTATAATGTTGAACCACAAGCTCCAAGCAGAGCTAAAATTTATTTTATAATGTTATTTAAGGATTGCAATGATGGGATGTTCTACTCTTCAATAAATTTTCCCATAAATCTACTACATTTAAATCTGCCAAGAAATCAATAAATTTTCCCATAAATATGCTACATTTAAATCTCCCCACAAATCAATAAATTTTCCCATAAATCTGCTACATTTAAATCTGCCCACAAATCAAATAAGAACTTCAAGTCACCAAGATGCACATTCAATTGTCAAACAATGTTATAAATAATCATTATATTTATAATCCCCATGCACCCAATTTTACCATGGATAATATTCCATAGATTCTTACCTTATTATGAGGCATTGGCTAGACTTTTTATCTTTTGGTATTTTTGGTCGGAATCACATGATGTAAATATGGGGGAAATGGCTATTTTTTGTTTTTTAAATTGCATAAATGGATTCAACATGCTGAAAACCCCTTGGGCACTCCGATTATACAAACTTAGCCACTCAAATTTGTATATCCAACCATTCCTCACCAGATTTTGAGCAAAATCAAACAGAAAAAATTACGAGAAAATAACCAAAACCTAGAACGTTTAGACTAAGCTTTATTATAATATCTACTCTCATTTTCCAAGATGCTAGACCTAGTCTGTATGCACTCCCTTTATATAAATGAGACAATATGGTCTCCCTTTATATAAGTGAGACAAATAGCTAATTCCATTGAAAATGTGAAAACCAGTGACTGCGTAGTTGAAATCCACTGCATCACATGTTGAGAAGAAAACTACAACCTTGCAAGAAGATTCTAATTCAAATTAATGTCACAAAATAGGAAATGCCACTACAATCCTTAAAGGACATGTCACTTTAATGTAAGTATGACCTAATTTAGCTATAATTTATGTTATAATGTTGAACTACAAGCTCCAAGCAGAGCTCGTTCACTTGTTATTGTATCAATGGAAATACTAGAATATAATTTGGTCTTACCTTGAGAAAATTATCTCTTTCAACCCAATGGTGATAATATTGTTTAAGATTATTTTTGCAAGATTCTTAACTTTTTCATTCAATATTACTAACAAGCGCAGGTTGTGTTGTGCTACTCATCATAAGAAGACTCGTTATTGGTTTTGTATTCTCATTGTGTAATCCGATTCACGCAGTAGATATGCTATGTTTTCTATGGTTTCATCATCCCAATAATCTCCTATCTATGAAAACTTACAGTTTTCCTTTGTTCCAATATTAAATTTGTGCGTCTTGACTGGTTTCACGTATGTTGTAGATTCCAGCTCTGGGCCTCTACTATTCGTTCTCCCTATTTTTTCTGTACTTGGATGTTGCGAGGATCATCATTGTCTTGATCCTCTTGCGTCACATTGTAACATTCCAATAACTTATGAACCATCATGGAGGTGTCGTGTGCACTGCATACATATATTACTTCCATTTCTTCTTCTTCAGTGAATATTTTCTTTTTAAATGCCCATAGCACTACACTTATTGGGGTCAACTCATTCTGAAAGGTAAATGTTACCTGGAATCATTGAGTTATGTAATCCCATTATATTGTATCTCTACACATATCTAGTTCTAAGTACCATTTTTTTGGAATGGTATCCAGGGTATGTATAAACTACTGTGTCCATTCTTTCCTTGGAATCAATTTCCATGCTTTTTCACACTGCGTGGCATGGTCTGTTAGGTTTCCTTCCCCACTATACTTATTTGTCATGTCTCCCTCTTCATTCTTAAATCTTATCTGGATTAGTCTCCTACATTGTTTCCATTCTTCCATGTTTCCTTTGTGTGTCTCCCACCATCTCACAGGCGTGGATTTCAATACAATGTCCAGTGCTAGTAGGCTTTGTTTATCTGGTACATGTACTTTGAATTTTTATATGAATGTTTTTATGTCTATAAATCTATCATAATTAGGTGGCTTGCTTAGTTTTGTTCCAATCCAACGTACCGATCTGGTCATGCATGCACATCGTCATGTTGAGACTTCATGCATCCTCTGCTACCAATTTTCAATACATATGCCTGAGTCTAATGTGCATGAACTAATGATTCTCCAACTCAATACGTTATCTGCAGTGGGGTTAACATACTCATCCATCCTTATAGTCATGTTGTGTCGGTTATCAATTTCATTTCCCTTCGTTGGTTCTATGTACCTCCCTTCTTTTGGGTCTAAGGGTGCAGTGAATTTCAGTTCTCCTGCCTCAAATATCATTTCTCGCCTTTTCAAATTGATAATGGCTTGGTTATAAAAGGATAATTTCATTCCCATTAATGGTGGATATGGTTGGTTGTTCTCCACAATATTGACAACTTCAAAGTCTACGACACTACACACTCCATCTATATTCACATGTATTTTTGTTAATCTACTAATAGGTACTATTTTGTATTGGTTTGATAATATCAATTGAATGGGTGAAAAAACTAACTTAGGTTTCCCCATCATTTCCCATGTATTTTTAGGTAATACATTCATGCCGGAGCCCAAGTCTAAGATCACATTGTCTATGTCATATTCACCAATCTGTGTGTTGAGCCTGAACTCTCCATTGGCTCTTTCTTGCATAGTAGTTGGTTCACTAATGTCCTTTCAGTAGGGAATACCTTCCCTTGAGCGTAGTGATCAATCATAGAGATTAATGTATGCAATGCATTTTCATCCTTGACTATCTCTAGGCAACTCTTCAAAAACATTCCTAGTGTACTTATCTTCTCCATTGAACCTTTGGTCATGATCTGGTCCTTAGTGGGATGCATATCCCCCATAAATAGCATAGTTGATGTAGACGCGCTCAGTTCTGTCACAAGATTTATTTCCTTGCTTTTTTATAGGTCTCCTTCTCTTCCTGTGGGTCAAATGCTCATATAAGTTCTTTTGATTTCTTTACCCATTGCTTAGTCAGTTTCCTTTTGTTGGTTGCATCCATCCTTTTTTTTGTTCCTTCATGTATAATGAATGATATTTTGGGTCTTTCGTCTTGTATTTCTACATATATATTTTGAATGTTCGGGTTCTACTTTTGATTCCCTCTGGACTGCCATTTTGATAACAGTTGTGGGCAGTCCTCTATCACATGTTCTAACACCTGACAGTAAATGCATGTTGTGCAGGGATTTTGGAAATCCCACACTAAGTTTCCTGGTTGGTTACATTTATAGCATATCATGGGGCCTTTTCCTCCTCTCCCGAAGTTTGTTCATTGAGACCCCTATAGAATCCTCCTTGATTTCTCTGGTTAAATCCTCTTTGATTGTTATACTTTCCTCCATATTCTATCACAACATTCTCCTCCTGAATCATGTACATGTCTATCATGCACTCCCTCATTAAATCAGATGTGAGACAATCCTTATCTTCGTGTCCCACTAATTTTCAAAATCTACATAATAGGATTCTTGGGGTACTTTGATATTTTTTTAGTAACTAACACTCATGGGGGTTGTGCCCGCATTTCTTTCATATATCATAGTATACTCTTCCTGGTAGCGAGTTTGGAACTCCAAATTCTAATTATTGTGCAAATTTTGGACATTCATCTTTTTGGTAACCTTCAATACTGCATTTGGTGCACCAGACCTGTTCCCGTTTCTCTTCTCCCTTTTCTATTTCTACCATTTGAATTGTTAACACAACTAGTTCGTTTTGTATCTATGCCATTCTACTGTTGTCTATGACCATAGAGGATTTCAATTTCATAGAAATTTCCAATGCCTCAAACTGTGACGTAACATTTTTTGTATTAAAGGACTACAAATGTGAGGTAACAAGTTTGCAATGAACCACTCTCTATGTTGTTGATCGAGTATTTGAAATTTTAACCTAACCATCACATCTTTCAACCTTTGATCGAACTCCCATATTGACTCATTCTGTACTTTTTTTTATCTCCTTGAGCTCAGTAACGTATTGCGACTCAAACTTTTTTTTCTTGAACTCTTTCAATAATTCTTGTGTAATCTCTGCAAATGTCCTTGTTTGACCTAGTATTGTGGTGATTTGGAACTTCATGTACCAAATTAGTGTGTTTCTTCTAAAGGTTGTTTCCAACAATTCCATATTTGCACCATAATCTTGGACATTCTTTGCAGTCCAGATGGTTCCACATACAAACATATGTTTTTCTAGGTCTTCTAATCCAATTCCTTTAAATTCTGGTAACATTAATGTATTATCTACTCCTCCCATGTTGTTGTGTGTAGAACCACTTCCTAGTGAAACAGGTGGATTCTGATTAACTATACTTATACATTTCTCCCGTTACTACTGCTCTAACTTCCTCTACTAATTACAAGTTCTCTAGAAAGGTCTTTGAACATTGTCTTAGATTCATGCGACTCCCACAAGGTTCTAGTTTCAACCCAGGACTCGACTTGGAGAGGACTTACTAGTTCTTTTATAACTGGATTGAGTTGGATATCTTCCTCTTATTCCTCTATATGTTGTACTTATATGATATGTATTTACACGTGATGCTATGGGTACTCATTGTGTTTCTCTCTCTCTTCAGTTGTAGTTCTCAACTTCTTGTACCTTCTCCCACTGTGCAGGACTCCAACTTCATCTTCTCCTTCTGATATACCTTCCTCTTTCTCTTTCATTCTCAATATTATTTTCCTCTGCCCATTTTTCCTACCCTCAACTCAACTCCTGATCATTAAACCCCATTCCCTATGTTTGTGTAAATTTCCTTAGCTATATGACTCCATCGTCATTACTTTTTTATCTTTATCTAGGTAGCTAATGACTTTATGAATCTTCCTCGTGAACCTTTAAAGAAGTCTCTTTCTGCAACACTGTAATCCTGAGTATAGTCTATGGAAAATTATGTTACATAGCCTCCCAATATATTATCTAGCCAAAATTCAATTGTGCGTGAAGTTTTGTTTTCCACTGACTTCACTTATTCCACTAGTTCAGGTGTCCAATTCTTTGGCACTATTGGTCTATGTCTACCAGTATTTTCTACAAATATTTCCAACCATTCTGCTAAAAGATTAGGAATTTCACCGAAAAATATCTCATGCAAGTCTGTGTACACATACCTTTGTAGCCATTGCTTATTCATTATCCAAGAGTTTTTATTCTCCTTCTGAGAAAATTCTCGTTCCTTTTGTTTCAACCACTCGGTTATCTCCTTCCTTTTTGGTCTCCAAAACATTCCCTCACTTCCAGATTATGGGTCCTGGCAACAGAATCATTTGTTGGCGTGTGTGCAAGCAGGTTCAATACCCTGGGTTCAAGATATTTAGTCCAACAAACCCCTACAGACACCGACCCTTTTGGAATCACCTACAAGCAAGTGAATTCTCACCCGAGGTATCTTTATGGGGACTTCAGGAACCAAGATTCTACAATGTTGAGGGAAATATGGGACATAATATATTTCATACTTACATGACCCTCTTGCATACTAGATCCTAGGTAATATGAACTCATTACTTTGATATAGAGGCATATAAGGTTACATTCACGCTATTTAGTGATTAAGAATAAAATTTTGGTTGTTGTGCATTAGATTATCAACAATGATCAACATCCATTCACATTAAGAACAAGAATTAACACAGTACAAACACTCATAATCATCCAATAGTACCAGTATACACAAAGTTACCATGGTTCACCCCCCTTCGGGCTATGTCCACAAAATATTTGCTTGTTTATTGTATCAAAGTATATTTCTTTCACTTGGCGCTACAATGGAGGTTCTACATACAATATTATTTACAGTTGTGGTTTCTTTCCACTTCTCTATGCCTTGAATCTCTCTCTCTCTCTAGATGATGATCTATCCTTGCTCCACACATTAATCTCTCCTTTTTCTTCATGTTTATATATATATATATATATATATATATATATATATATATATATGAGGTTCTTTTTCCAACTCATAATGAGTTGTCTACCCCTCATGCTCGATTGGTGACAACTCAATCATAAGCTAGATACAACTCATGCTCGATTGGTTTTACCAGATTTTGCGCTAGCTATTATTTCTTGTCCCTTGTCTTCTTCTCTTTCCTCTCTCTTATTTATTCACTTATTTATCTTATTGATCCTATGCCTTCTCCATATGCCTTGTCTCTTTTCACTATTTTATATCCACAACTTCCTTCCCAATAGTATTCCATGATCTTTCATGATTTAGATGATAGACTCTCTAAAGGATATATCAAAATGCAAGGAAATCGAGAAAATAAAGGTAGTATTCCAGTTGAATAACTTGTCGATAATAAGCAAATTTCTAATGGATTTAACTCTAATAGTGGAGTCAATTATGGTGGGGGTCCTAAATTCAAATTTCCCAATATTGAATTAAAAAAGTTTGATGGAACAAAAGGTCTTTACCTAGGTGAACCAAATAGAGCAATATTTTGAACTACATAATATTATGCATGATAAGAAAGGGATTCACATAACAACCTTGAACTTTGAGATAAAAACATATCAATGGTATCAATGGGTAGCTAAAAGGAATCCCCCTCTTTATCATTATACTTGGGGTTTATTTACAAGAGACTTAGAAGCAAAATATGAGAAAGTGTGGGAATAGGACTACTTCAATTCGTTGACAAGAATCAAGCACTTAGGTGATATTGAAGATTATAATTCAAAATTTCAGGTATTGGCCACAAGGGTTGATGACATAAGTGATGAACATTTGTTGGAAGCTTACATGGGTTTATTAAAACAAGACATTAAAAATGATCTTTTTTGAAGACATCCTACAAATATTATGGAAGTTATGTGATGTGCTTATCCTATTCAAGCAAAAATTAGGCTACACACAGGTCTACCATTGGAGAATACATAGGAAGTAGGGATAGTTTTGGAGTTCATATGAAAGAATACCTAAACCAACAAGGTTGACACCTCAACAAATGGATGAAAGAAGAGAAAAAGGACTATGTTTCAATTGTCACAACAAAGGGGCATAAAAGTGGTGAGAAGAAATTATTCTACATAGATTGTGAAGAGAAAGAATATCAAGAATTGGAACCGACACAAGATCCAGATCTAGAAGAGACTATTCCAACAATATATTTCCATGCATTGGCTAACATCAATACTCCACAAACCCTCAAGATATAAGGATAAATCAAAAATAAAAAGGTAACAATATTGATTGATTCTGGTAGTACCCATAATTTCGTCAATTACAAATTAGTAAATTATCTCAATTGTTTTATATATCCCACACAATAGTTTCAAGTAATGACTATAAATGGAGGTACCACAATTTTCTCATGGAAATTCCATAGTGTTCATATCAACATGGGGGACTATTTTGTGGATAGTCCCATGATTTCCATCGAAATGGAGGGTGTTGATGTTGTATTCGAGGTCCAGTAGTTACAACCATTGGGAACAATGGCCCTTAATTATCAAGATCTTTACATGATATTTTCCTCATATGGAAAAGGAAATTTATCTTAGAGGTATCCAAGGGAAACCCTCTAAAGTGATAATCTCTAATAGCTTGCAATTGTTCTCACTTGATGTTCAAACATCTATATCCTCTACTCCAGTATACCTCCAAATAGTTATCAATGATCTTTCCAAGGTATCCATTGAAATTCCTAAGGGTCGTCCACCTGCTCAAGATGATTACCATGCTATTTATTTGCAACTAGGAAGTGTGCCACCTAACATTAGGCCTTACAGGTATACATATTCACATAAGAATGATATTGAGCACATGATGTAGGAAATGCTAGAGGCCCACATCATTAAACCTAGCAAAATTTCTTTCTCTTTACCAGTGGTGATGGTTACAAAAAAGGATGGTTCATGGCATATGTGTACAGATTATAGACAACACAACAAAATGACAATCAAAGATAAGTTTCCTATTCATTTCATTTGAATTATTAGATGAATTGCATGGAGCAAAATTCTTTACTAAGTTGGATCTTCATTTGGTATATCATCAAATCATAATGAGGTATGAAGACATTCCTAAAACAACTTTTAGAACACATGAAGGTCATTGTGAGTTTTTGGTTATACCATTTGGAATTACTAATGCACCTTCAACATTTCAATGCTTCATGAATTCTATTTTCAATCTCTTCCTTATAAAAAAAAAATTATTATTATTTTGATGACATAATCTACAAAAAATCTTGGGAAGATCATGTACAACATGTTGACAAAGTATTACAACTATTGGAAGAGCAACAACGTTATGCGAAGTCTTCCAAGTGTTCCTTTGGGATTTAAGAAGTGGAATATTTGGGTCATATTATATCTCATGAAGGTGTAGAATTAGGGTTAAAAATACATTATCACAAGTTTGCCAAGAATTGTGGTTAAATAAAAACACCTCTAACAACGTTATTAAATAAGGAAACATTGTCTTCGACTGAAAAAGCAACCAAAGATTTTGAAAAACTTAAGTAGGCTATGTGTACTACTCCCATCCTGGACACACTAGACTTTACAAAAAACATTTATTTTGGAGTGCGATGCCTCATGCCATGGAATTGGTGCAATTTTAATGCAAGAAGGAAGGCCCCTTTCCTTGGAAAGAAACCAACTTAAAGGAAAAAATTAGTCAAACCCATTTATGAAAAATAGATTTTGACCATACTAAATGTAGTTAAGAAATGGTGCCCTTACCTAATAGTAAGACACTTAAAAGTAAAAACAAATCATGATAGTTTGAAGTAATTCTTGGAGAAACTATTATCTTCAAAAGAGAAAAAAAGTGGGTTATAAAGATGCTAGGTTATGACTTTGAAATTATCTACAAAAAAGGAAAACACAATGTTGTGGAAGATGCCATTTCAATGAAAGAATAAGAAACAAAAGGTTCACTATGTGTTATATCTATTCCACAATCTAGTTGGGTAGAATAAGCAAGGAACATGAGGACCCCATTTCATTAGATAATTTCGTATGGAAGAATAATTTGTTATGGTATCATGATCACCTATATTTATGTAATAATTCCCAAATCAAATAGAAGGTCCTTCTGGAATTGCACACTTCTCCTATAGGAGGACATTCAGGATTCTTAAAAACATACCATAGGATCAAGAAGGATTGTTTTTGGGAAGGTATTAAAACTAAAGTTCAAACTTTTGTGTCTGAATGTTTAGTCTACCAACATAATAAGGGAGAAACAATCAAGATGACAAGTCTCCTACAACCATTAGCTATACCAAGTAAATGTTGGTAATAAGTTTCAATGAATTTTATTATAGGTTTTACCCAAATCCGAAGGAAACATTTTCATCATGATAGTAGTGGATTGACTAACAAAGTATGCCCATTTTTTCTCTCTTTCTCATCCTTTTAAAGTAAGTAACCTAGCCACAACATTCATGGAAATAGTTCAAAAGCTACATGGAGTCCCCGCGATTATTGTAACTGACATAGATCCAATTTTCACAGGAAAATTTTGGACTGAATTATTTTCTTGTTTAGGTACTCAATTGGATCACAACTCATCTTACCACCCTCAATATGATGGGAAAATAGATATCGTGAATAAATATATAGAAGGACCTCTTCATTGTTTTGCATCCGATAAACATACACAATGGGTCAAGTGGTTTCCCTTGGCATAATGGTGGTACAACACATCATTCCATCATCAAACAATTCTCCATTTCTAGCACTTTTTGGATATCATCCTCCATCCATTAAATAACCCTTGAAAGAGAATACAAAGGTTCAAGCAGTGGAGGACCACATAGGGAACCAACAAGAGGTTCTCCAACTATTGAAGAACAACTTGGTTATGTCACAAAATAGGATGAAACAACATGCAGATCAACATTGCAATGAAAGGGAATTTGAAGTGGGGTATTGAATATTTTTTAGGATACAACCATATAAATAGATGTCCCTCAAGTGAAAAAAGGACACTAAATAATCACCCAAATATGACAGCACCTATGAGGTTTTTCAAAGGATTAGAAATATGGCTTAAAAATTGGAGTTGCCTCCATATTCACATGTATATCCAGTCTTCCATGTTTCTTTCTTAAACAAGGTAATCGACAACAAGATCCCAATCCAAATTATCTTACCATAGATTAATGAACAAGGGAAAATCATTCTAGAACCATCAATAATCATTGAAATGATGATTAAGAAACTAAGAAATCGAGAAATCATAGAGTACCTCATCAAATGGAAGAACCTACCAATGGAAGAGGCAACATGGAAAGATGATTTCTTCATACAAAAACACTTGCAATTAGTCAATTGTTAAGGACAACTCTTGTTTGAATGGGAGGGGCATGTTAAGACCTAGACAAAGCCCTATTTTATGTATGAAACCCATTATTAAGCCCTAGATATTGAATTATTATATTTATAGTATTATAATTGTATGTTGTCTAGAACCCTTCATGATACCCTTTCATTATAATTGTACCTTTTGTATCCTATATATATATATATATATATATATATATATATATATATATATATATATATATATATATATATATATTCTCAATACAACATGAGTTGTGATAAGATGATCCTAAGACTAGGTCTCCTTGGTATATATATATATACCAAGGAGACCTAGTCTTAGGATCATCTTATCACAACTCATGTTGTATTGGGAATTGAATATATTGTAAAATGAGGTTTCCCCCATGAAGTGGAATATATTCATTGACTTTTTATCATTTTAAAGGTGTTGGATCCTAAAATTGGAATTTAATATATACCAATTAGACCAAGATTTTTCATTCAATGTTAGTATTTGAAATTTTATCTCTCATATATAGCTAGGCTAGGATTACCTAGACTTGATGATCGTATCAAGGCATGACATCGAGATAGTGATTGGAATTCATTCACACAATTAGTTATATCTTTCATGGCCATCTAAAAT
This sequence comes from Picea engelmannii, assembly GCA_009831015.1. Lineage (NCBI taxonomy): Eukaryota > Viridiplantae > Streptophyta > Pinopsida > Pinales > Pinaceae > Picea > Picea engelmannii. Next base: position 531,009 of record ML785167.1, read on the forward strand.
ATATTAATGGGAATCTCAATTATCTCAAAAGTTTCCTCATTTACTAATATTTGAGACAGATGTAAAGGTAATGATGTTAAGTTGAGATTAACAATAATTCCTTTAACATATTAAAAAAGAATTAAAAACAAAAGACGATTTTGTGATACCCACAATTATATCTTGTTTTGAGGAGAAAACCTATCAATTCCACTTTCCATATGTGTTGGAAAATATTCAGGTGAAGAATCTTCCCTTTTTTACATTTCTACTAGTCAAATAGATGAAAGTGCAATGGACACATTTCTACACCACACTTCTAAAATTGTTCTTACTATCATGTTAATAATTTGTTTCATTCTACAAATGTCTTGCAATTCAATATTTTTCATCCACTTCTACATAATCTTCCATTTTATAGAGTTGCATGTAAACTCTTCTTACGATCTTACCCTCAAATAAAAAATCCTTGCTGATAATTATGCAGCATTAGATTATAAGAGCTTATTTGGATTCAAGTTCCATCGTGATCAAGAAAGTTGTTAGGTAACTCCCATAAACAAGAACCATGATGTTTATTCTTATTAATAGAATGTGTTGAATTCTTGAGTTTTATATAACCTCCATTCAAATTGTCAACGAAGGTGTCCCCAAGGGAAGAATGATATGTTTTATAATAATTGTAATTCTAAGAGGAAATAGAATAAATCTAGTATCCTTTATTCTTCAAAATATGCATCCAAACACCCATTTGTAAATTCATACTAAGAAATTATTAAATCAATTGAAATTTGTGGGAACTCACTTTCAACAAATGTAAGACATGCAAATTCATGTTGCATTCTATGAGTGTCTAACGTAACATCAACCTGTTTTTTTATTGTGTCCTCTCCAGATGATACATATGAAGATTTTGAATTAGTGTCATCCAACAATATATCTAACCATGTATTAAATATGGAACTATCCCTAGTAAGTATGGAATATCATCCCATGTAATGTAATGGAGTTCTAGGATGGTTAGAATCAACCATGTTGCTATATTTGCATTTAAATCTAAAACCAAGGATTGCGGTAATAAAATGTTATCCTCTTCAATAACTACATTCAGATCTTCTTGGAGATCAACCGAGAACTTTAAGCCACTAAGATGCACATTCAATCATTCAAGAAATGTTATATATAACATGGATTCATAGTAATTGAGTTACAATCCTTGTGTGCACATTCTTAGCATTGGGAATATTCCATAGACTTCTCCTTATTATAGTATCTCCACTCATTTTCTAAGAGGCTAGACCTAGTTGGTATGCACTCCATTTAGATAAGTGATATAAATATCTAATTCCTTAGAAAATGTGAAACTTAGTGAAACTCACTTATGAGAGCATAGTGGATATTCATTGCATCACATGTTGAGAAAAAAATCACAACCTTGTGAGAAGGTTATGATTGAAATTGAGATCGCAAAAGAGACAACAATACCAAAATCCTTAAATGACATGGAAATTTGATGTAACTCTAAATTTATTTAGCTATAAATCTATATTATGATGTTCAACTACAAGATCTAAGAAGAATCCATTCATTTGTTATTGCATCTGTGGAAATTCTAGAAGATCATTTGGTCTTACCTTGAAAAAATTATCTCTTCTAACCCAATGGTGATAGGAATATTTAAGCTTATTTTTAGAAGATGATTAACTTGATCATTCAATATCACTAACAAGAGTGATTTTCACCACTAGTACTCATCATTAGAATTTCTATTATTTGATAAATTTGTCAGATTACTGAGAGGGGGGATGAATAAGTAATAGAGAAATTTATTCATTTTTAACCATAGTATATGAGTGGTGTTAATATTTATGATCAGTTTACCAATATCATTCAACAAGTGAAGAATAAATAAACCATGAACAATGATCAATCACACACATACATAGTACACCAGTGTTTTTACGTGGAAACCTAATGTGGGAGAAAACCACGAAATTCATTTTCTTATATGTATTTAGGAATTACATCCATTGGAAGCACCAACTTCCTTTGTTTTCCAGCTGCAACTAGAAGGAGGATCCAACCCCCTATATTTGCAGGCTACAACCTAAGGGAATATCCAATTCCCCAATTCTCTAGCTCCAACCAAAAGGAGGCTACGACCTCCTATGTTCTCCGACTACAACCGAAAGGTGGCTACAACCACCTATCCTTGCCCCATCCTATCGCCCTGAAATATAAGTTCCAAATGGATGATGAAACCACTGCCACACTGTCATTGTGAGATATACCACTATAAACATGTACCAATATGTGACAACAACCTCTAACCAACCTGTGCCAATAGCATGTGATCAACCTGTACCTGTACTCATCTTGTACCAACAAAAATCAACATGTACATGACTTGTTTGTGGTGTAGCTTGCGTATGTATGTGGCATGTCTATACTACAGCAGGAATATGTACACTTCTTGTCTATATTGAATACTGCATACACCTTCTAAAATCTATGGTTTTCACCTTCCTAAAACTACGACCCTTTGCTACCTTTTTCACATCAACCTGCAACCTGTCACTGTGTCCAAAGTATAGTTGTACCCTATGCATACATATTCAAACATATCCTCTAACTAAGTACATCTATACCTCTCTATTCATGTTCCATACATGTGTATACAATCATGATCAAGTGTAATAACCCTCATGTGGACTAGATATCAAAACCTCATTGATATGCAACCTCACACTACAAAAAATAATTCACAACCACTTCACAACAAAATACCTCAACCATGTAACAAGAAATACAATTTATGTCTCAACACTTGAACCAACAAGATGTACTAATGAATAATGTGATCATACCAGTGTTGTATTTTTGTAGATCTATCTCATACCATAAGTGTCATACAACCAACAGCCTCTCTAGGGAAATTCCTCAAACTCCCATAACCATAACTCATGTAGACAACAATATCCAGCTACACATAATAATATGACATATCTTTGAACCTTTAGATATATCTATTGTACCTAATCATTGTAGACCTTCTTGGGAATTTTCTTTCAGACTCCGAGACCCTGACACCCTTAGAAACTCAAGATTTCGTAGCTTTTCCCAGCTGTATACACCATGTTCTCCTTCATCCCGTGTACATATGATCCTTTCTCCATTGCAGCCCGCATATTCCTCAAAAAGTAGGGTTTTTTTTCCAGTAAATCTGCAATTCTAAAACTTTCGTCTTCAACCCTCTTTTCACTTCCTCAATCTTGCGTAACTTCAGATGTATCAATGAGTACATGCAATAAAATTTTCACAAATAGTAGATATTCAATTTTCTCATTAGGTGCTAATAGGATAACTTTTCTCCCTTATTTATACTCTCCAAGTAGCTTCCTCAAGAGGTTACCTTCTAACTAACTTTACCCAACTTCCTTCTTTTAGGTCTAACCCACTTCTAACCACTTGTCCACTTACAATCACTTTATACACAAACAGTAAGTTCTCCAATTCTAGTTGCAACTAATTTATTTTTAATTATTTTCTTAATTCGACCACTTAACCCATGATTAACTCCTACTTTCACCCACTTGACTAGTCAACTTCTTCTAGGAGATTCTAGAATAATTTGACTTATTTGACCTTGTAGGGGCTTCTAGATAACTCATGAGGGTTATTCAACTTCACATGGACATAACTCTCTAACCGTGAGGAGTTATGTGACATTTCACATATCACCATAAATGACATGACATGTACTATCCATCTAGAATAGTCTTACCTAAAAATATATGTATCTTTGTAACTTTATACCTCAAAAAAAAATGATTCCTTTAACCATAATGTTGTGTCTACTAGAATTTTCTACCAGAATTGATTCAAGGGTTGAAATCAATGACAACCAACCCAATTGATCAACAATATCTCCCTTTGGAATTGATGGAAACACTCTAATGCAGCACTGAATTCATATCGTTCACTCTCCCCTTGTGACCATCGCTCCCCCTGGAATCATGCCTTTGTGATCTCTCCAAACATCGAACTCTCTCTCTCCATGCATCTGAAGAATCTCTCCCCTTTGACATCAATGGAAAAGGTAACTTTTCGCTAGGGCTACTCCCCCTGATTGAACTCTCCCCAAACTTAATTGTCCTCTGTGTGGTCCTCCCCCCTATAAATATAAGACATATAAGATAAGCATTCAAAAGAATTCATGTTGGAGTAGAAATTACTCCGAGTCTCTATCGAAGATACTCAAAATCTTCCCTTGGAAGTAGTTTTGTAAACATATAAGCAACTTGTTCTTTTGTTCACACATATTCAACTATGATTTTCTTCTCTACAAACTATTCCCGTAGAAAGTGAAACTTGATCAGAATGTGCTTCTTCTTGGATTGCATCACTCGATTCTTTGAGATACTGATGGCGCTAGTGTTGTCACCAAATATTGGAATGGGCTCATCATACTCGATATGTATATATTTCAATGTTTGTTTCATCCATAGAACCTATGTACAGCATGTTGTTTCTGCAATATACTCTACTTCAGTTGTAGACAATGATAATGATGACTATTTATTTCTTAGCCAAGATACAAAACACTCACCCAAGTAGAATGTTGCTCCACTTGCACTTCTCTAGTCATTAATGCAACTTGGCCAATCTACATCTATGTAAGCAATAAATAAAGAGGATATTTAGATCATCAATGCAACTTTCCCAATTTTCATCTATATAGCAGTAAAGAGGATATTTAGATATTTCAAGGGTACATAAGAGTTTGAATTATGGTATCCAAAAGGAAATGATCTATCACTTATTTTTTACATATATGCAGATTGGTGCTAGTGTTGTCACCAAATATCGGAATGGGTTCATCATAGTCAATATGTATACATTTCAATGCTTGTTTCATCCATAGAACCTATGTACAACATGTTGTTGTTGCAATATACTCTGCTTTGGCTGTATACAATGATATTGATGATTGTTTATTTCTTGGCCAAGATACCAAACACTCACCCAAGTAGAATGTTTCTCCACTTGTACTTTTTCAGTCATCAATGAAACTTTCCCAATCTTCATCTATGTAAGCAATAAGTGATAGATCATTTCCTTTTGGATACCATAATCCAAAATCTTTTGTACCCTTGAGATATCTAAATATCATCTTTACTGCTAGAACATGTGATTCCTTTGGTGTTGCCTGAAATTGTGCCACCTGTCCAACTTCCTCCATCACATCTAGTCTGGAAGTTGTCACATAAAGTAAGTTGTCAATTGTTGACATGTACTGCCTCTTATTTGTAGCCTTTGAATAACCATATTTACTTAAATTTCAACAAGTTTGCATAGGAGTACTGACTGGCTTGCAATCGTCCATACCGAACCTCTTCAGCATGAATCTAATATACTTGGTCTGAGAGATAAAAAATCGTTGGTTTCTTTGACATATCAGAAGACCCAAGAAGAATGATAATTCTCCAAGTAATGACATATCGAACTCATTCTACATATCCTTTGTAAATTTTTGGCTCATCCTATCATCATCACTACCAAAGATAATATCGTCAACATAAACTTCAATTAAAAAAATATCATCTTGATTTACCTTGATGTAGAGGTTTTTGTCTGCATTTCCTTTTCTGAACCCTTGCTACTGTAAGTATCTGTCCAGTCTAGAATACCATGCACTGGGGGGCGTTTTGACACCATACAAGGTCTCCTTCAACCTGCAAACATAATTTTCATTCTATGACAACTGAAATCCTTTTGGTTTCTCAATGTATACTTCTTCCTCTAGTTCCCCATTCAAGAAGGTTGATTTCACATTCATCTGATATAGTTTAATATTCTTGGAGAATGCATAAGCTAGTATCAATTTGATTGCTTCCATTCTGGAAACTATGGAAAACGTCTCTTCAAAGTCGATACCTTCAACCTGAGCATATCCTTTACATACCAATATTTCTTTATTCCTTGTAACCTGTCCACCCTCGTTCAATTTTTTTATGAAGACCCACTTTGTATTGATCACATTCTTTGTTCTGTGGCCATGGAACTAGTTCCCAAGTGTCATTTTTCTCTATCTGATCTAATTCTTCATTCATTTCTTTAATCCAAAATTCACCCCTGCTGGATTTTTCTATTGATTAAATTTGTTTGTCATTGATTTCAACCCTTGAAGAAAGCCTCGTAGCATAAGGTTTGGGTAATGGACCCAATATTGTTTTATGTAAAGATGACTCATTATTGTCTTTTCATGGTTAATAAGAAGTAAAAATGGATGAAATCCGAAGTGTTCCCCTTATGGTGAAAGCCCTCACGGGAATATGCTTTGTGGAGTGAGAGAACCCATGCTTATTTGAGGAATAATGAGATGAAGGACAGTGAATTTGTGAGTGAAACTATCCTAGATGGATAGTGCTTGTCATGTCATTTCCGGTGGTATGTGGAATGCCACATAACTGCTCACAGTTAGAGAGTTATGACCATATGAAGTTGGAGAACCCTCATGAGTCTCATAGAAGCCCCCAAGAGTCAAAGTTCTTTGCAAAAAGAAATTATTTTACATGAAGAATCCCTAAAATAAGGAAAGTGTAAGGCTACATGAAGATATAAATAAGAGCCAAATATCACTCATAAAAAATACACTTGTACATATTGTATATCTATTTTTTTGTGTAAAGCTTCTTGTAAATACTTGTGGATACATCTAAAATGGTGAACGTCTGAGGTAGCATGAAGGATTGACAGAGAAATTATCGAATTTACAGAAAACCCTATTTTCTTGTGCGTACGCGGGCTATCTATGTATAGGGTGCATATACGCAAGTTGTCTTTGTATAGGGTGCATATAGTACATCATATCCATGTGAGCTATCTGTGTATAGGGTGTGTATACATGGGTTTTCTATGTATAGGGAGCGTACATGCTAACAAAGTCATGGAAACTTAAGAAGATGAAGATCCAGAGGTTCTAGATTTTGAGATCAAGCTTCTAGGAAGGTCTAAAGTGCTCAGATACATCAGATCCATCCATTGGTTCAAAAGGTATGTCTTATTTCTATGAATAGTTGGATTTTGATGTATGCATGAGGAATGGAAATGGAGATTTGAGGATTCTCCCTAGAAAGACTAGTGGCTACATGTGATCTTCTGCATAAGTCAGATATATAGAATTACAGAGATGGTATGTTCATCATTGATACTTCTTCTGAGGCACATCTTGTATTTATTGGCATATGGATAAGGGTTTTTATGGTACATGGTTGAGAGCTTGTATTTGTGTAGTAGATGATGTATTGAGAGACTAAATATTAGAAAGGGTTTGATGACTAAGATCATCTGAGGGATATTATAATTTTTCATGATTACACATACCTATATGACACATGACTACAGAGAGACATACTTGCCTTGATTAAAGGTTATATATGAGGATGCATGCAGAGGGTATAGTTACAGTCTGGATAGAGTGACAGGTTATAGATCTATGTGAAATAAGTTACAGAAGATTAGAAGCTTTCAAGAAAAGGAAAACCTAGTTTTCAGAAGGCATACACAGTTTTCATAACAGTTTGGTAGCATATATACGTGGGCTACATAACATATAGGGCATGTACATACATGGGCTACAACACTACAAGTCATGTATCTATTGTAATTTTTGTAGATACATGTTCAGTTCAGGTACCGATTGATTACAGGGAAGTTGTAGAGATTAGATACAAGTCAGTGGTACTGGTTGATACAGTTGTACAGTAGTGACAGGTTGACAGTGGCTCCATCATTCTACTTCTACTTCAGGGCATTTGGACGGGGCAAGGACAGGTGGTTTGTATCCACCTTCTGGTTGTAGACAGGGAACATAGGGGGTTGTAGCCTCCTTCTGGATGTAGCCATAGAATTGGGGAGTTGGAGATTCCCTCGGGTCATAGCATGAGAAACTAGGGGGTTGGAGCCTCCTTCCAGTTGCAGGTGGAAAGCAAAGGAAGTTGGTGCTTCCAATGAATGTAATTCTTCAAGACATATAAGACAAAACATTATGTGGTTTTCTCCTGATTTGGGGTTCCACGTAAAACATTAGTGTATTGTGTATGTGTTTGATTGTTCATTCTTATTGGTAATTATTGGATAATAATCCTACATTGATATAACACTTGGATTATTTAGAGAAAAAGGATTATAATTATGCTATTACTGATTCACCCCCCCTCTTAGTAATTCAACAATTGGTATCAAAGAAGGTTCCTTCAAGAAATCAGTTTAACCACTGGAAGGTAGATCATGGAGAGTACCAACTCATATAAAAATGGAATACCATAGTTTGATGGACAGAAGTATGTTTTTTGTAGCATAAGGATGAAGACATATATACAGGCACATGGATTTGAAATTTGGAAATCAATTGTAGATGGATACATAATACCAACAGTTCCACCAACAAATGACAAAGCAGTGAAACTTGGTCAGAATAATTCCAAAGCCACAAATGCACTTTTGAATGGTCTTAGTGATACAATATTCACCAAAGTTGCACATTGTAAATCCACTAAACAAATTTGGGACAAGCTTCGAAATATTTATGAAGGAGATACAAAAGTCAAAGCAACAAAGCTTCAAAATTACAGAGGTCAATTCGAACAACTAAAAATGAAGGAAGATGAAGATATCATAGCCTACTTCTTACGAGTCGATGAAACAGTGAATGCAATCATAGGATTGGGAGAAGAAATTGAAGAATTTGTAATTGATCAAAAGGTACTAAGATCTCTTCCTATGAGATTCAACCCTAAGATATCAACACTAGAAGAAAGTTCGGATTTAAAATCTATAAGCATGGACAAACTACATGGAATCTTCACAACCTATGAAATGAGAACTGAACAGGAAAATACAGATGTAAAAGAAGCATCCTTCAAAGCATCCAAAAGATCAAAGAAAAATAAAAATGAACAAAAATATTATAGAAACAACAGTGACGTCTTGGAAGATGATGAAGAAGTGGCCAACTTCGTCAAAAGAATGAGCAAGGGAACCAATGGTAGGTATATAGGTAAGCTTCCTTTAATTTGTTTTAATTGTGATGGTATTGGTCATTTTGCTAACAAATGTCCTCATAAGAAAAAGAGAAATGATAAAGGTTACTCAAAAGGCAAACACACATATAAAGACAAAAGAACTAAAAAGAAAGATTTCAAGAAAGTCTTATGCATCAAAGATGATATCTCATCATCAGATGAAGATGAAATCAGTGACAGTGAGACAGGAAGAGTTCTATTCATGGCAGTAAAATATTCTGACAAAGAAGACTCCGAAGAAGAATATGAGGAAGCTGAAGAAGGATATGAAGAAGTCGAAGAGGAAATTGAAGAGGCAAAAGTTGACTATCGAGAAGAATTAATGTGTTCCATAGAAGTTATCAGAAGAGAAAAAAATAAAAACAAGAAACAACAAGCAGAACTAGACAAGAAAAAGGGCACTCGAGAGATAGAACAAATGATCACAAAATTGAAGGTTCAAATAGAAGAATATAGAATAATTGAATAATAACTCAAAGAAAAACTATAAGAAAAGGATAAGATCATTGGAAACTTGGAAGCAGAGATTGTAACACTAAGAAAGGATATTCAAAAGAAAAATATGCAGAACAACTCAAAAGTTCTGGATGACATTATTAGCAGTCAAAAATATCATCTTGACAAGTCTGGACTTGGATACAATCAGACAAAAAAGGGATCAAGCTACAAAACAACAAAGCAATAAACAAATCCAAAAATCTATGCAGAAACAATCAAAGGGGAGAGGAAGATTATAGGAACACTCCTCCACCGAGAATATTTGGATTTCAGAATGAACAACAGACAAATAGGCCTTAAGAAGAAGAAGGATTCATAAGAGCACCTCCTTTCATAATATCTTCAAATCCAATGTATCAAACTATATTTTTTGGTTTATGTTATGCATGTAATAATTTTGGACATAAAGCTATGAATTGCAGAGATAACAACAAGAACAATAACAACTTTGAGAGTCATACACAAAGGGGTTATTGAAGAATACCTAGTGAAACACAAAGAAGAAGTTACAACAGGTTTGAATCTATGAGCACTGAAGTGGAATGTTACAAATGTAAAAATTTTGGACACGTGGCCAAAGATTGCATAATGACAGTCCCTCCTAAAGAAACTCAACAGAATAGCAACAGTAACAAACAAGAAACTTAGAAAACGACATGGATAAAAAAGCAAGATTAGTATAGAAATGAAAAATGCACAGTCGCTCTACAAGATAAATAGAAGAAACACGGTTGGTATGTTGACAATGGGTGTTCAAAACACATGAAAGGTGATAGATACAAATTTTTTACATTGTCAAAGGAAAGAAATGGATTAGTCTCCTTCGGAAATGATAATTCAGCCAAAATCATTGGAGAAGGCATAGTCCGAATTGGGAAAAACAATGAAAAGGCACAAAATGTTCTATTGGTAGAAGATATGAAACATAATCTTCTAAGTGTGAGTCAAATGTGTGACCAAGGTCATAAAGTTACTTTCGATTCACAAAAGTGTGAGATATGAAGAGAAGGTTCAGGGAAGTTGGTCGGTACAGTTGCTAGAACTTCAAAAAACATATATGTGTTAAGTGAAATTGGAAATGAAAAGTGTTGTCTAGGAAAGGAAGATGAAAGTTGGCTATGGCACAAAAGAATGGGTCACATGCATTTTCATAACCTTGTCAAAGTCAACAAAAGAAAAGCAATAAAAGAAATGCCCCAAATCACGAAACCAACCAACTCTTTATGCAAGCATTGTCAACAAGGAAAGAAAACAAATACTAGGTTCAAATCAAAGGAATATTCAACTACAAGACCACTGGAAATTGTGCATACTGATCTAGTTGGACCAACTACAACAAAGGGCTTAAAAGGTGAGAGATACTTTATGTTATTAGTTGATGATTATACAAGAATGGATGTAGTTTTTTTTCTCAAAAACAAGTCAGAAGCTTTTGAAAACTTCAAGATCTACAAGGAAATGGTTGAAAATGAGATGGATTCAAGAATCAAATGCTTGAGATCTGATAATGGAGGAGAGTTCACCTCAAAGAAATTTATGGACTACTACAGCAGTCATGGAATAAAAAGGAAATTCTCTATTGCTAGGACACCTCAACAGAATCGAGTTGTTGAAAGAAAGAATAGGACAGTACAGGAAATGGATCGAACAATGCTAATGGATTCCAAATTGATAGATGTATTTTGGACACAGGTAGTGCATACAATAGTTCACATTCAAAACAGAGTAATGCTCATAAACAACACTGATAAAACTCCCGACGAGCTATGGAAAGGAAGACCAACAAATGTGAAGCACTTCAGAGTTTTTGGAAGCAAATGCTACATCAAAAGAGAAGATGGAAGAAGAGAAAGTTTGACTCTCGTGTGGACAAAGGAGTACTTGTTGGTTACTCAAGTACAAGGAAAGCATACAAGTGTTACAATATAAGATAGAACAAAATTGTGGAAAGCATCAACATAACAATTGATGAAACAAGCAGACCATAATTAAAGGAAGAAGAAAACAAATCAATGGAACAACTTTTCGAAGAAGAAGCATAAGATGAAGTAGAAGAGGAAGATGAAGAGAATCCGACAAAAACAGAAGAGCAAGTTCAACAAGTATCTCCAAAGACACCTAGAAAATTAGTAAAGAAGAATCATTTTTCAGATCAGATTATTGAAAACAAAGATGCAGGAGTTGAGACTAGAAGAAAAATCCGTTCACCAGAACAAACACACCTATCGCTCTTATCTACAATTGAACCAAATTGTTTTGAAGAAGCGAGCAAGGATGAATTTTGGAATAAGGCCATGGATGAAGAATTGGATCAAATAGAGAAAAATGGCACTTGGGAATTGGTTCCAAGACCAAAGAATAAGAATGTAATCGGCACAAAATGGGATTTCAAGAATAAATTAAATGAATATGGACAAGTTACAAGGAACAAAGCTAGACTGGTATGTAAAGGATATGCACAGATTGAAGGAATCGACTTTGAAGAGACATTTTCCCCAGTTTCCATATTGGAAGCAATCTGTTTCTTTTAGCCTATGCATGATCCAAAAATGTTAAAGTATATCACATGGACGTAAAATCATATTTTCTGAATGGGGAACTTGAAGAAGAATTCTACATTGAACAACCAGAAGGATTTCAGTTGTCAGAGAACGCAGATTATGTGTGTAAATTAAAGAAGAGCTTGTATGGTCTAAAACAAGCTCCTAGAGCATGGTACTCTAGACTAGATAAGTATCTACAATAGGCAGGGTTCAGAAAAGGAAGTGCAGACAACAACCTCCACATCAAGGTAAGTCAAGGTAATATTTTATTAATTAAAGTTTAAGTTGATGATATTATTTTTGGTAGTGATGATGACAGGTTAAGCCAGAAATTTGCAAAAGATATGCAGGATAAATTTGAAATGTCGTTACTTGGAGAACTATCCTTATTTTTGGGACTTCAGATACGTCAAAGAAACCAAGGAATTTTTCTTTCTCAAACCAAGTATATCATAGAAATGATAAAAAAGTTCGGTATGGAATATTGAAAACCAGTTATCACTCCCATGCAAACTAGTTGCAAGTTGAGAAAAGATGATGATTCGAAGTCTACAGATCAGAGGCAATGCAGGTCAATGATTGACAACCTACTATATGTGACAGCATCTAGAACAGATGTAATGCATGTAGTTGGACAGGTGGCACAATTTCAAGCAACACCAAATGAATCACATGTATTAGCAGTGAAGAGGATTTTCAGATATATCAAAGGAACATAAAAGTTTGGATTATGGTATCCAAAAGGAAAGGATCTATCACGTATTTCCTACACAGATGCAGATTGTGTAGGTTGTATTGATGACCGACGAAGCACTAGTGGAGAAGTGTTCTACTTGGGTGAGTGTTTAGTATCATGGCTAAGAAAGAAACAATCATCAATATCTTTATCTACAACCAAGGCAGATTATATTGTAGCAACATCATGTTGTACACAGGTTATTTGGATGAAACAAACTCTGACATATATATAGGTTCAGTATGATGATCCCATTCCAATCTATTGTGATAATAAAAATTCCATCAGTATCTCGAAGAACCTGGTGATGCACTCCAAGACAAAGAACATTTCAACCAAGTATCACTTACTACACGAGCAAGTTTTAGAAAATAACATCAGAGTTGAGTATGTGGGTACAAAAGAACAAGTGGAAGACATCTTCACAAAAGCACTTCCATGGGAATCCTTTGAATATATTCTCCAGAGACTTGGAGTTATTTCTACTCCCAAATGAATGTTTTTTTAATGCTTATCTTATATGTCTTAGATTTACACGAGGAAGCACCATAAGAGAATAGTTCAGTCAGGGGGAGAAACCCTGGATGGAAAGATACCTTTGCTATTGATGACAAAGGGGGAGAGATTTATCATATGCAGAGGACAAAAGCATGGTTCCAAAGGGAGAATATTTATCAGATACAGAGGATAGAGGCATGGTTCCAGGGGGAGCATGAGTGATATGATTTCAGTATTGCATCAGAGTGTTTCCATCAATGCCAAAGGGGGAGATTGTTGATTAAGGTTGGTTGTCATTGATTTCAACCCTTGAAGAAATACTTGTAGCAGAAGGTTTGGGTAATGGACCTAATATTGTTTGATGTACAGATGACTCATTATTGTCTTGTCATGGTTGATAAGAAGTAAAAATGGATGAACTCCAAAGTGGTCCCCTTATGGTGAAATCCCTCCTGGGAAGACGCTTTGCGGAGTGATAGAACCCATGCTTATTTGAGGAATAATGAGATGAAGGACAGTGAATTTGTGAGTGAAACTATCCTAGATGTATAGTGCTTGTCATGTCATTTCTGGTGGTATGTGGAACGTCACATAACTCCTCACGATTAGAGATTTATTACCATATGAATTTGGAGAACCCTCATGAGTCTCATAGAATCCCCCAAGAGTCAAAGTGCTTTGAAAAAATAAATTATTTTAAATGAAGAATCCCTAAAATAAGGAAAGTGTAAGGCTACATGAAGATATAAATAAGAGACAAAGTTCACTCATAAAAAATACAATTGTACATATTGTATATCTATTTTCTTGTGTAAAGCTTCTCGTAAATACTTGTGGATACATATGAAGTGGTGAACGCCTGAGGTAGCATGAAGGGTTGACAATGTAATTCTTGGATTTACAGAAAATGCTATTTTTTGGTGCGTACGTGGGTTGTATGTGTATAGGGTGCATATACGCAAGTTGTTTGTGTATAGGGTGCATACAATACATCAGATCCATGTGGGTTGTCTGTGTATAGGGCGTGTATATGCGGGTTCTCTGTGTATAGGGAGCGTACATGATGACAAAGTCATGGAAACTTGAGAAGATGAAGATTCAGAGGTTCTAGATTCTGAAATCAAGCTTCCAGGAAGGTCTAAAGTGCTCAGATACATCAGATCCATCCATTGTTTCAAAAGGTATGTCTTATTTCTATGAATAGTTGCATTTTGATGTATGCATGAGGAATGGCAATGGAGATTTGAGGATTATCCCTAGAAAGAATAGTGGATAGATGTGATCTTCTGCATAAGTCAGATATACAGAATTATAGTGCTGGTATGTTCATCATTGATACTTCTTGTGAGGCACATCTTGTATTTCGTGGCATATGGCTAAGGTTTTTTATGGTACATGGTTGAGAGCTTGTATTTGTGTAGTAGTTGATGTATTGAGAGACTGAATATCATGATTCATAAAGGAGTTAATGACTAAGATCATGTGAGGGATATTATACTTGTTCATGATTACGCATACCTATATGACACATGACTAGAGAGAGACATACTTTCCTTGAGTAAAGGTTATATATGAGGATGCATGCACAAGGTATAGTTACAGTACGTATAGACTGACAGGTTACAGATCTATGTGAAAGAAGTTATAGAAGGTCAGAAGTTTTCAAGAAAAGGAAACCCTAGTTTTAAGAAGGCATATGCAGGCTGCATAACAGTTTGGTAGCGTACATACACGAGTTGCATAACAGTTTGGTAGTGTACATACGTGGGCTTCATAATAGATAGGACATGTACATACACGGGATGCAACACTACAAGTCGCGTATCAATTGTAATTTTTGTAGATACATGTTCAGTTCAGGTACAGATTGATTACAGGGTAGTTGTACAGATTGGATACAGGTTAGTGGTACAGGTTGATACAGTTGTACAGCAGTGACAGGTTGATAGTGGTTCTATCATTCTACTTCTACTCTAGGGAAGTTGGACGGGGAAAGGACAGGTGGTTGTAGCCACCTTTTAGTTGTAGCCGGAGAACATAGGGGGTTGTAAACTCCTTCTAGATGTAGCTAGAGAATTGGGGAGTTGGAGCTTCCCTCGGGTTGTAGCCTGAGAAACTAGGGGGTTGAAGCCTCCTTCCAGTTGCAACTGGAAAACAAAGGAATTTGGTGCTTCCAATGAATGTAATTCTTCAAGACATATAAGAAAAAACATTATGTGGTTTTCTCTTGATTTGGGTTTCCACGTAAAACACTGGTGTACTGTGCATGTGTGTGATTGTTCATTTCTTATTACTCATTATTGGATAATAATTCTACATTGATATAACACTTGGATTATTTAGGTAAAAAGGATTATAATTATGCTATTACTGATTCACCCCCCATCTCGGTAATCCAACATTTTCAAGACTTAGTGACTCAATTGTCGACAATAGTGGTAGGTGTTGTTGTTTTGGAGAACTAATTATTCTTATAATTTCAACTCCTGCATATTTATTTCCAATGATATGATATGCTAGATGGTTCTTATGTACTCGCCTGCTACATGTCTTTGGAGGTACCTGAAGATCTTGTTGTCTCTGCTTGTTCTTCCTCATATTTCTCTTCTGCTACTTCTTCTTCCTGAACCTGTTCCAAATAATCCTTGTCTTCTTATTTTATCCTTCATCCACATGTCTCATCAATTATCACACTGATTCTTTCCATTATTTTTTTGAGTCTTAGGTTGAATAATTTGTATGTTTTTCTTGTCCTTGAGTACCCAACAAGTATACCTTTGTCAACACGAGAATAAATATTTCTCATATTTCCATCTTCCCTTTTTATACAAAATTTTCTTCCAAACACTTTGAAGTGCTTCACATTGGTTGGTCTTCCTTTCCATAACTCATAAGGAGTTTTATCATTGTTGTTTTTGAGCAATACTCTATTTTGAATGTGAATTTCTATATACACTGCTTGTTCCCAAAATATATATGTCAACATGGAATCCATTAGCATAGTATGAGCCATTTCTTGTATTGTCCTATTATTCCTTTCTAAATCTCCATTTTGTTGTGGTATCCTGGCAATAGAGAATTTCCTCTTTATCCTGTGTTTACTATAGAAGTCCATAAATTCCTTGGAATCCTTCATTTTCCGATCTCAAACATTTGATTTTCATATCTATTTCATTTTCAACCATTTCCTTGTATATTTTGAATTTCTCAAATGCCTCTGACTTCTTCCTAAGAAAACAAACTACAATAATTCTTGTATAATCATGAAATAATAGCATAAAATACTTCTCACCTTTTAAACCCTTTGTTCTAGTTGTTCCAAATAGATCGGTATGCACAATTTGCAGTGGTCCTGTTGTGGAGTATTCCTTTGATTTGAACTTGGTCTTTGTTTGCTTTCCTTTTTGAAAATTATTTCATAATGTGCTTGTTGGTTTCATGATCTGGGGCATTTCTCTAAATGATTCCTTTCTGTTGACCTTGACAAGATTATCGAAATTTTTGTGACCCATTTGTCTTTTCCATAACCAAACTTCATCTTCCTTTCCTAAACAACATTTTTCTTTTCCAATTTCACTTAGCATGTATATGTTTCTTGAAGTTCTCATAATTGTCACCACCACTCTACGTAAACCTGCTTTTCTTATTTCAGATTTATGAGAATCAAACAAAAAAAAAATTCCCTTGATGACACATTTGAATAACACTCATAATATTATGTTTCATATCTTCCACTAGTGGAACATTTTCTGCCTTTGCATATTTACTTCCAATATTGATTGTACCCCTTCCAAGTATTCTGGATGAATTGTCATTTCCAAAAGAGATTGAGCCATCTCTTTCCTCTATCATAGTTAGAAACATGTCCTTATCACCTGTCATGTGCTTTGAACAACCATTTTCAACATACCAACCATGTTTCATTTGTTGATCTTGTAGAGTGAGTGTGCATTCATTGATACACTTGTATCATTTCACTTCAGTTCTCAAGGATTCAAACCTGTTGTAGCTTCTTCTCTGTGTTTCACTAGGGCTTCTTGGATAAACATTTTGTGCATGAATTTCATAGTTTTTTTTGTTTCTTCTATTTGCTCTACAATTTACATCCTTATGTCCGAAATTGTTACTTGAATAACATAAAACAAAGAAGATAGTTTGATACATGTGAGTTGAAGATCTTTTGAAAGGATTTACTCTTCTGAATCCATCTTCTTCTTGAGATCTTTTTCATTCTGACTGTTGTTGATTCTGGAATTTGAATCTTCTGGGTGGCGAGACATCTCTATGATAAAAATTCTTGTCTTCTTACTTATTAGGAGATCCTCTGATTGTATCTGCATAGCTTCTTGATTTTGTTTATTGATCAATAGTTTTGGAGATTGAGACTTTTTCTGTCAAATTATATCCTAGCCCGAACTTGTCATGATGTGGCCTTTCACTATTGATAATGTTATCCAAAACCTTAGAGCTATTCTGGATGTTTTTATTTTGAAGGTCTTTTCTCAATGTGACAATCTCTGCTTCCAAATATCCAATGATCCTGCCTTTTTCTTGCAACCTCTCTTTGAGTTTTTCTTCAATTTTTTTGTCTTCTTCAACTTGTATATTTAGTTTAGTGATCATCTGCTCTAGTTATTCAGAGTTGGAATTTTTTGTTTCCTCTTTTCTTTTTAGTTCTTCCTGTAGTGACCTACTTTTCTTCTTTGCTATTTTTATAACTCCTATGACACTCAACAATTCTTCTCTGTAGTCAACTTCTACCTCTTCATATTATTCTTCGATGTCTTATTTATCATATTCTTATACTACCATGAATAGAACCCTTTCTATCTCACTTTCAATGACTTCATCTTCGTCTGATGATCAGTTGTCTTCTTTGGTGCATAAGCTTTTCTTGAAGACTTTGTTTTTGGTTATTTTTCCTTTGTATATGTGTTTTCTATTTGAATCATCTTCTTAATTTCTTTTCTTTTTATTATCAGGACATTTTTTTAGCAAAATGACCAATACCATCACAATTAAAACAAATCAATGGAAGCTCACCTCTATATTTTCTGTCGGTTCCCTTTTTCAATATTTTGACAAACTTGGCTACTTCTTCATCGTCTTCTAAAATGTCACTGCTGCTACTATCTGACTTTGTATTTTGCTTGCCCTTTTTATTTGACTTATTGGATTCTTTGAATGCTTCTTCTTTTGTAATTGGATTCTCCTGTTTGGTTCTCATTTCATAGGCTATGAATATACCATGTAGCTCAGCCATGCTTATCAAATCCAGATCTATTATTTCTTCTTTTAGGATCAAATCTCATTGGGAGATATCTTAAGACCTTTTGAAAAATTATAGATTCATTAAATTCTTCTCCAAATCCTCTAATTACATTCATTGTTTCATCAACTCGTAAAAAATAGGCTACAATATTTTCATCTTCCTTCATCTTTAGCTGTTCAAATTGACCTCTATAAGTTTGAAGCTTTGTTTCATTGAATTTTGTGTCACCTTCATAAACATTCTAAAGTTTGTCCCAAATCTCCTTTGCAGAGTTGTAATGCATAACTTTGACATATACTAAATGAACTAGACCATTCAGGATAACATTTCTGGATTTCGAACTATTTAAACTAAGTTTCCTTCTATTTTCATTTGTTGGAGGAATGAAAAGTTATTTATATCCATCTACTATTGATTGCCAAATATCCAATCTTTGTGCTTGTACATATGTTTTCATCCTTCCACTCTAGAATGCATAGTTTTGTCCATGAAATTGTGGTATTCCATTTTTATACATATTGTTTCTCTCCATGATCTACCTTCCAGTGGTTAAACTGATTTCTGAAGGAACCTGCTCCAATACCAATTGTTGGATTATTGAGAGAGGAGTGAATCAGTAATAGAGAAATTTATTCCTTTTTAACCACAATATATGATTGTTGTTAATATTTATGATCAATTTAGCAATATCATTGAACAAGTGCAGAATAATAAACCATGAACAATGAGCAATCACACACATACACAGTACACCAACATTTTTACGTGGAAACCCAATGTGGGAGAAAGCCACATAATGTTTTTTCGTATATGTCTTTAAGGATTACATTCATTGGAAGCACCAATTTCCTTTGTTTTCCAGTTGCAACTGGAAGGAGGCTCTAACCCCTATATTTTCAGGCTACAACCTGAGGGAAGCTCCAACCCCCAATTCTTTGGCTCCGACTAGAAGAAGGCTACAACCCCCTATTTTCTGTTGATGTTTGGACAACATCGACAAGACATTCTTCTAGATTAATAATTAATAATATAATTATTAATTATTAAATAACATATATATATATATATATATATATAATAAGTAATTTAAAAATAATAAATAGTTATTTATTATCAAAGGGACGCATTCTTTCATGGATGGTCACCATATGTTCTATGTATATGGAACACTCATCATTGTAATGAAATATCGATCATATCTCATATGAAGAAAAACAACATGGTATCAGAGCAGAACTGGGCTTGAATCCCTCATGGGAGGGCCCAAAGAAGATTTTGTATTTCCTAGTGGGTAATGTACAACCCTCAACATCATATACAAATATTAGACCATAGAGATTAATATGAGATTACACATCTATTTAACAGTTTGGCTGGATTAGATAGCATTGATTGTTCCACCAAAATAAATTATTGATAGTGGGTGCAATCTATAGGAACCACACATCGTAAAAGATACAATCAAAATCCAATTGGCATTTACTTTCAACTCTAATATTTTGTACCTGAAACTAGCAGGGATTTGTCGTCGACCAATTGGGTGCTCAGAATCCATACTTTATAGTCCTATATTATTGTCTCAAGTGGGGTGATATAATAGATTTTGATGGATTAAATTATGTTTTAATAGAGCCCAGATATGAAAACTGGCAGAGGTCGACAGGTATAGGCCTATCTGGCAAACGACCACCTAGTTTAGTGGGAGTGAAGTCCAACGCACATCATGCATTTAAAATTGTCAAAAAAAAATAAAAAAAATCACAATTGCAGCTCCAGTTCTTTGTTTCATTCGTCC
Organism: Picea engelmannii; assembly: GCA_009831015.1. NCBI lineage: Eukaryota > Viridiplantae > Streptophyta > Pinopsida > Pinales > Pinaceae > Picea > Picea engelmannii. The sequence continues at coordinate 551,416 of ML785167.1, forward strand.
ATGCTATAGTTCAATTTCAGTGTTCTACAATTACAGTGGTTTTCCATAATCCAATTACTATCTTTCGACTAACCACAAGGTTCAGTCTATGCCAGAAAGTTAGATAATGATTGGTTGAGTTTTACCACCGATAATCTTGATTGAAGTTCTATCTAATGAACGTAGCGGATCACTCTGACTTATGAGTGAACAAGAAGTTATTTTAAAATAATTATATTATTCCGTATACATCTCCATACACCCCATATATACCATGGGAATTTGAACATAGTTTTGACGCATAGGTAGTTCTCACTGGAGATGCAGTTTTACACATTTAGTCCTTCCACAATAGTTCTTAATGAAAACTTGATGATTTGAAGTCGATAGTAGTTATCTTTTAAAATCCAATAACTAAGCTTTCAAGTCATAGAAGATTAGCACTCTACCATGACAATCCATATTTTCAATTGCATAGTCAGCAAAACAAAGTGGGAATGCTAATTTTTTGGAAGGATTATTGCAGATAGGTGCATATGTTTATGTGGTAAAGTATGGTGAGCACACAAATTAGCATTACGCTATGAGAAAAGGGAGGGTTAATATTTCCCAAGTTTTAATCTCCAATGGTGTCAACGTCAAGTTAAAGGACGAGTTTGGTTACACTCCATTGCATCAGGAAGCAAGGGTAGGGAACCCATAAATATGTGAGTTGTTGAAAAGAGATGTTTGAGGCATCAGCGTGAGACATTCTTCCCTGAGGATCATGTGTGGAATAGTAGGGGGGGGGTGTGAACTTCATATTGGTGTGCCTCAGACGGTCAGTTGAAGGAACCAAGACATTGGTTTCACGAGGAAACCTCAATATGTCTTGGGGGACATTGGCTCTATGAGGAAACCTCGATGTGTCCTAGAGAAGACATTAGTTCCATGAGGTAACCTCAATATGTCTTAGACATATATTCCATGAGGCAACCACGAGATGTATAGTATGGACACATTTCATGAGTGAAGCCTGAGGTTGGACACTTCAAGATATTTGGTTGTCAAGTATACATTCATGTACCCAAGGAGAAAAGGACCAAGCTAGACCCTTCAGGAAGAAATGGCATATTTATGGGGTACAGTGAGTCTTCGAAGGCATAGCAGATCTACATCTTTGGTCAGAGACAAATTGAGGTGAGCAGAGATGTTACCTTTGAGGAGGAGCTATCCTTCAGGATATCTAGAGGATCTCACATCGATATTTATAGTGAGAGACATGGAGAGATTATGACTTCTCCCCCTAACCCTCCAATAGTTCAAAGGGAGACAATTGAGCCTATTGATCAAATTGATCGCGTTGATCCTGTAGCTCTAGTTAATGTTCCCATAGATATTGCAGTAGGTTGGAAGAGACCTGCATAGGTTTGTCAAAATCTGTAGGAGGTAGAAGGACATGTGACTCCTCATAGTACCTTTCAAGAGAGAAAGAGACCTCAAAGATATTCGTGTTATATCGCAGCTATGAGCCACAATCATTGATTTTGATCCTTCCTGTTATGAGGAGGAAAATAGTCATCTAGTATGGAGAGATGTCATGATGGAGGAGTATCAGTCCATAATGAAGAATGATGTGTGGTATATTGTTCCTGAGACCTAAGGGGAAGTATGTCGTGAATTCCAAGTGGATCTGTAATATCAAACACACATCTAACGAGAGCATTGAGAATCAAAAAATGAGAAATGTTGCTAGAGGATTCTCTCAGATGGAGGGAATATATTATGAGGAGACATTTTCTCGTGTTGCTCGATACACTTCTATATGGATGATTATTTCCCTTGCAACATCCATGGGTTGAATAATGCATTAGATGGATGTGAATACAACTTTTCTCAATGGATAGATTGAGGAAGAAGTATACATCAATCAACCAGATGGTTTCGTGATACATGAGAAGGAGTCTCATGTGTGTAGTTTGAAGAAGACCCTATATGGAATCAAGTAGGAACCTCGAGCTTGGTATGTGAGGATTGATGGATACTTGATGATTTTGGGCATAAAAAAAAGTGTTGTTGATCCCAACCTGTACTACAAGATTTTTAATGGTGAGTCCCTGATTTTGGTCATCTACATTGATGATTTATTCCTCACCAGCACAAAGAGCCTTGTTATTGAATGCAAGTATGTGTTGGCCTCTAAGTTTGAGATGAAGGACCTTGGTATGATGAACTACTTCTTGGGACTAGAGGTGTGGCAGAGAACTAATGAGATCTTCCCGAGTCAGGGGAAGTACACATTTGAGATATTGAAATTTTTTTGGATGTTGAACTATAAGCCCATGGCTACACCAATGGTGACGAATCTAGAGAAAATAAGGGTTTCTTATTATGATTTTGACAATATTGGTCTGACCCTGTACAAATAGTTGATTGGATCATTGATGTATCTGGTTAACACCATACTAGATATTTTCTATGTGGTGAGCACACATGTCCAGTTTATGAGTCAACCAAGATAGACATACTAGATTGTTGCAAAGAATGTGTTGACATACCTGTGAGGCACTATTGGACATGGTCTGAAATATACTTTTAGTATTGACATGAGACTGCAGGGATATACTGACTCTGATTGGGAAGGGAGCGCAGTGGACAGGAAGAGCACCTCCAGGTGTTACATCACTTTAGGATATGCCATGGTTTCTTGGTCTAGCAGTAAACAAAATTATGTGGCTTTGAGCACCGTAGAAGGAGAGTGCATTGCATTGAGTGTGGCAGTCTGTGAAGTAGTGTGGCTTTGCAATATCCTTGGAGATTTATTTGGACATGTGTTGGATTCCATTATTATTCATTATGATAACTAGAGTTGTGTGAAGCTCTTAGAGAATCCAATGTTTCATGAAAAATCGAAACATGTTGAGATCAAGTACCATTACATCCAATACATGGTGCAGAGGAAGGAAGTAATAGTGCAATACCTTCCTACATATGAGTATGTTGTTGATGTTCTTACCAAACCAAGATGAATTTCAAGTACTTCGATGACATACTTGGCATGGCAGAGAATGCCTCCCTCGCTGAGAGGGAGTATTGATGTTTGCAGCTTCCTAAGACATTCTCCAGATCATACTCCTCTGTGACTGAGTTGAGTTGATCTATGAGGAAACTTATTTGAGAAAAGATAAGTGGGTTTGGGCTTGTATCCCAACGTCCCTTGTGGAGAGAACATGAGGACATGTCAAGGGAATTTACCTTGATGTCATACACTATGGGGAGTTGACCCTAGTTTTCCTAGAGGGAGTAGCCTATAGAATTCCACATGGGAGTGCCATGTGTGACAGACATGTTGCTACTATGGTGGTTGTGTACCACTGGTGGAGACTGTGTGTCTCTGGAAAATATTTTTGTTCTACTACAGTGGTTGTGTACCACTAGCAATGAATGTGTGTCACTAGACAATAGTTGTGTGCTACTAGTTAATTACATAGTCAGTGGACTACTAGATGAAGACATCATGGAAATAAACCTCCCTATATAAGAGGGAGTGTTGATGTTTCAACATCGGGCGAACCTTCTCCTATATTGAGTTGCAGACCAAGGGATATAGGATACATTTATCATAAAGGTGCACTTGTGGTAAATGGGCCTAGGTGTAGTCCTTCCTTGATCATTACAAGGAATAATATGGACTTGAGGTGCTTGAGGTTCTTTCCACATGTCAGTTAGCATTAGGTTGACATTCACTCACAAGGGTGTACATGTAGTGAACGACCTTGGTGAAGTATTTTTCCTAGTCATGGTGATTTGACAAGGAATGATAAAAGACTTAAGATGTTATATGCTATCACATGCGGACCCAAAGTGAGACTGGTCTTAGATAGATTCAGTTGGATAAGAGGGAGAGTTGCAGGGAGAGTTTCCCCTTAATTCAGGTGGGAGATAGACATCTCCAAGGACTGATAAACATGTGTCATGAGTCTAGAGAGAAGTTTGTATACTTCAGAGATAAACTTGGCATGATGTGGAATGTATCACTCATTGATAGAGATTGGTGATGTTTGGACAACATTGAGAATACATTCTTCAAGATTAATAATTAATAATATGATTATTAATTATTAAATAATCTATATAGATATAATAAGTAATTTAGTAATAATAAATAGTTATTTATTATCCAAGGGGCGCATCCTTTCATGGATGGTCACCATATGTTCTATGTATATGGAACACTCATCATTGTAATGAAATATCGATCATATCTCATATGAAGAAAAGAAACATTTTCTTCATCTACAACCAGAAGGTGGCTACAACCACCTATCCTTGCCCCATCCTACCACCTTGAAATATAAGTATCGAATAGATGATGAAACCACTACCACATTGTCACTGTGAGAGATACCATTGTAACCATGTACCAATATGTTCCAAAAACCTATAACCAACCTATGCCAATAGCCAGTGATCAACCTGTACCTATACTCAGCCTATACCAACAAAAATTAACAGGTACAGGACATGTCTATGATGCATCTCATGTATGTACGTGGCCTGTCTATACTGCAGCATGCGTATGTACATGGCCTATCTATATTGAAGCTTGTGTACACCTTCTGAAAGCTAGGGTTTTCACCTTCCTAAAACTCTCACCCTTTTCTACCTTTGTCACATCAACCTACAACCTATCATTGTATCCAAACTGTAGTTGTGCCCTATGCATACATCTTCATACATATCCTCTAACCAAATGCATCTATGTCTCTCTAGTCATGTTTCATACATGTGTATACAATCATGATCAAGTGTAATAACCCTCAAATGGACTAGACATAAAAACCTCACCGATATGCAACCTCAAACTACAAAAACAACTTCACAACAAAAACCCTCAACCATGTACCAAGAAAATACAAGCTATGTATCAACACTTGAACCAACAAGATGTACCAATGAATAATGCTAACATACCAATGTTATATTCTGTATATCTATCCCATACCATAAGTTCCATACAACCAACAACCTCTCTAGGGAAATTCCTCAAACTCCCATAACCATAACTCATGTAGACAAAAATATCCGACTACACATAAGAATATGACATACCTTTGAACATGTAGATAGATATATTGTACTTGATCAATGTAGACCTTCGTGGGAACCTTCTTTCAGACTCTGAGACCCTGACACCCTTAACAACTCAAGATTCCATAGCTTTTCCCAACTGTACATGCCTTTTTCTCCTTCAACCCACGTATGTATGCACCTTTCTCCACTACATGCCACATACACCTCAAAAACTAGGTTTTTTTTCAGTAAATCTGTAATTTTGAAACTTTCATTGTCAACCCTCTTTTCACTTCTTCAATCTTCTGTAACTTCAGATGTATCAATGAGTACCCGCAATAAAATTTTCACAAATAATAGATATTCAATTTTCTCATTAGGTTCTAATAGGAGACTATTTCTCTCTTATTTATACTCTCCAAGTAGCTTCCTCAAGGGGTTACCTTCTAACTAACTTTACCCAACTTCCTTCTTTTAGGGATAACCCACTTCTAACCACTTGTCCATTTACAATCACTTTATCCACAAATAGTAAGTTCTCCACTTCTAGTTGCAACTAATTTATTTTTAATTATTTTCTTAATGCAACCACTTAACCCATGATTAACTCCTAGTTTCACCCACTTGACTAGTCAAATTATTCTAGGAGATTTTAGAATAATTTGACTTCTTTGACCTTCTAGGAGATTTTAGATAACTCATGAGGGTTCTTCAACTTCACACAGTCATAACTCTCTAACTGTGAGGAGTTATGTGACATTCCACATATCACCAAAAATGGAATGACATGTACTATCCATCTATAATAGACTTACCTACAAATATAGTTATTTTTGTACCTTTATACCTCAAAAAAACTTGAGTCCCTTTAACCATACTGGGGCTACCGGAATTTTCTACCATACTTGCTTCAAGGTTTTACATCAATGACAACCAACCCAATTAATCAACAAAATTCTAATTGGTAAATCTAAATTGCTGAAATTCTAATAGGGTCAATATCTCCTTTATGCCTTTACCAAATCCTAAGTCCAAAAGTCCATGTACCTCATCAAAAACCAACTAAAAAAGTTGATTATGAATGAAGGAGGATGTATACTTTAAGTGATCCAAAATATGGCTAAGAGTAGAAAATATAATGGTTATTACTTTATGAAACCTTGCTTTCTCCTTTGATTGATTCTCAACACTTGTTATATGCCCTGGAAAAATCTAATGGAAGCAATGAAATAGTTTTTCCAATACTTCATAAACCTACATATACAATTCTACACATTGGGACAATCAATCAACATTGAAAATATCCCATCAAAAAGATTAATATGAGGCAAATATTCTTACAAGTGCTGAAAAAAAGGTGTGAGGTATACAATTTATTTAGTAGTTCTAGTTCTTGGATTTACAAGTCAACATCTTTTTCATGACGAGGAATCTCTGCAAAGGTTACCCCATGTGGAACTCAAGGTATATTTATTCCATACTCTAATCCATCCTTATTGTATAATATAAATAAGTCAAGCTCTCAACATTCTACTTTTTTCTCTAACATAGGAACATTAACTTGGGCAAGACAATTGTCTGTGTGATCACTCACAATGGTGATGATGGCTAAATTTTCAAGTGAATGTTGTACAAAATAGGCATATTTTGACCCAAAAACCTTCAATATTTTAACAATATAAAAAATGTATGTCTATATGAGTTACTTTTCGAATATGTCATTAAAATATTAGAACATCAAGACTTTTTCAAAGATTTTAATTGATCTTTGAAATAAGCCCAATGTATTTCCATTGATACCTTTTCAAAGATGTTGATTGATCTTTGAAATAAGTAAGATGGCTTGCCATTGGGCCCTTTTTAAACTTTGAGCATCGAACTTTAAAGGAAGCTCGATGAATTTCCATTATACACTTTTTAATTTTGTGGTTTGACTTTTAGAAATGGTCCGATGGAAAATCCATCTAGAAAATATTAAACATTACAAATAGTATTTACAGGAAGCCCGACGGCTAATTCATGGGGATTTCCAAGATTATGATCGAGATAAAACAACATATTCCATTGAGGGGTTTTCAAATATGCCATCAAGATAAATAAAAGATGTCACGAGGAGCATTACAATGATGTCATTGGATGGATTTTGAAAAATTCATTAGGGTAAATCAAAAGAACTCATCAAGAGATTTTGCAACATGCCAACATGTCATCCAGAGCTTTCAAAGAAGGTTTCAAGGAATTTTAAAAGAAGTCATCGAGACATTTTAAAAGATCTTATTAGGGCATTTCAAAAGATGAGCTTGACAATAGACATACCCAAATATTTGAACTTGAGAGGGATCTTAGGGGAGTATAAGGTTGTCAAAATTTTAAACCATGAAGGATTTATATCAAACTAGAACACATTCCTTTAAAATGATAAAAAATAATTAATGTGAGCATGGAGATACCATCGGATTACCTAACTTTATGAGACCGTAACTTGCATGTATGACCTCAGATTGCCAAACCATTTTTTGCAAAGCATAGAGGACACACATGGATTTCAAACGAGTATTCATACATGCCCTAAACAATCATCTTCTTAGCCTTCACATCCAGTGAAATTTGAAATTTATTGTTGATTGGAAAAAATTAATCGATCAATTGCATTGAATTTGTAGGCCCTCCAAAAAAACACAAGAAGTCCTTTCTAGATATCAAAATATCATTTCGACCAAGGCCTTAATCTACACATAAAGGCATTTTAAATTGAAAGTCTAGGTTCCATTTATGATGATGTTTTGTTAGAACTGAATTCCTTTTTCTTGCCTTATATCTCTATTCTATAGGATTTTGATGTGTTTATTAATGTCAACATGATATGCAAATCCTTAACTAATTTTAATCCTTGAAAAGGGTCCATTGGTGCCCAATGCACTTACTAGCCAACACTTGGCCAAAGCTCTTGATTCTACTTGAAACTCATTCATGAACCATTTGATGACAAGGAAGAGCTTTGATTACCTTTGAAATGGTTGCATAACACTTTCAAGTAGGTCACAACTAGTCATATCCATGATGAACAACAATGCAACTATTGCAAACTATCATGTTTGTATTAGAGAAAAAAAAGATCAAACATGCATCTATTCAATATGATTCTAGCCGACAACACATAGGAATTACTTAGACATAAAAGAACAAATACAAGTGAGAGAAAAGTCTACTTGACAAGGCTCAATTAAAATTTAAAAAAAAAATCCCCAAACCAATCAAATTGGGGCTAGTTAAAGCCAAAAACACTCCATCAACAAAATAAGTTTTTTGGAAAAGAAGGATGACACCATTTGTTGGATGTCAACACTCCCTTGTGAAACAAGAAGCATGTATTGTAATGTATGCTTGACAACCTTACTCTCAACTTAAGTTATGATTAATTTCCAGACAACGCTATAGTATGTGCATAGGAATCATGGTAAAACAATAAATTTGCTCCCAAAAAGTGTTTAGGGTAAAATAAAATGTAACCTCAATACAATTTGCTATAGTGTGTGCATAGGAATCAAGACAATTTGATGTAAAAAATCATTGGGAAAATGTCATGTTTTAAGAAATAAAGATAAATTCTTGAATTGTAATTAAATTTATTTAAATATTCTCGTTAGCTTAAAAAAAATGTCTAAAAGTTTATTTCAAATCAATCAAATATGTAGCTTATGGTCATGGTATAGAGCAAACTCGAAGGTCACATGGGTTTCACTTTAAGAGAAGAGGAAATGGATACCTATTTTATCATTTTCTCATTTTATTTTTTTTATATTTATGCAATATTAATTTACTATTTTCATTTTTAATTAATTTTTTAAACAAAGTGAAAAATAATATTTTTGTTAATTTAATATATAATAACATAATATATCTATATATATTATTATTAAAAAAACAAATAGTTCATCAAATATATTAATTATTTTTCATAAACCATTTTATATATACATTTACTTATTTACAATAAAATAAATAAAATAAATATTAGTGTACAATTCATATGTGTGAATGTGTTAACATATAACACTCAAATACACCATCCGGTTCTCTAAAAATTAAACATAGGTACATAAAACATTACATTATAATAATGTTCCATGATATTCTATATATCCATATAAATTTTATTATCAATCATTTTGATAATCCTTCTTTTAATATTATTGTTTAAATTAAAATACTTAATTTATATTATTAATTATTTTGATAATCCTTCTTTTAATATTATTGTTTAAATTAAAATACTTTTTTACATTCAAATGATATGAAATGTTCTTATTTTTACATATATCTATTTTAGAATAAATATGTGAATTTTCAAATTTATATATATGTTTAATATAAATCAGTTTGAATTTATTTTGAGTTGGCATCAACTTTGTATTTATGTAAATTATTTTTTAGAATATAAAATTTGAAGAAAATACCTATTAATTAAATTAGAATTTTTTTACTTTCAATTATTGTATTTCTTTTTTTTTATAGAGTTGATATAGAATTATTTTACTTAAAATTGATATTGAAATACTTTATTTCTTGTCTATATTGAAATGTTGTTTTTATTATTTTTTTAAATATCACATGTCAACTCCATGTTGAATATGGAAGGAATTACACATCTCCTCCCTATTAAACTGTAAAAAGTCTATTTAAACTCAATGAAATATAGAAAATGTCTTTCAACAATGAAAAAAAAAACTTTCCTATTCATATTGTATTTAAAAATAAAAATAAAACTATTATTTTAAGTTTTAATATTATTCCTCTCACGTGAAAAAACTTAGTATATTGGCCTGCTAAATGCGTTTAATTGAAAAACAATATTTTGAAACAAAACTAATTAAAAAAAAAAAGACTATTACCATCCATAGGCAAGCAATATCCAGCCTGCTGCAGAGTCTTTAAGACTCTGCAGACAGGATGGTCGTGCAACACTGTACTCTCTAATGCTACCCTCGCACATCTATGCATCCATCCAACCTCACATCCATGCGCCAACCTTTTCCGACTTCCGGCCGATCATCCCGTGGCTGACGGTGTAGAATAAAACAACATAAAACGCCGTTAACAGTCAACGCCGTGAGTAGTCATTTGGAATGCCGTGAACGTTCCTCCGCGCCTATTTTCAAATTTGAAATGAGTTGAAAGGACGAGCTATACATTATTCCCTCCACGTCCCATTTTTGAAATTGAAATGAGCTGGGATTTTTCCTTTTTCCCCTGGGACGAGCCGTCTGAATCAAACCCTCTGTG
>ML785168.1:22276-50735 GCA_009831015.1 Picea engelmannii
AGGTAGCTACAACTTCCAAATGTAAAGGGAGGGATAAACCTCCAAGAGGAAGATAAAATCCTCCAATATCAAGAGAGATTTGAACTCTCTATCCTTGTCCCTTCCTTCCACCCAAGAATGTATGAGAGATAATAAAACTTTCCCTTAAATCATCACCATCAACCAATCATCACATAGAACCTGATAATGCTTTCTAAGACTTCTTCAATTTCTGAAATTATTCAATTATTGGAGTACTCTGATCCTATAGATAATGTTACTCAATGTATTCTTTGAAACTCCTCTAATTTTCACTCCTTGAATCCTCCCCAAAAAGAGGTTATGGAAAGAATGGTAGACTTTATTCAATTTTGTTCTGTTCCGAAGACCCAACTTGTATAGCATGCACCGCACTCAATATTTAATATATGATTCTCAAACCCTCACACAAGAATCTAAAGTCCGTAATATTCCCAATGGAAGTGGTCCCACTGCATTTGGAGTCTGTATGAAAAAGTTATGATTGTTTTACCCAGAACACCTGTTTATTGACTAGTTTCAGCACTGGTCACAAACCCTATATTCCACAGAGTGTATCTCCATAATTATAGAGAATCAAGAGATAAATTTTTTACCAGAGGTACCTTGATATGTCTTATCAATACCATAGCGATTTCACCATATCAATCATTCTAGAAACAACGTTATAAAAAAATGGTAATATGACCTGAAAATAACATACCTTAGAACACATCACCAAAAGACTTCATCCTCCCTTGAAATCCAGCCTTATTTTACTTCTTCTTCCCTCTGAAATTAGACTTGTATCAAATGAATGTATAATGATATTTATTTATACCATTTATGTCACTTCCGTTTAACATTAGGGCCGACCTGACACTTTCTTATTTTGTAATTATTTTTTTTAATTATTTTCAGGGCCTACATGTACTTCCGTTTTCAATTCACTTGGTCATCTTCAAAAATTCATTTCTCCTCAACCATGACGATCCATGTGATGGGCCACATACCACTAGAAATAGCATGATGTATACTATCCATTCATAGGTGTTGTATATTCATGTGCATTTTCTTTTATGTCCAGATACCTTTATCAATCTTGCGGTCCAAAACCCATGACTAGGGTTGACATCAATGACAACAATCAATCTTCCAACAACCACCCCTCCAAGAGAATTACGCTGATTATGGGGAGGCGGTAATCAAGGATTTTGATGACACTCATATAAACCTCATGGGTGTTCACAATGATGAATCCATTTTTATTACTCAGGAAGAGCACTAGATTTTTCTCCTTCCACAAACAAAGGGAAATGAGGAAGAAGAAGAAACAAAACAGCAGGCCTTTGAAAATGTTGTAATGGAGGTCCACAAGAAGTATAACTTGAGAAGAAATAAGGAAAATGACAACCCTCCAAAGAAGGTTATTGAAAGAAAGAAGGTTACCGAAACAAAGAGAATAGTCAAGACCAAGAAAACCTTAAAAACCTCTCCCAAGAAAGTGCGTGAGAGGAATAATGTTGAATCTCATGCAAAAAGAACTCTTGAAATTTTACAAAGAGAAAATCAGACTGAAGTTTCATCAACTAGTCAACCAAGTGCTCCTTCCCATATAAATCTGATGGATAAACCAGAAGTGCAGAGCCTAAGCAAAGCTTCCACTACTTTCAACCTTGAAGGGGAACTAGCTAAACTGAATATTCCCATTCCCCTCTCCGAGATGATGAGAAAGAACGCTTACAGGTCGCAAGTGATTAGATATTTAAGCATCGAACCAGAGATAGGTACGAAGGCCTTGAATGTCGGATCTGCAAATTAATCAGACACAGTAAATCTTGTTGATGATCAACCAGAACTCCTATTTGGTCCTGAAGTGGATGGTCAAACCGATAGCGGTGTCGTTGCCCCTTTTTACATCAACCTGAATATCCATGACTTGATACTACACAATGTTATGCTGGATTTGAACGCCTCTCACAACCTGATGCCCAAAGCTATAATGGAAAATATGGGAATTGAGGTCACCAGACCCTACAAGTATTTGCATTATTTTGAATCTAGGAAGGTCAAATGTATAGGGCTTATTAAGGATTTATGCATCACCCAAGATCAAATCCCATTAAAGTGTATGGTAATGGATATTGTGCTTGCAGAAATTCCCCCAAAATACGGTATTTTACTGTTAATATCATGGGGAGCTAAGCTGAACGGAACCTTGTAGCTAGATATGTCCTATGCCACCATCTTGGTATTTGGACAACAGAGAATATTCTACAGAGAAACCCTGATGAGGTATATGGTCAGCAGTCAGGAAAAGCCACACAATTACCCACTATACTCTGCACACTTTGAACTGGGTTCTTTCATTATGTACAATGATGGTGACTTGGAAGAACAAATCGTTCAGCTGGAAGATGATACACCTGATTCAAAAGAAGATAAAGCAATCACTGAGGTAAGGAATACTGAAACTGTGGAAAGTGAGGAACTGCCAGTTGACTTTTGGAGCATGGATTTTGATGGAGCCGTGAGAAAGGAGGGAGATGGAGCTGGAGTTTGGTTTCATAATCATAGATCAATTTATTCAGAGAGTCATTCTTACAAACTAAATTTCCAATGCACTAACAACATAGCTGAGTATGAAGCTTTGGTGCTTGGCCTGAAACTACTAAAGAAAGTTGGTGCCAAACTTATTATGGTAAGGGGTGATTCTGAATTGATTATCAAGCAAATTAAAGGTGAGTATGCAACTAAACATTCCAGACTTAGAGCTTACAAGAATGTTTTTTTAGATTACCCTTCAATGTTTTACTGAAATTGACTTGTAGGTAATGCCCAGGGGACAAAACATACTTGCATATGGGTTGTCTACATCAAAAACTACATGTAAAATTCATTTCTGTCCCACTCGTAAGTACATAGTGGAGGTGAAGTGTTGACCAACCATTCCTGGCAATATCAGATACTGGCAGGTATTTAGGAATGGCGATCAAATTGAAGACTTCCTACAGTGTAAGAATGATTTTGAATGTACAAATATAGATTTAGAGAATGATGATGATGATGTAAATAAATATTTTTTTGAAAGTGGTAGTGTAAATAAAGTATATGCAAACGAATTGAATGAAAATGAAGCAGATTCTGGTATTTTACAGTTAAAAATAATGTGTTACCCAGAGGTCTAGTTCTACTAGAAGAGTTGTTCGATTTTAATGACGTAGCGAAAAAACCTAAAATTGAAGCTAGTGGCAAAGAGGTCAAAGAATGCAACATAGGAACAAAATAAAAACCCAAGATGATAAAAATTTCCAAGTCTCTACCCCCTCATAAAAAACGCAAATACATTGAACTGTTTAAGGAATATGTAGATGTGTTTTCTTGGGGTTATGAGGACTTAAAATATTATGACACAAGTATCATACAACATCATATCCCAATAAAATAAGAGCACAAACCTTTCAGGAAGAGGATTAGGATAATCAATCCCAAGTTGCTTCCCCTGATAGGAAAAGAAATAAAAAAATGTATGATGTAAAAATTATAGTCCCCTTGAGATTTTCCAAATGGGTTTCTAACTGACGCAACCTGTCCTCACCGACACGTCCGCCTCCTCAGGACTTTATTTCTCCTCGGCCTGAAGAACTTGAATGTTCTTCTAATTCCCTATCGGGAATTTTCCTTACCCACAACAACTCTTCAAAGATCTCCCTCAATCGGTCGGGAAATCAGAATTCGCGATATCGCGAATTCTGTAGTCGCGTGCCTTATGCCTCATGATTCTCCGAGTCCTGATGTGGGTCAATCGTTGACCTTTTTCCCTCTGTTATCAGAGTTCTCCCTATTGGGAAATAGCTACTCGCAATGTTAACTAATGGAATTTCCAACCTCCGAACCCCGATGTACCGATGCTCCAAGGCCCACATGTGGATAGACTTTTCCACCTTTCGTCGCTTCCGTCAAGATTTCGGGATTCGCTGGATCGCGAATCCTGATGTCAAAGGACTCGGGACTTCCCGTTTCCTGATCCCCGATATTCCGCCACATGTCTCCCACTAACTTCAGGTGTGGCCCACACGACCCTTCCGTTGGGATATCGCGTATCGCAATTTCAACCTGCAAGAGTTTCTTACCTCCGGAAACTCCGATATGTCGAACCCCGACTCCTCGGTATCTCCTGACATGCATCCTCCACAATGAGCGGTTCTGATACTATCGGGATATCGCTACTCACGATATCGTGATCTTTGTAGCAATCTCCTGGAACTTCAACTCGCGATTACCCAATATGCGATGTCATGTGCAGATCCAAAGGTTGCTTCTGCCTCAGATCGACGACTCTGCTCCCTCCTGAGTTTCAAACCCTTGGACGTTCTTGCTGTAAACCCTTTTCACCTCCGCAAGATCCTACAACCCTCGGTACTTCGTGAAATCTTCTCGAAGGATTTCGACCATCTATCCTTCCTTGGATGATTTCTGCCTAATGAATCAAGTGCTTCGTTCACAAAGGCTTGGATCCTGCTTGCCAACCTATGATGCTTCCTTTAGACTTCCAATAGAAAATTCCCTGCACTTCTCCTTCGGTGGATTCAAAGGTATACTCCTCCTGAGCTTGTTCTCAACTTCACAAGTCCTTATGAGAACTGGTTGCGCGCACTCCTTGTGGCAAATATTCAAAATGTCTAAGTGTTGACGTCACTCGACTCTGCACGCTCCTGCAGTAGTAGTCTTCAAAGCTTTGCTCAGGTTCACAACCCTGAGACTTTCCCTTGGCCTGCACACTCCTTGCACAGCACTGTGCCTAACTGCGCTTTCGTGATGAATGAGAACAAAAGATAAATCTATTGAACCCCTATGTCAACTCACTCCTTGCGGACAATTCAACTGCACTCCTTGCAGGAATATCTTGGTTCAATTAGAGAAACAATTGAAACTCATTCACTCAACCTCTCAGACTTCAACTCAACCATGAAATCACATACACAACATATAAAAGAAAATGCATGACAGGAAGCAAATATCCATGAGCATAACTTCAGTACACGGAGAAATAACACAGACCATGAAATTGAATCAAATCTTTCTCCTATTAATTCAATATATGTACATGGGTGTTCTTCATACAATTATGTGCTTGCTCTTCTTACTCTCCTGCTTCAATGCTCAGGGGGTTATTTTACAATGTACAAATGAGGGTGTCTATATCCGTTTTCCCTCTTGGACTTCTAAACTATCAAATCTAGACTTAAATTCCTATCTACCAGCATTAAATCTATTAAATGTCATCTATCTACCTAAGGATGAGAGCTATCCGCTCAAGGTCCATTACAATATACAAAGTGCGTCTTCATAAATGGCTTCATTTAAATACTTGCGCAACAATCCCAAAGATTTTTCAAAATTTGTGTTGGCTTGTCCAGTTGTTCTCCGCTCCATGCTGGCTCGCTTGATGCGTTGTCGATGCTCCTGCATCATACTCCTCGGATTGAAAAATTTCATGGGCTCCTGTCCATGATCTTCTGCACGGTCTGTCCATGCTTTTGAATCACTACTTCATTTTCCCAGCTGGCATCTTCCACTGGATGATTCTTCCACTTGACCAGGTACTCATAGTATTCTTTCCTCCTAGTCTTCTTGCCCACTCTCTTGTCCAGTATGCACTCCATCTGCGGCTTCTCTGCTATCGGCATCTGCTTCATCCACTGGATCACTGGTTCCTCATATCCAGTCTCTGCTTCTCCAGCTCTGTATGG
This sequence comes from Picea engelmannii, assembly GCA_009831015.1. Classification (NCBI taxonomy): domain Eukaryota; kingdom Viridiplantae; phylum Streptophyta; class Pinopsida; order Pinales; family Pinaceae; genus Picea; species Picea engelmannii. The sequence continues at coordinate 28,027 of ML785168.1, forward strand.
GTATAAATTTGTAATATTGAATATCGGAGATATTTCGATGCCATCCGGTAGCTCAATCTCATAAGTTTTTTCCCCGAATTTCTTCAGGACCCTGCATGGCCCTATTTTCTTCATTTTTAGCTTATTGTATGTTCCCCTTGGGATCCTTTCTTTCCTCAAGTGTGCCAGAACTAGATCACCAACTTCAAACTGAAGTTGTCTTTGATGCTGATCTGCTCTACGCTTGTACTCCTAATTTGATTTCAGCAGTCAATGCTTCACTTGGTCGTGAAGTTCCTTCATTGCCTCAACAAACTCTTCTACACTAGCGCTGCAAGTTGTAGCCTTTTCTGAATCCCTTATTTTATATACTCCTCTCAGTTGTGTCCCATACACAATCTGAAATGGACTTTTTCCTGTACTCTGATTGACTAAATCGTTGTATGCGAACACTACCTGTGGCAATATGTTATCCCAGTTGTTGTGGTGCTCTGTCACCAAGCTTCTCATCAAGTCTCCCGGACTCTTGTTGACCACTTCTGTTTGTCCATCCATCTGAGGATGATAAGATGAACTAAATTCCAAGTTAGTTCCTAGATTCTTCCATAGCGTCCTCCAAAAATGCCCTATGAATTTGGTGTCTCTGTCCAAAACTATGCTTTTCGGCAATCCATGAAGTCGAATGACTTCCTTGAAAAACAAATTTGTGATGTGGGTCGCATCACTGGTCTTCTGGCATGGGATAAAATGTTCCATCTTTGAAAACCTGTCCAAAACCACAAAGATTGAATCAACACCTCTTTTTTTCCTCGATAACCCCAAAACAAAATCCATGTTGATCGCCTCCCATGGCCTCTCTGGTATGGGCAATGGCTGATAAAATCCCTCATTCTGCTTTCCCCCTTTTGAATGCTGGGAAATTCTACACCTGTCAATGAATCGCTTGACATATGCTCGCATCCCCGGCCAAAAATATGATTCGCTTAGCTTCGCGAACGTTTTGGCATGGCCAAAATGTACTACCAAGCCTCCACTGTTCTTTTCTTTTAACAAGTTCTCCCTCATGGAGAATTTCAGAATACACAGTTGATTGCCTCTGAACAACAATCCCTCTTGGATCATATAGTCTATCCATGGACTTCTATCTCTAAGAATTGGATTCTCAGCTACTTCATATACCTCTGCAAAATCTGCATCACCTACATACATGTCCCTAAGATTTTCAAAACCCAATGTTTTGACTCAGAACTCCTACAGCAACAAACACTTCCTGCTCAAAGCATCAGCCACTTTGTTAGCAGTACCTGAAATATGCTTAATCACAAATGTGAAATTCTACATATACTCTACCCATTTTGCATGTTTCTGATTCAACTTCTCCTGTTGACTCACAAACTGTAATGCATGATTATCACTATATAAAACAAATTCTTTCGGGATCAAGTAATGCCTCCATTTCTTCAATGCCTGTATGATAGCATAAAATTCTTTGTCATATGTAGAGTATTTCAGTTTTGCCTCATCCAGCTTCTCGCTGAAATATGCAACTGGTCTGTCTTCTTGACTCAAGACCGCTCCTATGGCATACCCGCTTGCATCACATTTCACCTGAAATGTCTTCTGGAAATCTGGCAAAACCAACACTGGTCTTTCCGTGATCTTCCGCTTCAACAGATTGAAGCTCTTTTCAGCCTCAGTTGTCCAGTGAAAATTCTTATGCCACTTCTTCACTGTGTCCATCATCGCTGCACTAATCCCACTGAAATTCTTGATGAATTTTCTATAGAAACTAGCCAAACCATGAAAACTTCTCACCTCGAAAATATTTCTCGGTGATGGCCAATTTTTAATTACCTCCACCTTACTTGGATCCATCTTTAATTCATTTTCCGAAATAACAAAACCCAAGTAAATGAGCTCTGTCTTCATAAATGAGCACTTCTTCATATTAATCAACAACTTCTCCTGTTGTAGCTTCCTCATCACAATGGCCAAATGCTTCAAATGCTCAGCCTCTGATTTACTGTAAATCAGTATGTCGTCCAGATACACAATGACGAACTTCCCGATGAACTCTCTCAGGACTTCGTTCATCAACCTCATAAAGGTACTTGGTGCATTTGTCAAACCAAACGGCATAACCAACCATTCATACAAACCTTCGTTTGTATTGAATGTTGTTTTCCACTCATCGCCTTCTCTCATGCGAATATGGTGATATCCAATTTTCAAATCTATCTTTGAAAAATACTTTTCCCCGTTCAGGTAATCCATCAAATCATCCATTCTCGGCAATGGAAACTTGTATCTAATGGTTATCTTGTTGATCTCTCTTGAGTCGGTAAACATCCTCCAGCCTCCGTATTTCTTTGGACTGAGCACTGTTGGAACAACACATGGAATCAAGCTTTCTCTGACTAATCCTTTGTCCAACAAATCCTATACCTGCCTCTTAACTTCCTCATTTTCCTGCGGCGTCAATCTGTACGCAACTTTGTTTGGCAAACTAGCTCTCGGTATGAGATCAATATGATGACTCACACTCCTCATCGGTGCCAATGAATGAGGTAATTCATCCACTATGATGTCAGCGAACTCTTTCAGCAGTTCCCGAATCTCTTCTGGTAAATCATCCACTCTTGTGCTAGTCAGAACAATTCTTGGCTTTCTGACCACAAAGAATTGTGCATCTTCTTTCTTCTCCATCTCTGTAAGAATCTCCTTCCCACTCATGAGAAGTATTGTGTTGCTTACTTCCGGCTTCACCTCCTTATCTTTTATCAGAAGCAACCTGTGTGTCCTCCCATCCTTCTCCAGGGTATATGTGTTCATTCTCCCATCATGAACTACATTTCTGTCATATTTCCATGGTCTACCCAGCAATAAATGACATACATCCATGGGAATAACATCACATAAGACCTTATCATTATACCCACCTATCTTGAATTCAACTAAACATTGTTTAGTGACACTCACCTGATGCCCTTTTTGTAGCCATGAAACCTTGTAGGGACTTGGGTGATCAGTTGTCTCCAGCTCCATATTTTCCACCATCTCGGTTGAAACGAGATTATCGATGCTACCACTGTCAATAATAACCTTGCATACCCAGTCGTTGGTTTTGCAAGCTATTCTGAACAGTCTGGTCCTTTGATCTGAGTCCTCCACCTCCTTCCCGGGTGTTAAGATAACTTTACACATCATTAGTGACCTTCCACCTTTTGTGTCTTCAGTCTCAACATCATGCCTCTGCGCTTTGGTGATGTGAGATTCTCCACCATCCTTCTTCTTCTCTGGACACTCAAATGACCTGTGCCCATTCTTTCCACATGTCAATCATGTGATTACTCCACCTCAGCCTATTCCTCTACCTCTAGTATGAGGAAAAGTGTTTGCGTCAGCATAATATCCTCTCTGCTCTGTACACTGCACTCTCTGTTCAACATAAGGCCCTTTCTATGAGGTTCCACCTCTCTCAACTTTAACCTGAGGTTTCTTCCATTCCTCCTTGTGTTTCTGGTATTTGTCCTGGGCAACTGCCTTACCTCTGGGATGACTCCTGCCTCGCCCTCGCTGACCTTTCTTACGGCTCAAATTCTCTTCTGCTTTCAGAGCCATCTGATAAGCATCCTCCACAGTCCTGATAGTAACCATTCTTAATTCATCCTGAATGTCGTATCTCAGACCATTCAGATATCTGGCAACCTTCTCATCATCTCTCTCCCAATGACCTGCTCTAATGTTCAGTCGATAGAATTCTTCAGTGTATTCTTTCACTGTCATCAACTACTGTCTCAGGTTTTGTGTCCTCCTGAACAGAGTAATTTGATATCTCTTGGGATGAAATTTGCCTTCATCTTTGAAATCATTCGATCCCAACTCTTGATCTTCTGCTTGCCTTTGCATCATCTGTCTTCTTGAAGCTCGTCCCACCAGAATGTTGCATGTCCTTTCAAGTGCGTGACAACATGCTTGACCTTCTTATCCTCTTCGATATCCTCATAATCAAAGTAGGTATCAAGAGCTCTAATCCAATCTAGCATCTCTTCTGCATCCAGATTTCCTTCGTAGACTGAAATGTCCATCTTCACCTTCGCACCCATCCTGGTGATAGCTTTAATCAATCGCTCAGTTGATGCATCTTCGGCCACAACTTCTTTTTCTTCGGCTTCAAATTCACCTTCGAAGTCACTTAGATATCCAATACTGGCTGTGCATCTCTGTGCTGCCTCCATATCTTCTAGTCTCGCTCGGAGATCACACATTTGCCTCTCCATTTCTGGATTCCCTGCTGGCCTGCCTCTTCTTCTCACCTCCCTGTCTTCGGGATCAGGTGACTGTCTTTCTCTTCTCGGGGGCATGGCGAATCCTTGTCTCTACTACAAAATAAAATAATTATTCTGGCTCTGATACCACTTTGACGCAACCTGTCCTCACCGACACGTCCGCCTCCTCAGGACCTTCTTTCTCCTCAGCCCAAAGAACTCGAATGTTCTTCTAATTCCCTATCGGGAATTTTCCTTACCCACAACAACTCTTCAAAGATCTCCCTCAATCGGTCGGGAAATCAGAATTCACGATATCACGAATTATGTAGTCACGTGCCTTATGCCTCACGATTCTCTGAGTCCTGATGCGGGTCAATCGCTGACTTTTTTCCCTCTGTTATCAGAGTTCTCCCTATTGGGAAATTGCTACTCGTGATGTTAACTAATGGAATCTCCAACCTCCGAACCTCGATGTACCGATGCTCCAAGGCCCACGTGTGGATAGAATTTTCCACCTTCCGTCGCTTCCGTCGGGATTTCGAGATTTTCTGGATTGCGAATCCTGATGTCAAAGGACTCGGGACTTCCCTTTTCCCGATCCCCGATATTCCGCCACCTGTCTCCCACTAACTCCGGGTGTGGCCCACACGACCCTTCCGTTGGGATATCGCATATCGCGATTTCAACCTGCAAGAGTTTCTTACCTCCGGAAACTTCGATATGCCGAACCCCTACTCCTCGGGATATCCTGACAAGCGTCCTCCACAACGAGCGGTTCTGATCCTATTGGGATATCGCTACTCGCGATATCGCGATCTTTGTTGCAATCTCCTGGAACTTCAACTCGCGATTACCCGATATGCGATGTCATGTGCAGATCCAATGGTTTCTTCTACCTCAGATCGACATCTCTGCTCCCTCCTAAGTTTCAAACCCTTGGACATTCTTGCCGTAAACCCTTTTCACCTCTGCAAGATCCTAGGACCCTCAGGACTTTGCGAAATCTTCTTGAAGGATTTCGACCGTCTATCCTTCCTTGAATGATTTCTTCCTAATGAATCAAGTGCTTCATTCACAAAGGATTGGCTCCTTCTTTCCAACCTATGATGCTTCCTTCAGACTTCTAATAGAAACTTCCCTGCACTTCTCCTTCGGTGCATTCGAAGGTCTACTCCTCCTGATCTTTTTCTCGACTTCACAAGTCCTTATGAGAACTGGTTGCGTGCACTCCTTGCGGCAAATCTTCAAAATGTCTAAGTGTTGATGTTGCTCGACTCTGCGCACTCCTGCAATAGTAGTCTTCAAATATTTGCTCAGGTTCACAACCCTGAGACTTTCCCTTGGCCTGCGCACTCCTTGCACGACACTGTGCCTAACTGCGCTTTCGTGATGAATGAGAACAAAAGATAAATCTATTGAACCCTTGTGTCAATGCACTCCTTGCGGACAATTCAACTTCAATCCTTGCAGGAATCTCTTGGTTCAATTAGAGAATCAATTGAAACTCATTCACTCAACCTCTCAGACTTCAACTCAACCATGAAATCACATGCACAACATATAAAAGCAAATGCATGATAGGAAGAAAATATCCATGAGCATAACTTCAGTACACGAAGAAATAACACAGACCATGAAATTGAATCAAAGATTTCTCCTATTAATTCAATATATGTACATGGGTGTTCTTCATACAATTCTCTGCTTGCTTTTCTCACTCTCCTACTTCAATGCTCAGGGGGTTATTTTACAATGTACAAATGAGGGTGTCTATATCCGTTTTCCCTCTTGGACTTCTAAACTATCAAATCTAGACTTAAATTCCTATCTACCAACATTAAATATATTAAATTCCATCTATCTACCTAAGGACGAGAGATATCCGCTCAAGGTCCATTACAATATACTAAGTGCGTCTTCATAAATGGCTTCATTTAAAGACTTGCACAAAAATCCCAAAGAGTTTTCAAAATTTGTGCTGGCTTGTCCAGCTGTTCTCCGCTCCATGCTGGCTCGCTTGATGCACTACCAAATCAAACTTTGCATAGATTTCAGAAATCTAAACAAGGTCTCCCTCAAAGACAATTACACTTTGCCTAAAATGCACCATATCTTACAAAAGGTAGTTGGGGCCAGTAGGATATCCTTAGTAGACGGTTTCTCAAGTTATAACAAGGTTCTTGTTCACCCAAATGATCAGGAGAAAACAACTTTTACCACACCCTGCGGAACCTTCATGTATGTGAAGATGCCCTTTGGTTTTATGAACACTGGTGCCACTTTCCAAAGAGAAATGGATATCGCTTTTGTGGACGAGCATGGGAGATTTATAGTCATATATCTCGATGATGTGACTGTCTACTCCAAATCTAATGGGGAACACTTGTAACATCTCATACGTGTGTTTGTGAAGTGTAGAAAGTTTGGGATTTCATTGAATCCAAAGAAAATTCTTTTCGGTTTAGAGGAAGGCAAGTTATTGGGAAACATAATCTCTAGAGATGGAATTAAAATAGATCCCAGCAATATAGAATCCATACAGAAGGTGGAACACCCTAGGAACATCAAAGAGGTACAATGATTCATTGGAAAAAGAAATTTCCTTAGAAGATTCATACCCAACTTGGTCGAACTTCTTAGGAACATCACAAATATGTTGAAAAAATACAAAAAAATCAGATGGAACAATGAGTCCAAACAGTCATTTGAGCAGGTGAAACATGCACTCACCCAAGCCCCAGTTTTGATCAACCCAAATTACACCAAAGACTTTTACCTTTTCTCTTTTGCATCTGAACACACCATCGCAACAATACTATTGTAGAAAAACAGTGAAGGGTACAGACAACCCTTAACACTTTTCATCAAAGCTTTGAGAGATGTTGCGTTGAACTACAATATAATGGAGAAACAAGTTTTTTCCCTGGTAAAGGCCATAAAATATTTCAGAGTCTATATTCTTCATTCTCACAGAATTGCATATGTTCCAAATGCAGTGGTAAAGGATATTCTGACTCAGGATAATCCAGATGGTAGGAGAGGAAAATGGATTGTGTTTATTCTGGAATATGACATAGAAATAAAACCCACTAAACTGATCAAAGGTCAGGGTTTTGCCAAACTAATGGTTGAATCTAATTGTCATGCCTAGACATTGATTTTTTGGCTGTAGTTGACGAACCAGAAGAGAAAGCGACTCCCAATGTAAAAGAGGTATTCTTAAACTCTCCTTGGTATGCAGACCTCATTTTTGTACTTCATAACTTACAAGATACTCCTAGTTTGACTAAGACCAAAGCCAGATTCATTAAACTGAAAGAATCAAAATTTTGTACTCTAGAAGGTCATCTTTATTGGAAAGTTCCTGGTGGTATCTTGCTAAATTGCTTGTTTAAAGACGAAGATGACAAGGTTATGCAGGATTTCGATGCAGGAGACTGTGGTGAGCATTTGAGTTGAAAGGCCACAGCTAACAAGATTCTGAGAGTTGGTTTCTACTGGCCCACATTGTTTGCTAACGTACACCAAAAATTCATCTCATGCCATAAATGCCAAGTTTTCAAAGGTAAAAAGAAGCTCCTGTCTTTTCCCCTGAAACCCATTTCACTTTAATATCCTTTCCAATAGTGGGGCCTAGATTTTATTGGAGATATACACCCTACTTCTTCGGGCCAACACAGGTGGATTCTCACTGCCACAGACTATTTCACAAAGTGCATCGAAGTTGTACCATGCAAGCAAGCCACTCTGTTTGTTATCATTAAATTTTTGGAAAATAACAACGTGTCTCGTTTTGGATGTCCTAGAAAAATTATAACCGACAATGCAGCGGCCTTCAGATCCAAAAATCTTATAGAGTTTTGTAGCCAGTACCACATTACTTTAGGACACTCCACATCTTATTACCCTCAAGGAAATGGGCTAGCTGAGTCCTCGAATAAAATTCTGGTGAACATCCTCATGAAAGCATTACAAGAAAATAATAAATCATGGCATAATAAGTTGACTTTTGCACTCTGGGTTGACATAATAAGCACCAAAAGATCAATTGGCATGTCTCCGTACCAATTGGTGTATGGTACTGAAGCAATTTTTCCCATTTCCTTGGGAGTCCATGTTATGAAACTATTGCGGGAAGGGAAAGCAGATCCAAACGATGTCCAGAGGAGAATAAATAAAATGATTCACTTAATGAAATCCAGGGAAGAAGTATACAACAAGACTCGGGTTATCCAGGAGAACATCAAAAAGATTTTTGACAGGAGAAATAAAGAAGATGATTTTGAGTTGGGTAATTTAGTGCTGAAATGGGATTCTAGGAATGAGGATAAGGGTAAACATGGAAAGTTTGATATATTATGGAAATTTCATTACATCATTCAAGCATTCAAAGTAAATAACACATTCTTTCTCAAAAACAGTGATGGAACATACCTGCTAGGTTGGCCTGTGAACAACAGGATGTTGAAGCATTAATTTCCACCCCAATAGAGATCTCATAAATACATTTATGTTGTACATACCATTCTTTTATTTTAGGTTGTGTGTTGGTGTTATTGATTAGATGGTTGAAGCCCGCGGAAAAGGCCCTAAGCCACTGACCAGTGCCACCAATTTCTCAAAATAAAAACAAATTAGATAGCAAAAATAAACAATGGAGTAAACCATTACAGACATCGAGAAGTAGGTTATTGGCACCTCGGAAGGAGAGAACCATCCCCGAGTTGAGCCATTGTTATAACCCTAAGAATAATAGGATCAACTGGTGACTGGAAAATTTTCACTCTTGGTGTAATTTGGTTGAAAATAATATTTCACTCTGCAAATTGTTTTCAAAATAAAAGAAAAAAGATGAGAAGAAAAGAAAAAGACTAAAAAGAAAAGAAAAGAAAAAGACAAAAGAGGGAATAAAAGAAAAATGATATAGCCCCATGCAATAATAATGAATTGATCCATATAGTTTAATCATGGTCTAGTCTTTTTGGATTTATGTTGATAGGATTACTGAATAAGGCTTGGCTAAACTGTTTAATCTTAGCAAAGTAGATAGGTTATCTATTGAATAAATTTGATCAAACTATCTAAACTTGATCAAATAGCCCCAGGGTAGAGTAAATTCTTAGCTCATCAGTCTAATATGGGATACATGTGTTAGGTAGGTAGGATAGAACCTAAGTTAGCTGTTTTTATTTCAATAAAATAAGCCTAATGATGGTTGAGATTCTTTGTTTTGACCTATGAATGATGTTTTCTAACCCCTTGGTGACCAAAATAATAAGGAATGGTTCTAAAACCCACAAAATGTGAGCTATCCTAAGTTTTTGCAAAGTAATATGTTGTGCTCTTCATGATTAAAGGGTGCGCTGAAATCAATGGCCGAACATGCAACACTCAAATCTACAGTCGACAAGAAATTCTAGACCCCCCTAATCGTTCTACCTTTAACGGTGGGGGGGTAGTCCGATATGGTGGGTTTTCCTGGCGGGCCCCATCCTAGCTTTGGTGAAAATCCGTTACATCAGACCTCCCTCACTCTAAACCATTTTCTTCCTACCGCCCCCTCCGACATACTTCCATACGAACTTTCCTATAGGACCACCACCTCATGAAATCACACTCCACTACCCCTCCATCTCGTGATGTCACACTCCACTACCTCCCTTTACAAGCCTTGTCCCATCACTTCACCGACATATTCTCCTCACTTAACCATCATATGTCAGATCCCTTTTTCACCTTCCCTCTAATTACCACCTTCCACATCATCCTGGCACACCTGTCACCCATTCTTTGTTTTCCACCTCATACCCAGTTATCCATTGGCCAATTAATATAGGATAACATATCCATTATCTTCTGACCTGTTCCCTACAGCCAACGAATACCCGTTTGCCCAAATTAGATCGTGTTTCCACCATTATTGCACTATTCACATTTTCTCTGCATACCAAAAGCTCTTTTCACCTGCCATTGTTAGCCAATAACTGAGATAAAGTCAATCGCTTGCTAACAAATTTTTTTTCATTTGTAGGTACCAGTTGCATTTATGGCGCCAAAGTCTAAGAAACCAGAGGTTGAGAGTAATGTCCCCACTTTGGGACATCATCACAGGGCAGAGACTTATGATGACCAGAGTAGCCAAATGGATGTTATAGGAGTACAGGGGTATTTGAGAGGCATTGTGGGGTCCAGTTGGCATTTATCATCATATTCCATCATTATGAGCCATTCTGCACAGGTTGGCTTTCGTTTTGTTCCATTCCAACGATTTCCATGATTTTGACTATTTTGAGCTATAAGTTAATTAAAATCACTGAAGAGGGCATTTTGGGCACATTACTTGGAGGAACCTCTCATTGTAATAGCTCATTGGAATCAGGAGGAGAATAACTACAGGATGGGATGGCTAGAAGTGACTTTCAGTGGCCAGGGAAGCCACAAGGAGAGATAAGGAGATTTTCAGAGGTAAAAAGGTTAATTAATTAATTAAAGTGATTTAATTAATTAATTAAATATTAATAAAATGAAAGTCACTTTGGAGGGACAAGGTGAGCCAAAAAGTATAAAAGGAAGGCAAGGGATTCTACTCATCATTCATGTATGATCTTATTTTGATTTCTGGCTTCTAGCTAGTGAGCCCAATATTGGGGGTTTTGAGGGTTTTGACATAACAAACCCTAGAGGACGATTCGACGGTGAAAGAATCCACCTATCTTGTCCCAAGATTGGTCTCGGAGATGCAATATTCTCCCACACCATTCTAGTTCCATATCTTCTCAGTTGCAGGAGGATTCTACATCAGTTTCATGTGCAGATAGAGAGAGGGCACACCAGTTGAGGGATTCCAACAAGAGGGGCACACCATCTTTGGAGGGATATTCGTTGTAGGAGATTGGCAGGGCCGTTGAGGATTCTATCACTTGGTTTTTCATTGGAAGGCCTTGAAAATCAGATCTAGTGCTTTCTGAGACAATTTTATGGCTCAGATTATTTCTTGGGCAGTGGGGCGAATTGAAGAGAAGGAGGGTGTTTTTGAGATCCAGATCTAGTCCATTTGGAGGGGTTACACTTCAGATATGACCCTGAGACTTTACCTAGTGACTTGCAGTGTCCCGATCTATATTTATGGAGAGTTTTAGAGCAATTGGAGGCCTCGTTCAGCAGGGCCGAATTATCTAGGGTTTCAGTCATGCAGTGGGGCACACCATTCAGTGGGGGATTTCAGAACTACAGAGATTGAGAGCGATCTTGGAGATTCGGTGACCTCGGTTGTTCTTACCATCACCTGATCTATCAGTTGGCATATTTATTAGGGTGATGGGACACTTTTGGCAGCAGGGCTGAATTATCTAGGGTTTCAGTCATCCAATGGGGTGCACCATTCAGTGGGGGATTTCATATCTACAAAGATTGAGAGGGATATTGGAGATTCGGTCACCTGGGTTGTTCTTACCATCACCTGATCTATCAGTTGGAATATTTATTAGGGTGATTGGGCACTTTTGGCAGCAGGGCCGAGTTATTGAGGGTTTCAGCCTTCTATTGGAGCATGGCATTCTTCAGCTGGAGAGTTTGGCATTCAGATATGCTTGTATTGATCTTCCTTTCTCATTCAGCCTTTGGAGGCATCTTTTGTATTAGTGGGATCATTTTGTAGCATCTCTTATCTATTGTCTATCTTCTTGGCCATCTGTTGATCATTCCAGATCGACATCTTCAGTGTAGCAGGTTTCTCTATTTTATGAATAAAGAAGAATTGAGATGTTTTGGCTTCTCTATCTTATTGCATATGGTTGAGGTATGTTCCATGGTTATATCTTTCTGTTATTTGCTGCATACACACATATAAACACATCTAAAAGGTAGATCAACAAAGTGTTTGATGAAATACCTCACTCAGAAAAAGTTTTAAAAAGACACAAAAACAGTGATGATCCTTCCATAATGGCTTGGGATCATTACAGTGGTATCAGAGCTTAGACTCCTGCCAGCCTGAGGGATCTTCTATAAGGAAAGATGGGGTCTACAGATTTTGTTGGAATAGCTGTGAGTTGTGAAATATAATATCATGCACTTTGTGAGAGACTTGGGCCTCTAATAATGCTCCAAAAGTTTATATCCATGAAAAACCCCAGTTGGAGCAAAGATGAGGTGACATATTGGACCAGCATAGTAGAGGGAGGCAGAGGCAGAGCAACTAGATGGAAGGAGGCACAGAGAAACCCCACACTCATTAGGAGCACGCAACTTTGCTACAGTTGCAAGGTGCCTTGGGAACCAGATCATAGGTGTAGGGGTAAGGGTAAGAAGCATATCATTGAGGTGCACTATGATAGTGATGATGAGGATTCAGAACAGTCTGATGATGATAGTGACTCTTGCACAAAGGATAGTGATAGTGACTCTACCTCATAGGATAGCGATGATGACTCTTGCACAGAGGCTATGGATGCTTGCACGCTTAAGGAGGATGATGACCCTTGTGTAGTGGATAGGAAGCTGGATGGACAGGACGATAGCATCAGTGTCTCAGCAGACATGTCACATACCCTTGATGACCTTACACCTCAATAGAGTAGTGACTCTAGTGAGGAGTCACACATGTTAGAACCTAGAGATGATGAGCTTCCTATGGGGGCCGTGACACATCTGTCACCTGTTCAGACACCCATGATAGCCACATCACATGAGGAAATCAGTGGCATGACAGGTATGATGTATGAGCTTAGTGTGAGGGATGCACACCATGGACAAGTCGACCCACAGGTCCAAGAGGAGGTACAAGACATACAGGGAGTTGGCCTCACACATACAGGCCAACCAGAGGGGATGGAGTCACATCTATTGGAGACTCCATTGGTTGAGAAGATTACAGAGGCTAATAGGTGGATGGAGCACTTACTTTCAGGATCAGATTGCATTGATGAGGATGCACTCTTTAGTATGCAGGATGACCATTTCATGTGTCTGGACACATCTATATGGGATCCAGGCGCAGATGATAGTAGAAGGATGAGTGCACAGGAGGATACATCTGCTCATACAAGATACAACGTGAGTCAGGGGGAGATGGAATCTAGTGATGGGATGAAGTGGCATACAGGAGTACCTAGTGGCACAGTAGACAACAGGCAATTCATCACTTTATCTTCTGTAGAGAGGGTTGTTAGTGATGGCACTAGTAGTGAGAGGCATGAGGGGGTACCCCAGCATGACTATGATCAGGAGTCACACCACTTAACAACACAGTTGGGAGTTAGTGAGGCTATGATCAGGGCATCCACTAGACATATTGATGACATGCATGCAGTGATGGAAGATTACGGTTGGAGAGCATCAGTGGCACAGGGTAGATCATATGGAGGATTTTCCATGGATGATTGTCACACTCTCTGGGAGAGAGTGTCTATGATGAGGACTAACTACCAACAGTTGTTGAAAGACAGAGACTACCTACTGGGGATTGGTGAGTTGTATCATAGGGCCCTGAGGGGGCAGGATTTGGAGGTAGACCGACTCACTCGGGAGTTGGAGAGCACTCGAGGATTATTGAGAGGCACACAGACCGCCCTTCAAGAATCAGAGTCTATATCAGATGGGTCTCTTGACGAGATTCGTCAGAGACCCACTTCATCTGTCTTAGTGGACAGTCAAATGTATCTGTCAGTCACGTTGACATAGGATGTTGATGATCTACCATAGGAGCACCAATCGATGGGGGACACTTCCATTTGTGTCTTGGGAGTGGTTGATCTCCATATATAGATTGATCCAATTGTACGCCCAGGATCTGTGATGCAGCATGAGTTTGTGGGAGATGACATGAGTATGCCAGAGCATACCATGATGAGTGATAGCTCATAGAGATATGTCGAGGTGTATGGTGGCATTCAGAGGGTATAGTGCCTTGTTGGGAGGAGACACACTTAGGGGAGTATGTAGATGTCACTCCTCTGCAGCAGCACATAGTTGTGGGAGATTACCTTCACCATTTCAGCAGTTTCATGGTAGATGAGAGATGGAGGTTGGTTGACCAGCAGTCAAAGGGGTTACTTCTGGTTGTACTAGATGGTTGGGAATCAGTGATGACCACATGAGAGCATCTTTCATGGATACCGATGGACGAGCTTCTGGTCGAATCATTGGGATTGACCAAAGAATGTGACACCTCCCAGTCCTACAGTCAGCTGCAGATGTTTCTATTAGCCTGTCCTGACACTTTTATCATAGACAACAACATGAGGAGGGATAGGCCATGGATGGGAGCATGGAGAGTGAGTAGGCCGAGACTATATGACAGGAGTACTTTTACGGCATACAGTAAGTCATAGGTGGACCGTGTTAGACATACAGTTGAGACTTGGTGTGTGATGGTGAGAATCATAGACCTAGTGATGATAGATGAGTGCAGTGGGATTCTGACAGTGATCAACCCAGCACAGGAGAAGCTAGCGGAGAATGGAAGTGATAAACTTCCAAGTTTTCCATGGGATCCGGGAGTTCACTTGGTTAGCAAGATGTTTCACTACATGACAACCCAGGTGGCACCAGAGAGCCACACACTCCACCTTGGGTTGGTTTGGAGTGGGTCGGCAGGTACTTGTCCTATGGAGCGAGACCTTTCCTTCCTCTTGATCATCATGATAGGGCATGGAGACGTTTGGACAGGTACTTCTTCTACAAATGTGTCTATGCCGATATAGTTTCTAGGTAACAGGTTAGGTGGTCACATGTATTTTAGCTTCAGGATCCCGGTGAGGAGGATCCTTTATGTATGCATTTGACAGACAGTCGTGGATAGAGTAGTGCAGTGTTAGTAGGAGGATCGTCGACAAAGGTTAGCATGGGACCCAGGGATTGCAGGATTGAGCAGTTCATTGACCGACAGGAGAGAGTGGTGGACCATTACAGGGGAAATTTATTCTAACTTTCCATTTAGCACAACGATTGAGGGTGCCTCACGGAGATATTGNTTGGGACATCATCACAGGGCAGAGACTTATGATGACCAGAGTAGCCAAATGGATGTTATAGAGAGTACAGGGGTATTTGAGAGGCATTGTGGGGTCCAGTTGGCATTTATCATCATATTCCATCATTATGAGCCATTCCGCACATGTTGTCTTTCATTTCGTTCCATTCCGACGATTTCCATGATTTTGACTATTTTGAGCTATAAGTTAATTAAAATCACTGAAGAGGGAATTTTGGGCACATTACTTGGAGGAACCTCTCAGTGTAATAACTCATTGGAATAGAGAGGAGAAGAACTACAAGATGACATGTCTAGAAGTGACTTTCAATGGCCAGGGAAGCCATAAGGAGAGATAAGGAGATTTTCAGAGGTAAAAAGGTTAATTAATTAATTAAAGTGATTTAATTAATTAATAAAATGAAAGTCACTTTGGAGGGACAAGGTGAGGCAAAAAGTATAAAAGGAAGGCAAGGGCCTCTACTCATCATTCATGTATGATCTTATTTTGATTTCTAGCTTCTAGCTAGTGAGCCCAATATTGGGGGTTTTGAGGGTTTTGACATAACAAACCCTAGAGGACGATTCGGTGGTGAAATATTCCACCTATCTTGTCCCAAGATTGGTCTCGGAGATGCAATATTACCCCACACCATTCTAGTTCTAGATCTTCTCAGTTGCAGGAAGATTCTACATCAGTTTCATGTGCAGATAGAGAGAGGGCAGACCAGTTGAGGGATTCCAGCAAGAGGGGCACACCATCTTTGGAGGGATATTCGTTTTAGGATATTGGCAGGGCCGTTGATGATTCTATCACTTGGTTTTTCATTGCAGGGCCTTGGACATCAGATCTAGTGCTTTCTGAGACAATTTAATGGCTCAGATTATTTCTTGAGCAGTGGGGCGAATTGAAGAGAAGGAGGGTGTTTTTGAGATCCAGATCTAGTCTGTTTGGAGGGGTTACACTTCAGATCTGACCCTGAGACTTTACCTAGTGAATTGCAGTGTCCCGATCTATATTTATGGAGAGTTTCAAAGAAATTGGAGGCCTCCTTCAGCAGGGCTGAATTATCTAGGGTTTCAGTCATGCAGTGGGGCACACCATTCAGTGGGGGATTTCAGAACTACAGAGATTGAGAGGGATCTTGCAGATTCGGTGACCTGGGTTGTTCTTACCATCACTCGATCTATCAGTTGGCATATTTATTAGGGTGATTGGACACTTTTGGCAGCAGGGTTGAATTATCTAGGGTTTCAGTCATCCAGTGGGGTGCACCATTCAGTGGGGGATTTTAGATCTACAGAGATTGAGAGGGATCTTGGAGATTCGGTCACCCAGGTTGTTCTTACCATCACCCAATCTATCAGTTGGAATATTTATTAGGGTGATTGGGCACTTTTGGCAGAAGGGTCGAGTTATTGAGGGTTTCAGCCTTCTATTGGAGCGTGGCATTCTTCAGCTGGAGAGTTTGGCATTCAAATCTGCTTGTATTGATCTTCCTTTCTCATTTATCCTTTGAAGGCATCTTTTGTATTAGTGGGAGCATTTTGTAGCAGCTCTTATCTATTGTCTATCTTCTTGGCCATTTGTTGAGCATTCCAGATCGACATCTTCAGTGTAACATGTTTCTCTATTTTATGAATAAAGAAGAATTGAGATGTTTTGGCTTGTCTATCTTATTGCATATGGTTGAGGTATGTTCCATGGTTATCACTTTCTGTTATTTGCTGCATACACACATATAAACACATCTAAAAGGTAGATCAATAGAGTGTTTGATGAAATACCTCACTTAGAAAAAGTTTTAAAAAGACACCAAAACAGTGATGATCCTTGCATAATGGCTTGGGATCATTACATTGAGGAAAATTCATTCCTCCCACCTCCTTTCGAGCTCAGCCGGATCTCGCTATCTAACAAAGACTACCTGATCTCAGATACTAGGTGCAAATTTGATTTTGCCGAATTGTGTTCATGGTTCAAGGACACCTTCTTGGATAGAAGTGATGATATTGGACTCTGGGAGTCGAATCTCCCATTGTATCTCTTTCCCCAAATTCACCATTTTCCCAAATTTGTCATCAAGTGCCAAGCGCATTATCTCACCGATCAGACAACCATTGTTTCATCTTCTTGAGAGACCCTTTTCACTATCACACCCGAGGCAATTTTCCAAATGATTCAAATACCCATAGCCGAATCCCCCTCTACTTTGACCCTTAAAGTTCTAACTAAAATGTACCAGAATCTGTCTTCTCCCTAGAGAGTGCATATTTTCGAATTTTTCCTCCCACAGAATGCCCAATTCCCCAAGAAATACCCCCCCTACCATTCCTCCATGTTTTCATAAAAAGGCAACCAATTCATTCTTTCCTTGTGTTGTTTGCATGGATATTACTTAGACGAATGGGTGGACAAGCCAATCCTGGGTTTCTTGTCCATATTTTCTGCTGAAGAGAAAGCCACCACTCAGTTCGACTACAACATTTTTCTAGCCGAGAACATACATGAGAAACTTTTGAGATTTCCCACAGAGGGCATGTTCCAGTATTCTTCAATATTGTCTTACATGTTCATGTTATTTCAAGAAGATAAGTTCTTTTTTCCCATGCAGAAACTATACCAAGATGACAGACCACAGGTTTTCACCTCTTGGACTTTTCTACTGAGGAAAAACTCCCCATAGTTTAATTTTAAGCAATTCATTGAGAAATTTTACCACCTAGTGGTAAGCATGATCAATGATAGACAAGAACCGAGGATAAATGAGGACATCCAAAAAATTATACACCTCTTGGACCTCTCCAAGACTGGATACTAGTATCTGTATCAGAATCACACAGAAATCAATATTTATGGATGTGAGATGGCTCCTTATAAACTTCCAAGATATGTACCTGTAAGGATATTTGCCTTGGAATACATCAGGAAAATGATGAATTCAGATGACATACATTTTGTATCTTTGAAGAAGAAACAATAGTTGAGAATTAAAGGGCAGATAGGATCCTTTATCTGTAACAGTTGAGTTGTCGGGGAAGAGGCAAACAAGCTACTAAAGGAAATGAATTTTGGTATCAGTTTCCCTTGGCACTATGATCCATGTGGGATCATTGTAGAAATGATATTGAGGAATAAAAGTTCCCCATATTCTCATGTGTCCAAACCTGAGATAAAAAAATATGTGAATCAAAGAGAGTGGGAGGTGAACACTCTGGAAGATGTTGAACAACAATCTCCTCCAACCATTATTTCATAGACTACTATTCCACAGATACCAAAGGAGAAAAGGCCCAGAAAGGATGCCTCCCCTCCAATTACTGAAGTCTCAGCTGAGGAATTCTAGGTGTACAATAAAAGGCCCAAAACCAGTCACACAACTGACAGGTCTGTGGAGGAAGAGACCCAGTCTACCAGAGTAGTCGAGCTAGAGATTTCACCATATTTCTTAGGTAGCCAACAGATGATGTCTACTTCTTCCTCAAAGAAGAAGACTGATACCACTTTGACCATTGAGCCATCACAAGAGTCTGTAAAACTGAGTATCTTTGAGAAATATGATTTAATCAAGAAGAAAAATGAGATGCTGACAAGCAACACCTATGCTCAGTTTTGGAAGCAGACCTCCACAACACAACATAGGTTTCTCTATCCCTTTGATACGTAAAGAGTGAGAATTCACATGGCGTTCTTACAAGCACAGGTGCCTCATCCAAAGGAAATCAATAATTACAAAAGGTCAACACTGGAGTTTGATGGATTTGCATTTCTCTAGATGGATTTGCATAGACAGACTAGAGAAATGGTTTTCTCAATATTGGCCAATGCTTCCACAACTTCTGCAAAATTATAGGTTTCTATGAATAATGTTCAGACTCAACTAAATCTAGAAAAGGTGCCATCTTTTGCAAAACATAACATGATCAAGTCTTTGGAAGGCTGGTACTTAAAATTGGGTATGAACCCTCAAATGTGAAAGTAGATAAAGAACTACTGAAGAAAAAGAATGCTGACATATCCTCTTTGAGAAAGCAATTAAAATTTTCAGCTACTGAAGACTCAAAAACTAAAGAGATGGAAGAGATAGAGGGTAAAAAAGAGGATCTGCTAAAATTAATCATGGAGCATAATGCATAGATCAAAGAGATGGAAGCAGAGATAGAAAGGTTAGTAAAGGAAAAAGAATAGGCATAGCTCATGGAGGTCATCCCATTGAGTGGAGTTCCCCTCACAGGATTTATCACAGTGATAGCATCAACCACCACCACTACAGAACTTTCATCATCTTCCCCAGTGACAGTTCCAGGGACATATGAAGCTTTAGAAACATCAATGGAGAAGATGAATTTACAAGGAATGGAAATCAAAGGATTGGAATAGGATATAGAGAATCTCTAGAAGCTAAAAGCTTCTTTCCAATCTAGTTACAATATAGAGAGACACACATCAGAAAAACTGAAGAAGGAGATTCAACAGCTGCAGAAGTAGACAGTTGTGGGAAAAACACTCGAAGAAGCCAAAGAGAAAATTTGGATGGATATCTCAAAATCCATAAATGAAATCTCGCCCATGGTGCAAATCATGTTTGAACAACATGAATTGGTGTTAAGGAGCAAGCATGTCATCAACAGGATCAAGGGAGAGTTGGGAGAAATTCCCACAGAAGTAAATGAAATCATCAGGTTTCTTAATTCGAAAACTAAGGAAGAGCTCGAAAACTTGAATATTGAGGATAGAATAGAGACTATCCTTGAGGTCAAGAGGGTTATGAACAAAAGAGGACTTATGTTTCAATTGGAGGAGAAAGCCCAAAACATGGATATCGAAGTTTGAAGATTCTTCAGCAAAATTGATTCTTTGTAGGAGAAAGGCCTTCTTGGTTTGTTGGTTTTAAATGACAAAATGATGACTCTATCTGACTACAAGAAAAAATCCATCATGGTGGCAAATGATAGCTCCAAGTTTTCAGGGATACAGGGTAGCATAACAGGTAAAGTGTTTTTATAGACTCTACATTTGGATCTTAGTATCCAACATGGAATCAAGTACATTTTTATCATCAAGCTAACTTTTGCCAAATATACAGAGATGGATGAACTCTATCACAAGCTACTAAAAGTCACCATTCCAAATCAACAGAGATGGGAAGAACTATGTGAATTCATTGAGTAGAAGATGAGGTGGACGTACAAGTCAACATGCAGAACAGTCAAAGTCAGGTTGATGATTCGTCAACCAACTTCCCCAAAATCAACATGGATAAATTTCTTCTACCTTTCCAACGACTTCTGGGAATTTAGAGAGTGATAACATAGACTACCAACTTGTAAATATATGTATACATAATATATATAAAAATATATATCTTTATATAATATATATATATATATATATATATATCGTGAATTCCTGTCATACAAAGCATTCCATGTTGATTCTGATTTTAATATGTACATGGATGGGAATATCAGTTAAGTACAGTGGCTCTGTGTATTTACCTACAAAAATATAAATGCGCATGTATATCTCCATAATTCAACTCCAATCACATCCCACCCATAGATATTTTACTCAGTGAAATATAATTAACTGTTAGGTTTATCCTACAGTTTACCCCATTACATATGTAGTATAATCTACAGAACTAATTTCTTCCTTATTTTAACCAGATGTATTATTGAGCTAGTATATCAAATGAAAATAATGTTCATTCAGGATTCAATTCAACAGAGATGATTCATTCATAATTAATTTAGAGGCATTCTATCAGTTCTTAAGTCTAACAACAATCAATCAGATTTCCCCCGTAGAAATACTTCTATCCATAATTTAAACAGATGTATTTTACAATTTATTAAACCATATAACATTCAGTCAGAGAAAGGAGTAGGTTGACATATCTAAACAGTTGCCGAATAAAAAATGGAACAACCATGTTCCTCCCAACCTTAGAACAGAACAACCAAATCACTTGTCACGTTCTCCCCCTAGCCTGACCATGAATCCATGAGAGCAATGATCCAGATTATTTTCGGCATGAAATGCGAGCGGAGATATAATAAATAAATGCATAGAGATATCACAGATATTGTAACACCCCTCCTAGCTAAGGACATCTACTCAGTCAACCGGCGAATGTTTTTTTTTTTTTAAAGTGTGTGCGCATGTGCAAAAGAAACAACCCCCTCGACTCTACGTCAACACTCGAGCCAACATGACACAAGTAAGACGAACACAATCAAGACGACCCGCCATATCATAGCGACAGCAAGAAGCAAACGCCCCCGAATAGGAGGCGGGCAACTAAAGGCTGTAGGTAGAGACAGACACCAGGGGTTAGGCACAGTACCGTCACAGAATGAATGAATCCGACAGTAGAGTCGCAGTAGTGGAACTGTGCCTTTAAACAGCCCGAGACTACTGATACAACTCATAATGTGTCGCAAGAGTGGAACTGTGCCTTTAAATAGCCCGAGACTCTTGATACAGCACTGGATTCCTTCCGCCGGATTACTCACAGGCATACATACTAAGTTGCAAGAGGAGTCTATATCCCGCCCGACACAGACAGACTACGCAATACAAACCACCAAGTACTACAAGAACTGGGACAACAATAAGCACGACGCAATGCAAATTTCTAATAATTACCAAAAATGAGCAACGACCTCCATACCCTAATGGTAAACCCGACATTACATTCTCCTCATTAACTTCCCTTCCTACCCGTTTATTACCAGACAACCCTAGTAACCTAACAACAATAGCATTGCAAATTAGACACTGTCATCAACACTTCAGTATAAACGAAGATTATCCTTGCAATTTAGACTCCATCATGATCATTCCAAGTAAACAATTATTAACATTGCGATTGGCCTCATTATCAATCATGCTAATTAAAACAATTATTAATCTTGCAATTTAACTAGTGTTACCGTGGCAACTAAGCAAATATTAATATTGCAGTGAAGCATTTGTCCTTAGCACTGTAATTTAACTACATTATCCCTGCAATGGAACCAAGTACCAATGATGCACCTTCCCCATAACCTAACAATTAATAGCATTGCAATACCATTTATTAACATTAACGCTTCAATTTAAGTCAATAACAACACTGCAAACTAAACGTTCATTTAACAATATTAACATTCCATTATTATTATTACTATTGCAATTACACCATTAATTGTCATTGCAACTCTACCAACCTTAACATTCAATTAATAACTTTACTATTGCCTCTAAACTATTACTTACCATTGCCATTCTTCCAACATTAACTTTCAATTAATAGTATTTGGGGACGAGGGATCAGAACCCCTCAGAATTTATGCCTCGCAGCCAGAGACAACTGTAACAGGCAACCGTTGAGCACCCTCTAATTATGAACTCGATCAATAATTAGATTGCCATCCAATCTTTATAAATAGACTCAGATATATAACCCTTAAAACTTAACTGTAAATTGTAAATGCTTGCA